>CM027120.1:41134289-41629352 GCA_015476505.1 Urochloa ruziziensis | reverse complement strand
GGTTGGTTTCGAGTAGAATCCTAACCAATTACTACTCGGATAGTGCTTTTCAAGGCAATCCGAGGTTACAAGGTTGGTTTTGAGTAGAATCCTAACCAATTACTACTCGGAGAGTGCTTTTCAAGGCAATCCGAGGTTACAAGGTTGGTTTCGAGTAGAATCCTAACCAATTACTACTCGGAGAGTGCTTTTCAAGGCAATCCGAGGTTCCAAGGTTGGTTTCGAGTAGAATCCTAACCAATTACTACTCGGAGAGTGCTTTTCAAGGCCATCCGAGGTTACAAGGTTGATTTCGAGTAGAATCCTAACCAATTACTACTCGGAGAGTGCTTTTCAAGGCAATTCGAGGTTACAAGGTTGGTTTCGAGTAGAATCCTAACCAATTACTACTCGGAGAGTGCTTTTCAAGGCAATCCGAGTAGTTTACATGTCATATGACTAATTTCCATATCGAGAAGAGTCCTTGCAGTACTCTACTCTTGTTCTTCACGCCTGGTACGACTCTGTCCGGAGAGAATCCATGTGTCCCTTATATTCACGGCGGGCAGGGTTACAAGGTTGGTTTCGAGTAGAATCCTAACCAATTACTACTCGGAGATTTTATGATGATTGAACGCTCTAGATTAATATAAATAGTTCATGTTGACTACATCTCCAATTTAGTATTTTTTTTAAAACACGTGCCTGTGGCACGTGCCCTTTTGCTATTACATAAAAATGATAAGATCAATTGAGAGATGATGGTAGCTGGCATCATCTTTTCCATATGGTACATATATCATCTTATTACTATTGCTATATTGTGCCCCTTTAGCAATCTTATTACTATTGAATTCAAATAGTTTCCTTTGAATTAGCTCCTTGCATGAAATTACACCTTTCTACAAAAAACATTCACGACTTCGGTTCCTCTTGAGAGGGTCCCTGCACTGCCTTATATTCACGGCGGACAGGGTTACAAGGTTGGTTTCGAGTAGAATCCTAACCAATTACTACTCGGAGAGTGCTTTTCAAGGCAATCCGAGTAGTTTACAAGTCATACGACTAATTTCCATATCGAGAAGAGTCCTTGCAGTACTCTACTCTTGTTCTTCACGCCTGGTACGACTCTGTCTAGAGAGAATCCATGTGTCCCTTATATTCACGGCGGGCAGGGTTACAAGGTTGGTTTCGAGTAGAATCCTAACCAATTACTACTCGGAGAGTGCTTTTCAAGGCAATCCGAGGTTACAAGGTTGGTTTCGAGTAGAATCCTAACCAATTACTACTCGGAGAGTGCTTTTCAAGGCAATCCGGGGTTACAAGGTTGGTTTCGAGTAGAATCCTAACCAATTACTACTCGGAGAGTGCTTTTCAAGGCAATCCGAGGTTACAAGGTTGGTTTCGAGTAGAATCCTAACCAATTACTACTCGGAGAGTGCTTTTCAAGGCAATCCGAGGTTACAAGGTTGGTTTCGAGTAGAATCCTAACCAATTACTACTCGGAGAGTGCTTTTCAAGGCAATCCGAGGTTACAAGGTTGGTTTCGAGTAGAATCCTAACCAATTACTACTCGGAGAGTTCTTTTCAAGGCAATCCGAGGTTACAAGGTTGGTTTCGAGTAGAATCCTAACCAATTAATACTCGGAGAGTGCTTTTCAAGGCAATCCGAGTAGTTTACATGTCATATGACTAATTTCCATATCGAGAAGAGTCCTTGCAGTACTCTACTCTTGTTCTTCACGCCTGGTACGACTCTGTCCGGAGAGAATCCATGTGTCCCTTATATTCACGGCGGGCAGGGTTACAAGGTTGGTTTCGAGTAGAATCCTAACCAATTACTACTCGGAGATTTTATGATGATTGAACGCTCTAGATTAATATAAATAGTTCATGTTGACTACATCTCCAATTTAGTATTTTTTTTAAAACACGTGCCTGTGGCACGTGCCCTTTTGCTATTACATAAAAATGATAAGATCAATTGAGAGATGATGGTAGCTGGCATCATCTTTTCCATATGGTACATATATCATCTTATTACTATTGCTATATTGTGCCCCTTTAGCAATCTTATTACTATTGAATTCAAATAGTTTCCTTTGAATTAGCTCCTTGCATGAAATTACACCTTTCTACAAAAAACATTCACGACTTCGGTTCCTCTTGAGAGGGTCCCTGCACTGCCTTATATTCACGGCGGACAGGGTTACAAGGTTGGTTTCGAGTAGAATCCTAACCAATTACTACTCGGAGAGTGCTTTTCAAGGCAATCCGAGTAGTTTACAAGTCATACGACTAATTTCCATATCGAGAAGAGTCCTTGCAGTACTCTACTCTTGTTCTTCACGCCTGGTACGACTCTGTCTGGAGAGAATCCATGTGTCCCTTATATTCACGGCGGGCAGGGTTACAAGGTTGGTTTCGAGTAGAATCCTAACCAATTACTACTCGGAGAGTGCTTTTCAAGGCAATCCGAGGTTACAAGGTTGGTTTCGAGTAGAATCCTAACCAATTACTACTCAGAGAGTGCTTTTCAAGGCAATCCGGGGTTACAAGGTTGGTTTCGAGTAGAATCCTAACCAATTACTACTCGGAGAGTGCTTTTCAAGGCAATCCGAGGTTACAAGGTTGGTTTCGAGTAGAATCCTAACCAATTACTACTCGGAGAGTGCTTTTCAAGGCAATCCGAGGTTACAAGGTTGGTTTCGAGTAGAATCCTAACCAATTACTACTCGGAGAGTGCTTTTCAAGGCAATCCGAGTAGTTTACAAGTCATATGACTAATTTCCATATCGAGAAGAGTCCTTGCAGTACTCTACTCTTGTTCTTCACGCCTGGTACGACTCTGTCTGGAGAGAATCCATGTGTCCCTTATATTCACGGCGGGCAGGGTTACAAGGTTGGTTTCGAGTAGAATCCTAACCAATTACTACTCGGAGATTTTATGATGATTGAACGCTCTAGATTAATATAAATAGTTCATGTTGACTACATCTCTAATTTAATATTTTTTAAAACACGTGCCTGTGGCACGTGCCCTTTTGCTATTACATAAAAAATGATAAGATCAATAGAGAGATGATGGTAGCTGGCATCATCTTTTCCATATGGTACATATATCATCTTATTACTATTGCTATATTGTGCCCCTTTAGCAATCTTATTACTATTGAATTTAAATAGTTTCCTTTGAATTAGCTCCTTGCATGAAATTACACCTTTCCACAAAAAACATTCACGACTTCGGTTCCTCTTGAGAGGGTCCCTGCCCAGCCTTATATTCACGGCGGACAGGGTTACAAGGTTGGTTTCGAGTAGAATCCTAACCAATTACTACTCGGAGAGTGCTTTTCAAGGCAATCCGAGTAGTTTACAAGTCATACGACTAATTTCCATATCGAGAAGAGTCCTTGCAGTACTCTACTCTTGTTCTTCACGCCTGGTACGACTCTGTCCGGAGAGAATCTATGTGTCCCATATATTCACGGCGGGCAGGGTTACAAGGTTGGTTTCGAGTAGAATCCTAACCAATTACTACTCGGAGAGTGCTTTTCAAGGCAATCAGAGTAGTTTATAAGTCATACGACTAATTTCCATATCGAGAAGAGTCCTTGCAGTACTCTACTGTTGTTCTTCACGCCTGGTACGACTCTGTCTGGAGAGAATCCATGTGTCCCTTATATTCATGGCGGGCAGGGTTACAAGGTTGGTTTCGAGTAGAATCCTAACCAATTACTACTCGGAGAGTGCTTTTCAAGGCAATCCGAGGTTACAAGGTTGGTTTCGAGTAGAATCCTAACCAATTACTACTCGGAGAGTGCTTTTCAAGGCAATTCGAGGTTACAAGGTTGGTTTCGAGTAGAATCCTAACCAATTACTACTCGGAGAGTGCTTTTCAAGGCAATCCGAGGTCACAAGGTTGGTTTCGAGTAGAATCCTAACCAATTACTACTCGGAGAGTGCTTTTCAA
This sequence comes from Urochloa ruziziensis, assembly GCA_015476505.1. Classification (NCBI taxonomy): domain Eukaryota; kingdom Viridiplantae; phylum Streptophyta; class Magnoliopsida; order Poales; family Poaceae; genus Urochloa; species Urochloa ruziziensis. The sequence continues at coordinate 41,625,400 of CM027120.1, read as the reverse complement.
GGCAATCCGAGGTTACAAGGTTGGTTTCGAGTAGAATCCTAACCAATTACTACTCGGAGAGTGCTTTTCAAGGCAATCCGAGGTTACAAGGTTGGTTTCGAGTAGAATCCTAACCAATTACTACTCGGAGAGTGCTTTTCAAGGCAATCCGAGGTTACAAGGTTGGTTTCGAGTAGAATCCTAACCAATTACTACTCGGAGTGCTTTCAAGGCAATCCGAGTAGTTTACAAGTCATATGACTAATTTCCATATCGAGAAGAGTCCTTGCAGTACTCTACTCTTGTTCTTCACGCCTGGTACGACTCTGTCTGGAGAGAATCCATGTGTCCCTTATATTCACGGCGGGCAGGGTTACAAGGTTGGTTTCGAGTAGAATCCTAACCAATTACTACTCGGAGATTTTATGATGATTGAACGCTCTAGATTAATATAAATAGTTCATGTTGACTACATCTCTAATTTAGTATTTTTTTAAAACACGTGCCTGTGGCACGTGCCCTTTTGCTATTACATAAAAAATGATAAGATCAATAGGTTGATGATAGGTAGCTGGCATCATCTTTTCCATATGGTACATATATCATCTTATTACTATTGCTATATTGTGCCCCTTTAGCAATCTTATTACTATTGAATTTAAATAGTTTCCTTTGAATTAGCTCCTTGCATGAAATTACACCTTTCCACAAAAACATTCACGACTTCGGATCCTCTTGAGAGGGTCCCTGCCCAGCCTTATATTCACGGCGGACAGGGTTACAAGGTTGGTTTCGAGTGGAATCCTAACCAATTACTACTCGGAGAGTGCTTTTCAAGGCAATCCGAGTAGTTTACAAGTCATACGACTAATTTCCATATCGAGAAGCATCTTGGAGATCTTCATCCGAGTGGTTTTCTTGTACCCAGCCCCCGACTATATGATCCATGAGAGCATCAAACTTGACTTCGCCACACCAATGGAACATCTCAAAACAATCTCCAGTAAACCAATTCCAGAGTTCCAAGGCATCCCTGATAGTTATTCCCAAATGTACTTGTATGATTGCATATTCCACGATTCAAGCCTCCCGAAGCTAAAAGTTACAAAAGAAGTTTTAGAACAAGTCTTCATGTACTTCATCTGAGCTGTCCTCTATATTTGAGTGAGTTCGAGCTGAATGGAGAAATAGCATACTTTGTTTCTTTTAAAATCAGAGTCTTTAATTCCGTGTTCTTTTTAACACGTGCCTGTGGCACGTGCATCCCTACTAGTCTGTGATAAGGTAAGGGTTGTGTTTATCTATTTTTTTTTGTCTTTTCTTTTCTGCCGGGTCGCTGATGGTTTGTGGGTCTAGTGCTTAGTTAAACCTATTGTGGGTTCCGCACATCAATAACACCCGGCACCACGTGGTTCGCGTTGTGTCCATCTAATTTTATCGGCTCATTTGCGCACCGGCATGAAATTTGAGCTGCTTCGAATGACTCGTTCACGCCGGCACGAAATGAGCCATTTCGAATAACTAGTCATTCACGCCGGCTTGAAATTGAGCCGCTTTGAATGACTAGTCATTCGCGCCGGCCTGAATTAAGCCGCTTCAAATGACTCATTCGTACCGGTCTAAATTGATCCGCTTCGAATGAATAGTCATTTGCACCGGTCCGAATTGAGCCGCTTCGAATAACTCATCATTCGCACCGGCCCAAATTGTTCCGTTTCGAAAATTCATAACTTTTGCATACGGTCTCAGATCGAGAGGAACTTTATACGGAATTTGTATGTTTCGGCGAGATCTACAACTTTGTAATTGAAAGTTTTTCGATTTAAAGTTTTATTTAGATGCCCAAAACAGTTTATATCATTGTTTCCGCTCTTGTAACTTCAATTTCAGGTTGTATTATAAATTTTATAACTTTTGCATACGGTCTCGGATGGAGAGGAAATTTATACGAAATTTGTACGTATTGACGAGATCTACAAGTTGGTAGTTAAAAGTTTTTTATTTGAAGTCATTTAAGTGCCCAAAACTGTCCCGTTCTTATTCCCGCTCTTGTAACTTAAATTTCAGGTTGTATTTTGAATTTCGTAACTTTTGAGTAAATAGAAGTTTTATACGAAATCTGTACGTTTCGACGAGATCCACAATTTTGTAGTTGAAAGTTTTTTGATTTGAAGCCGTTTAGATGCTCAAATAATAGATCTAAGCTTTATACAACAAGAGTAAAAAAGAATAGAACTCCCTCATGCGTGCAAAAACGACGTCTAGGTGAGATGGCAAGAAATGGTCACGCGAGGCAGGAGGCCATGAGTTCGAAGGCTGGGCACTGCACACACGCGTATTTCGCGTGAAATACGCGTGACTTGTAACTTGCGACCGTAGCTCGGGGTGGCCTCTAGGGTACGTAAAAAATATTTTTGCTATTTTTATTTGCGAATTAATGTTTTTACTATCCGCGCCAGTGCGAGATCCGCCGGTTAAAATAACTTGTGAAACGAAGCGGTGAATTATATCCTGCACGAATAACCGTCTCATTCGCATCGCCTTAACGCAAGCGGTGAAATAACCGGTTCGAATGAGGTTTTCGCGCCGCTTCGGATGATGGTCTCTGCAGTAGTACTCCCATTACCCAGCGCATATTGTTTTTTCTATTCGGTTAGGCACCTACTTTTCCAACAAAATTTCTCCATTTCTGGATGTGATTAGGAGGAAAAATAAAACAATGATTTTTTATAATTTTAAAATTTTTTCAACATCCTTTATTTTGTTGATAGGAAATTTAGTATTGGAAAACAATTGATTGTTTTTCCAAATTAAATAAGGTTGTTTTGTGTACAATTGATTGTTTTTCTAAATTAAATAAGGTTGTTTTGTGTGTGTTGCATTCATGCCAATGCATCTTGGTATTTTATGAGTGCAATGGTTTTAAAATGCGTTTAGATGTCGACTAGGCTTTTCTGAGAATTTCCTAGAAACTATTCTTTTTTTAGAGCTAAATCTATTTATTAGGAGGATCTAGAATATTTTTTATGGGTTCATGTGCCACCATGTCCCTTTGATTTTTCTCGGAAGTTTGGGAACCCTTTGGATATTTTTCATGCTTTAAGAACAATATCTAGTTTTATCTAGAATTGTTTTCGCATTTAAAATTTTTCCAAAAAATTTAAAACAAAAACCTAACCCTAACGGGCTGAGCTCAGCTCACCTTCTCTCTCTTCCCGTAGACCCCACCTCTCCTATCGGGTCGAGCCCGGCCCAACCCGCAGCTCCAAGCTCTCCCCGAGCTTCAAATGCAGCGCCGCCGCTGCCACTGGCCTTGGCATGCGTGCCAAAGCCACGCCGCAGCACCGCACCCCTATAAATGGCGGAGCCCGAGGTCCTGCATGCCCTGCTCTTTTCCTGCTAGAGCAAGCCAATGCCAACACCCGCCGCCGTCGAATTGCCGCCAGAGAAGCTCCACCGCGTGAAGACCCATCTGCCGCTATGTTCCGCCATCTTCAGCCGCAGGCCAAATTCCGGCCATCACCATCCACCTCCGCCACTAGTGAGCACACCAGCAGAACTCCCTCGACCTCCTCTTCTGATCCCGTACCTCAATCAAGCCACTCGTAGCCCTAAACGTTGGCGATTTAGACCGCTAGAGCCGCCGTCCGACATGGCCGATCAAGCCATGTGCTTTCACATCAAGGCCTTGGCAAAAACCTAGAATTCTTTCAATAATTCTTATGTCTTGCACTATTTATAGAAAGACCCCTAAATAGATTGGATTCTTTCAATCTAACCCCTACTTTTGACCTAATTGCGAGCATTGTGTTGGCGCCTTTTTAGGGCCAACAACACACGGAGGAGCTCCTTGCTGCCCCTCTGTGCAAGCCAGTCAGACCGGTATTAGAACCTGGTTAGACCGGTTTCGCCGGATCTCCAGCGAAGCTCCAACGAATTCCTGCCCGGGAGGGACCCCGTCGGGGCAGGCGCACCTTGGGTTGCCCTAGGCTCGGTAGGCTAGCTAGGGCACCTCCTCATGCCATGGAGACGTGAGAAGAATAGAACATGGGGTTGGAAGAGATTAGGATTTGGGAGACATAAAGGTAAAAAGATAAAGATAGATTGGTTTTTGATCGATTGGATACCCTCAATCGGTCGTGTCCCTTTATATTTATAGGGAAGTAAGGTCTTGCCCCATTAGGAGTCGAAACCCTTACAAATTTCATATTAAAATACAAGTCCTCGGATTGTACAGACCAAAACTGGTTTATCTGGAATTGGAACCCAGTTTAACCTCTATGCCCAGGTGCAGATATTGTCAAAGCCATAACTCCCTCGTTCGAACTCCGAATCGGGCATTATACATATGCATTTTGATCATCTCGATGAGAGCTGCGCAATAGTGAAGTCCAATTTGCCATTGGAGCACTTTGACCAGACCGGTCAAACCGGTTTGGGCAACCCGGTTAGACCGGTACGTCCAGACCTGTCAAATTTGGGTGTGAACATATGCCCTCCTGTTTTCTAGCAAAGCATGCATGCTAGAAAATACTCTTCTGACCCAAATCATCTAAGGACGATGATGAACAATGCAACGTCCATATTTATAATTTTTTAAATGCATCATGCATACCAAAGTAGCCGACACAAAATACTAGCAAGTACAACATATATGAAACTACTTATGTCGGCTTTTGAGCTACTCAGCATATCTAATAACAGAAAGCTTGCTGTGGCCATAACGGCTGATCATACAAGTTATGGCCCCTTGGTAAAGCATGAGCATAATATTGATAATCATATAATGAAGACCAAGAATTATACCAAAACCATGGATTATAATTGTATATACCTGAATATGCATTCCATGGCACATGCATCGACGGAATAAATGATGAAGTCCAGTTTGATGACCGCTGATGCTTTTGTACTCTTGGTGATGAAGAACTTTTGCTTTGATCGTCCTCTAACCAATTATTTCGCTTTTGCTTGGCTATCTTCTGACATTTCTGCAACAATTCTTCAAAGCTCAGCTTCTTTCTCGTCACCTTGCTACTTGATCTGGAATTTTCAGTTTTGCCAAAAATTTTGGCAAAACCGGTTTGGACACCGGTGAGACCGGTCCTTTCAGAAATAGCCACGTGTTGGCCATCTTGCACTCCAGCCGAACTCAATTGTTGTTCAGCTGTATTGCTTGAAACGTGTTCAACATTAGGGACAAATTGATCAATAGAACTAGCCGATTTATCTTTAATAGTCGGCTTTTCTTTATCAAGTGTCAAATCTGAATTTTTGTTTAACCGCGCATCTCTCTTGACACGGTAAACCTGCTTGATCACCTTATGCTTCTTTTTATGTAGCGACTGATTCTCTTGATGAAAACAGTCATTATTTGTAGGTGATGGCTCACTAGTTGTCGGCTCTGTATATGTAATATAATCTAGACAAAAGTATCTAGGAACAGACGACATATATGAATTATAAGACCATGGCGAACAAAGACAAGGCATGCTGCAATAAGGCCCCCATGGTATAGGCTGTCCATGTGGCTGAAACGGCATTGATGCAGGAAAAGTACTCCATTGCTGATTCTGATCATGGAACTTCTCTCTTGGAGAAGATTTTGAATGTTTGGAATCTGGCCGACTAGCATAATTGACATTCTTTTGTCTTTGAGACTTAGCCGGAGGTTTGTTAGACTTTGGCTTTTCTCTTTGATGCTTGCCACGACCTTTGGATTCAACAGTTTTCCAAACACCAATATTAGGTTTTTTAGGTTTCACCATCTTTTGTTTAGACGTATTTTGTGAAACCTTGGAGAAGGCGGTTAGACCGACTCGAGGACCGGTCAGACCGGTGTTGGCACCATCGGCACCTTCAGACTTGTTTTGTTGCCCCCCGAGCATGGAATTACTAGATATAGTTTCTATGCTTTTTCTAGGGGATTTTGGGTCAACAATTTTGGCTTGAGACGACCGACTTGTTTCTTGATCAACAATATCACAAGTCTGTGTATTTTTGCAAGGATAATTAGCCGGCTTTTCAGTAGCCGACTTTTGAATAACAGGAATTAAATCTGAACTATCCTCTTTACTTATCAAATACTCCACATATTCAGATAGAGGACTAGATAGATTATCTGAGGATTGCATCTCTTTTAATATGTCGATGGTGGATGGCAGTTGCAACTCCTTTATCTTGACGACACCTTGATCTGTTAGACGAAAACATGATAGAAACAATCTTTCATCTACTAGATCATGCTCCCGCCGATACACGTCAAGTAGCTCTTCATATGACATCATGTTGCTAGGGTTTGATGAATCGGCCATGACAGCCAGACTCTCGTTCCCCAGCGGAGTCGCCAATTTGTTGGCGCCTTTTTAGGGCCAACAAAATGTGGAGGAGCGCCTTGCTGCCCCTCTGCGCAGGCCGGTCAGACCGGTACTAGAACCCGGTTAGACCGGTTTCGCCGGATCTCCAGCGAAGCTCCAACGAACGCCTGCCCAGGAGGGACCCCGTCGGGGCAGGCGCACCTTGAGTTGCCCTAGGCTCGGCAGGCCAGCTAGGGCACCTCCTCATGCCATGGAGACGTGAGAAGAACAGAACATGGGATTGGAAGAGATTAGGGTTTGAGAGACATAAAGGTAAAAAGATAAAGATAGATTGGTTTTTGATCGATTGGATACCCTCAATCGGCCATGGCCCTTTATATTTATAGGTAGGGGAGGTCTTGCCCCATTAGGAGTCGAAACCCTTACAAATTTTGTGTTAAAATACAACTCCTCAGATTGTAGAGACCAAAACCGGTTTAACTGGAATTGGAACCCGGTTTAACCTCTATGACTAGGTGCAGATCTTGTCGAAGCCATAACTCCCTCGTCCGAACTCCGAATCAGACGTTTCACATATGCATCTTGATCGTCTCGACGAGAGCTGCGCAATGGTGAAGTCCAATTTGCCATTGGAGCACTTTGACCAGACCGGTCAAACCGGTTTGGGAAACCCGGTTAGACCGGTACGCCCAAACCTGTCAAATTTGGGTGTGAACACAATGTCTAACGTGTCTTGCAAATCCTATCTGCTAGCCCTTGTAGTCCACAGTTTTCTATGTTTAGACTACTCCTGCAGCCTTGTTTAGTCCATAGAATCTTTGTTTTAATTCCGATTAGATCCCTTCAAGTTGAGTAAGGTTCATGACAACATAAACTACACGTTAGTGGTGATATTTTTCATTATGCCTGTTAATGGAAATAAATTTAATAGTAATTTGATTAGTGCATGATAAACATGTCTTCTTTAATTAAAAGCTACTTAGTGTTATATACCGCTTTTCATAATAAATGTTAATTTGATTAATGCTTACTTCATATGCTTTTATAAATAAAAGCTAATTTGGTTATATATCGGTTTTTCAAAAACTAATATTAATTTAATTAATGTTCACTGTTGAATCAACTTTTCTAAATAAAAGTTTATTAGACTTTTACACCGGCTTTTATAAATAAATATAAACTTGATTATCAATAATAAAATGAATATGTTTTCATTAACAATTTGATCAACTTGAATCATAAACTATGGATTTAGATGTTCCACACAGTTTAGTCTTTCTAAAAATAAATATTTAAATGGTATAATTTATACTTCTATATTTATAATTAAAATATAGTTAAGTTATAACTTGGTTTTCATTAATTACTTATAAAGTGATAAATGCCAATATAAATGTGTTTTCTAAATATGGTTTGTTTAGCCCAGCACGACATATCTATTAATTCCATTAGCTATTTTCATATTTTGAAAGTTAAGTGTGTAATTGGTATAAGTTATACATGAATAAATTTACCTCGGCTTTTTCAATTGAGAAGCTAAGGCTGTCTGCACCGGATACTGGATCCGGCACGGTATGTGCCACGGGGGCCTGCATACAGGTCGGTATCCCGTTTTTTCCCCTGCAGCGGTGACCTGGGAGAGGCACGGTACCTCCCAGGTTCGGCGCTCGCACGGGACTGCGATAGTGCGGAAAAGCCGGCCGGGGAGCAGCCGCGTTGGCGTGGGGCCCGCCCACCGCGCGCTTTCCCCAACCACCAGAAGCCGGCTGCGCAAGGGGAGGAGGGAGGAAGAGGGAGGAAGCAGAGCAGGGCCGCGCCGTGCTGGAGGACCGCCGCCGCCGTGGGGAAGAGGAAACTGGAGATGCTGCTGCCGCCGGACCGGCCGGAGGAGGAGAAGAAGCTCGGGATCCTCCATGGGCTTCTCCACCGAGCTCGATTCGCCGCCACCGCTCCTCGATCCGCACGCGCAGCGGCGCGGGGACGAGAAGGAGAGCGAGCTCCGGGCGCACCGCCTCCATGGGTCAGCTCCGCCGCCGCCGCCGGAGTTTGGGAAGGGGATGAAGCAGAGCGCGGCAGTCGGCAGGGGAGTGGAGACGGCCGCCGCGGGGAGCTTCTGCCGGAGTTGGAGCCGCTCCAGGGCGCCGGACCCTCCCAGATTTCACCGCCGGCGTCGGACTTGGATCCGCGCCGGTCGCGTGACCCCTGCAGCGCCAACGCGTAGGGAGAGGCGCGCTGCCGGGTCGGTCCACTGCTGTGCGCGGCGACCTCCACCCGCCGCGTCGATCCCCTGCAGGGCCGCCTGCTCCTCCTCCTCGGGCGAGCGCAGCCCATGCTGCGGCCGGGACGCGCCCGACGGCGATGCGAGTGGAGGAGGGCTCCGCGCCCCGCCCGCTGGGACTCCGCCGGCGCTGGAGAGGGCGCCGAACCCGCCCGGCCGCCGCGCGCGTCGATCTGCGGTGCCCGTGACTCGCCGGCGGTGGGAGTTGGGGAGGGGGCACCGCGTCCCGCGGCTCGCCGGCGGTGAGATCTGGGGAGGGGGAGGCGTGCCCCGCGGCTCGCCGGCGGGGAAGGAGCAGGCGGAGGGAGCTGGGAGGGGCGGCGTAGGAGATGGCGGAGGGAACAGAGAGGAACGAGCCGGTGGGAGAGAGGGGGAGGAGGGAGGGAAGGAGAGAGAAAAGGGTAAAAAAATCTGGGTTACGGGTCCCACTGACTGGTTGTTGGTATAGAGTAGAGCTGTAAAGGTTGACGAGTGCGGAAGAAACTGGTTTAAAGTAGAGAATCTCGATGACTAGGCAGGAATATTCCGTTTAAAGGTTGGAAATAGAGTACCACGAGTGCGGATAGCCTAAGCATCTAAGGAGGCATATTCGTTCCGTACCTTGTACACCACACCGAAGCCGCCTTCACCGAGCTTGTTGCTCTTGTCTAAATTCATCGTGGCGGCTCGCAGGGTGGAGACGTCGATCATCATCGAGTCCACCATCTCCATATCCTCTGCTTCAATGGAATACGTGGGGCCTGTTCCAAGTACGAATTGGATATGGCATTTCTTTTCAGGTTACTCAAAGTGTTTCACTCCATAAAATTGGAGAGTTTTGCAGGAACCCGCAGAGTGCGAATGGAACAGGGAGATGGCAACGATGATGGTAGCAACGGCACAGAGGTTGTGGGGAGCCATTGTGTACACTAGGGGTGGACGCCGAGCCTGCTCGAGCCGGCTCGGCTCGGCTTGGTCTGGCTCGTTAGGATAACGAGCCAGCTCGGCTTGGCTTGTTAACAAAACGAGCAAAAAGGCTGGCTCGGCTTGGCTCGTTAACGGCTCGAGACAGCTTGTTTGGCTCGCGAGCCAAATGTAAATTTGAGATTACCATATTAACATGTATAAAATAAAATTAAATATATCAATTATAAATTTTTAAACCTCTAAAATTCACTATCTTTGGAACATGCACAACACATGCCATAACTAATTAGTAGTTAAGTCATGTAGGTTGCTTGGCTCGGCTTAGCTGCTTGCATTGGGCGGCTTGGACCTTTAACCTTTGGGCTTGTTTAGCTCGCGAGCAGCTCGCGAGCTGGCTCGAGCCAGCTCGTTAACGAAACGAGCAAAAACTGTAGCTCGGCTCATTAAAAAATCAACCGAGCTGAGCCGAGCCGAGCCGAGCTACGTTCGAGTCGAGTCAGCTCGCGAGTTTTGAGCTTGGCGTCCAGCCCTAGTGTACATGGTGGGCTGGTGGATGCGGGAGGGAAGCGTACGTGAGCAGGCGCAGCTTATGTATAATTAAGGGGGGTAAATGAGTCACAGGCACACGGAACCTTATTGTCCCACTGACCGCAGCAGTTGTTTGATGCTGGTTGAGTGCGCCTCGTTTTCTATGAAACCCTTTATGCTTTAATCACTCATATTCTCCACCACGGTGCATCATGACCATAAAATCATGTCAATCAGTACAGATTCGGGTCATTTATTAGTCTGGTCATCATGTCGGGTCCCGAGGATGGAAAGAAAGTCGCGGAAGGTGCTCTCTGCCTCTCTGGTCTGGTGTTTCGTTCCACACTACCGTGCAATTGTAGACGAGAGCAGCATCCCGAAAGACCATCCTTGTAGCATGGTGTGCGACGACCGGGGTCAGTGCTCTAGACAAGACATCTTGCCGGCACCGCGTTAGCGTCGCGAAAACGACTCTACTCTAGTCTCTAGATGCCGAGTGGGGTACGGTAACCACTAACTGAGTTGCATTAGCACGGCGGCTCAACACTCACATGGAGGTCCGGTCAACATGCCATGTGCATTCACACCTGGGCGTAGTGTCTAGCAAACTGACGCTTGTGGGTTTGCTTGAGCTTATTCTTGTAAACAACATGCACTGTGCCATGAATAACGGACGCTAGCTTTTCTAATATATCAGTTGATGTCTACCGTCCAGCAAAATTATTGAAAGGTACATAGTAATATTCTTGGCAGATGCGTTCAATCAAGGAGGTGTGCAGGCAGTGTGTGTTGACACAAAATCCGGCCATAGTACATCTCACGTCATGGTACACGAGAGGACGTGAGAGTTTTGCTTTGCTCCAGGGCAGGCTCCTATCGGTTTGCGGTGATGCGGGTGTGCCAATCAATTTGATCATAAAAATTGGCAAAGTCAAACGGTCAAATACTTGAGCCTATCGGCTGGTGGGCCAAACGAGCTCGCATGATTAATTGATCGGCTATATCATCTGATGGTTAAAAAGATATTAAATGAAGTGCTTGAATAAACAGCTCTCATCGGTCTCGATGGCCGAATATAGGGTCGGCGTATTTATTTTGTTGCAAATGAACTCATTGACTAGCAACAGTTGTCCCGTTTTCACCACCAGAAGAATCAGAATTAACAGAGACAGCGCTAGCAATTTGAACAGTACAAGACAAACCACTTATGACAAAAACCATGCACTGTCAAGCCACTTATGACAAAATCCAAGCGCCAACAAAGCCACTTACAACAAAATCCACACGTCGACCCCTGAGTCGATCATCTGCTGGACCTGCAGCTTGTTGCTATAAATAGAGACTCTGAGTTGGTAACATCCTGCCCCCCATCACCACTAATGAGATCGGACATAACTGATACAGTGTTGGTAGGAGGGCAGACGGAACGCAACATCATCAGCCGATGGATCTAAATCTAGTGCTCTGCAGGAACATTAGAAGCACGCTCAGCACGCTCGTGCCACAGTCAAGACTCTATCGTCTATCATGATAAAATAAACATGGAGAAAGAGACGACAGATCTTAATCCGTGGAGGAGGTGTGAGTTTAAATCTAACAAGTCTACTAAAACATGCTAGGAGCAGCCTTAATAGATATGATTGAACAAGATAACTTTGATTCTAAGCAACTCTAGCAAAACGAGAATCTCATGAGACATGTCGAGATAACTGTGAGCGAGATCCACACCAACTAGAACAATCTGATAAAACGTATCCTAATCAAGATAGAGCAAGCTCGATAATTGTGGCCTTAAACAAATCTAGCTAAGCAAGCCTTACATGATACGCACAGGAACCGATAACTAGTGAGCAAACCACCGCATGAATTAAGTCGATACAACTCGACACAAACATAATATATATATGGAGCTCGATAACTTGTGAGCAAAACCGGATCTAAACAATTAAGAAAACTTGAACAGAAAAGATAGAGCTCGATAACTAGCCTTTGCACCATAGACACAAAATATTGGACTTTATTGAGAAAGTCTTTGATCCAATGATGCAACGACCGAGGGTGACGGTACTTACAAACTCACCTGACATGAGATGCAGCCCTGTGACTCTGCATGAATTCATCGAGTTCTATGTTACTCCTGCTCCTGAGGTTTTGGTGCTGAGTCGGTTTGTTGTTGAATGTATGTTTGTTCCCTTTCGTCACCCTGGTCATATATTTGTACCCTGGGGCTTACAAACCTACTCGTACACGACTTGGTGCGCCATTACAAAAAATCTAAAATGGAAGACACAATTCTGATTAGATACAACTCCACTCTTTTCCTTATTTGATGGAGATCTCCTTGTCACGCTTTGTCACTATATGAGCCGATTAATTCTGATACTTAGAGTGTTGACTTCCTGTCCATCGGCCTTAGGTTTCATGATTATTATCAATTCATCACTGGTCAAAAAACCGGTGTGAACAATATGCTTGGGGCCGGTGAGTGAGAGAGGGAAAGAGGGGGCCCCGTGACCCTATCAGTCGAGGCGCCCGAGGGGCTGGTCGGAGCTCCTCGATCGGTCGGGCATGGGTCCCTTTTAGCATCATGCTTGTCACGCCCGTTTTCAGAAGAAAACGAACCATCTCATATGCAAGTCTTTAACCAAGGCAACTCACATATAATCGACAAAAATAAATATCACAGCGTGCAAAGATAAATAGAGAGTAGTAAATAGCATTATTACAAGCCAAGGTTTGTCTCCATAGAATAAATAGAGTCTTTATTTAACGCTGCAAACGAAACTCCTCTAAGACCTTGAGGTTGCATGGCAGAGACGCAGCCTAGAACTCCTGGAAATCGCCGGTGAACTCCTCAAAGCTCTCCACGTCTGAACAAATCCGGATCGGTCGTTGCAAAAATAAATGAACAAGCGTGAGCACATGCCGTACTCAACAAGCTAAAAATAACGAGATGATATGCAAGGCTTAAACAAGGATAGGCTGAAGGTTTAAGCATTTAGCATTTTAATTGATCAAATTTTAATTAAGCAAGCTTAAGTATAAGTTTATACCACCCACAATTAATGAATAAAGTAACATAAAGATGAGAGCCTCAACATAAAGTAAAAGATTTGAATAAAGTTCCGATAAATTAAATATGTGAGTGTCCAGGCTGCTCGTAACCGTGAGCACGGCTATCATGATAGTTTTTTATTAACCTTGCAAGGTTTGTACAGCTTTACCTAGCAGAAGTGTCACCCTTTTTGCCCGAGGTTTGCAAGGCCCCATTAGACACTTCCTTTGGTGAATGGCCAGGGATCCACTACGAGACCGTTACAAAGATCCCTCAACTAGATTTGACTCGCATGGTTCCGGTGTCTGGCGCTCCTAACCCTCCCTAATAGGCATGTACCTTAGCAAAGGCTACTTCCCAAGAGGACCGGGCTAGACCGCGACTCAGTCCCCCCTTGCCCTTATCAGGTAAAGTCATTTCAAGTTAAGTTCTCTAATTAATAGGTCAAGGCCAGAGCCCATTAGCACTGCGGTTGTACGGTATGTCCCGGGTGGTTCTCCATGTTTCCATTTAAATAGATGATCTTGTTACCGAGGCATAACGTGATAAAATCAAGATTAACATAGGGTTCAATTAAACAGTAGAGCACTAGCAAGATCTACAGCAAATTTTATTAACCCAAGGTAAAGGCATGATAATCAGGATAGGGTGGCTAGGCATGTCCTTAGTAGGAAAACCCATCAGAATTAAATATAACATGCAACTAAGGTCGGTTGAACATAAAAGTAAGTTTTTAATGTAAATAGGACCAAGCATGACCAAGGCGACTTGCCTTCAGCGAACCCTTGCTGCTGCCCGAACTCCTCGAACTCCTCGAACTCCTCTCCCGGGAAGTCAGCAAAGCGCGGATCGTCTACCGGTACACACATGCACAAGCAAAAGAAATAATAAGAAAACAGTACAACAATCATAAGAAACCAACACATGGTCCACACATATAGATTGTACATAAAACGACGATTCCAACGATATCTTGAACGCATAAAACGGAGTTAAGATGCAAAAGTTATGATAAAAACAAGATTAAGGGCTTGCTGGTAAAGATCAGGAACTACCAAGGGCCTAAACGTAAATAAAAGGACTAAACCGTAAAGATCTTTGAACTGCGCGAAATAAATATGTAAATAAGGAGAAAGCCAGGGGCTTTTCTGCAAAACCGCAGACGGCGACGGTGACTTGACGGCGGCTGACGCCATGATGACGTCAGCGCTAACGCCGGCGCTGACGTCGGCGCGGACGGCGCCGTGGACCGCGCCGTGGACTCGGTCCACGGGTCCACGGTGGACCGGCGGCTGGGGGTTACGCCCCGGTCTAATCCGGGCCGTCCAGGCCGGATCAGACGGCGCAAGGCCGCCCTGGCGCTCCGGCGACGGGGAAAGGCGACGGCGCACGGCGGCGCCATTATCGGCGGCGGCGGCGCGTGCACGCCGGCGGCTACGGGGCCTGGGAGCGCGCGCGGAAAGCACGAGTACGCGGCGGAGCTCACCGCGAACTTGAAGGCGGCGACAGCGACGGCTGAGGACGACCGGAGGCGGCGGTCCGAGCGGCGGGGGCGGCGCTAGGGTTCGAGAACGGCGGCGGCGGTGTGGAGCGCTAGGGTTTGGGGAAAAAGCGGCGCGGGGGTTAAATAGCCCGAGAGGCGCCTTGGCGTGCGTGCCACGCCACGAGGCGGCGCGGCGGGGACCCCACCTGTCAGCGGCTGAGAGAAGGCGGGCGGAGGCGCGGGCGCGTGCGAGCGGAGAAGGCGGAAAAACGGCAGCGCGGACGCGGGGCGCCGGTGCTGCGCGAAAGCGTAAACTGGCCGGGGCGCCAACGGCGTCGGCGGGGACGGCGCGGGCCGCGCGCTGGCTGTGCGAAGCTGGGCCGCGCGCTGGGCTGGGCGGAGCTGGACCGCGCCGGGTAGAGAATTGAGGGGGCAAAAGCGAACTTCTAGCAAATAACTTAAAAGAGCATTCAAACTAAAATTTGAATTCAAACAAACTTGAACTCAAACACATAAAAATAAAAATGCAGCAGCATGAATGCAACAATGCAACCTAAACTTTATTTTAATTTAAGAAAATCTTTTCCAACACGCCTTTAACTCGAATAAATTCTAGAAAATCCTTAAAAATCTTAACTGAGCAAGAATAAATTCTAGAAATTTTTATTAATTGTAAAAGTTGAATTTTTGGGTGTTACAAACCTCCCCCCCCCTTAAGAAGAATCTCGACCTCGAGATTCGGATGGAGTATCGAAGAGATCTGGAAATTCTGCCTTCAACTCATCCTCTCTTTCCCAAGTTGCCTCATCCTCTGAATGGTGACTCCACTGCACCTTGCACATGGTAATTGACTTGTTCCGCGTGACTCTCTGCTGTGTCTCCAAAATTCTGATAGGTCGCTCATCATAAGTCAGATCATCGGAGACATTCAACTCTTCCAAGGACAACTGCTCCTCTGGTACCCTGAGACACCGTTTCAGCTGAGAGATATGGAATACATCATGCACATCCGAGAGTCTGGCTGGCAATTCTAACCGATAAGCAACTTCTCCCATCCCCTATAGTATCTTGTATGGGCCAATAAAACGGGGTGACAACTTCCCTTTTACTTTAAACCGGCGCATGCCTCTGACGGGTGACACCTTCAAATATACAAAATCGCCTTCCTCAAAGGTTAAAGCTCTGTGACGCGTGTCAGCATAACTTTTCTGCCTTGACTGTGCTGACCTCAGATTTTCCTTTATCATCTGCACTTGCTTCTCAGCCTCTTGTAGAACCTCTGGTCCAAACACTTGACTTTCTCCAGCCTCATTCCAGAAGAGAGGCGTTCTGCACCTTCTTCCGTACAAAGCTTCGAACGGTGCCATCTTGAGACTCGCTTGATAGCTGTTATTATAAGAGAACTCCGCATAAGGTAAGCTCTTTTCCCAGCTGCTTCCATGCTTTAAGGCACAAGCCCTCAGCATATCCTCCAATATCTGATTAACTCGCTCGGTCTGGCCATCTGTCTGAGGATGGTATGCCGAACTGAAATTTAACTTTGTATCCGTGGACTCATGTAGCTTCTGCCAGAACCGTGATGTAAACTGAGTACCCCTGTCAAAAACTATTTTCTTGGGCACACCATGCAAACACACGATCCTGGACATGTATAACTCTGCCAACCTAGCGCTGGTGTACTCGATTCTCACCGGTATGAAGTGAGCTACCTTAGTAAGCCGATCCACGATAACCCATATAGAATCATGACCGTTCCGAGAGCGGGGTAACCCCACTATGAAATCCATGCTGATTTCTTCCCACTTCCATTCTGGCACTTTCAATGGTTGGAGTAGCCCTGCTGGCCTCTGATGTTCTGCCTTGACCCTGTGACAGGTGTCACACACAGCCACATATTCAGCCACATCCCTCTTCATACCATACCACCAGTACATCTGCTTTAGATCTTGATACATCTTAGTGCTTCCAGGGTGGATAGAATATGCGGAATCATGAGCTTCTCTGAGAATAGTCTTTCTAAGATGATCGATGTCAGGCACACAAATCCTCTTACCAAGCCAAAGTGTTCCTTGTTCATCAAGTCGGTAGTCAGGTGCCTTCCCTTCACTCATCAGCTCCTTGATTTCCTTTACCTTAGCATCCTCTAGCTGACCATCTCGGATTTCCTGCTCCAAGGTAGACGCTAACTCTAGTGTGACTCCTTCAGTGTGAGCTACCATCCCAAGGTTCAATTTCTCAAACTCCTTAAACAATTCTTCGGGAAGCTCGTGCGCCAGCACCATGTTCAACTGGTCCTTCCTACTCAGAGCATCCGCAACGACATTTGCCTTGCCCAGGTGGTAATGTATCTCCAGATCATAGTCATTAATCAGCTCCAACCAACGGCGCTGCCTGAGATTGAGATCCCTCTGGGTAAAAATGTACTTCAAGCCCTTGTGGTCTGTATAGATATTACACTTATTCCCCACGAGGTAGTGTCTCCAAATCTTCAGCGCGTGTACCACAGCTGCCAACTCCAAGTCATGTGTAGGGTAATTCTGCTCATGCTTCCTCAACTGCCTCGATGCATATGCAACCACATGTCCTTCCTGCATAAGCACACACCCCAATCCAAGCTTAGACGCATCACAATAGACGTCAAAGCCTTTACTGATATCTGGCATCACAAGAACGGGGGCCGTAGTCAACAGCTGTTTTGGCTTCTCGAAACTGGCCTGACAAGCTTCGGTCCACTTGAAGTCCGCATCCTTCTCTAGAAGTGAAGTCAGAGGCTTTGCTATCTTAGAGAATCCCTCAATGAACCGACGATAGTAACCTGCCATTCCCAAGAAACTCCTTACCTGCTTCACAGAAGTGGGTGGCTTCCAGTTCAACACATCATTGACCTTCCCTTGATCGACTGCTACACCACCATCAGTAATGACATGACCCAGAAAAGAAACTTCCTTCATCCAGAACTCACACTTGCTGAACTTGGCATACAGCTGATTCTCTCTCAACTTCTGCAACACCAACCTCAGATGCTCTTCATGCTCTTCCTTGTTCTTGGAGAATACCAGGATATCATCGATGAACACCACCACGAACTTATCCAGATATTCCATAAACACCTCATTCATCAGATACATGAAGTAAGCGGGAGCATTAGTCAAACCAAAGGACATTACCGTATACTCATAAAGACCATATCTGGTGGAGAAAGTTGTCTTGGGAATATCACAAGGCCTGATCTTCATCTGATGATAACCGGAACGCAGATCAATCTTAGAAAACACTCTGGCACCTCTCATCTGGTCAAAAAGGTCATCAATCCTGGGCAATGGATACTTATTCTTGATACTGACATCATTAAGTAACCTGTAATCCACACACATCCTCTCTGTGCCATCCTTCTTCTTTACAAAGATAACCGGTGAACCCCATGGTGAAGAACTAGGACGGATAAAGCGCTTACTTAAAAGTTCCTTTAATTGTTGTTTAAGTTCTTCTAAATGTTTAGCAGAGAGTCTATATGGTCTTTGAGAGATGGGTGCAGTACCAGGAATAAGATCAATGAGAAATTCGACATCTCGATCAGGTGGCATACCTGGCAACTCGTCTGGAAAAACATCCGGGAAATCACACACCACCTTAATATCCTCCAGGAATACACCTTCCACCTGATTCACTGTACACTTTGATGGAACTATTGGAATAGTTGCCACTACTTCAATCTCTCTTCCCTGCGGGGTCTTGAGTAAAACTGTCCTCTTGGCACATTGGATCGTAGCATCATTGGCAGCTAACCACCTCATTCCCAGTATCACATCAATCTCCCCAAAGTCTAGAACGATGAGATCAGCTAGAAAAACTACACCTTCTATGTTTAAGTTAACCTGAGGGCATATGTACTGAGCTTTCTTTACCCCCTAGGTGAGGTGACTAACATACCTCTTCTCATTGTTTGCATGGGTATACTATGTTCGCCTACGAATTTAGCAGTAACAAAGGAATGCGATGCTCCAGAATCAAATAAAACCGATGCAGGAGCTGAGTTGACAAAGAACATACCAAGGACAACATCTGGAGCACCATGAGCTTCTTCAGTAGTCACGTGGTTCACCCGGCCACGAGCGACGCTCTGCTGTCCCCTGTTGCCCTGTGGGGTCTGATTCCCATTCCTCCCTTGCTGGCTATGCTGGTTCTGACCTTGCGGAGTCTGTGCATTCCTCTTGGGGCAGTTGTTGGCGAAGTGATTGGGATCACCACACTTGAAACAAGCACGAGGGGTAGTAGTGCTGCCTGGAGCTGGTGCCTTCACTGGTGTCTGAGCTGGAGTAGTCTGGCGGTTCTGCTGGAAGTTCTGTTGGGTGTTCTGCTGGAATGCGGGGTGTTGCGGTGTAGGTGCGGAGCGCTGACCCTGGTTCTGCCCATATCCACCATTGTAACCTCCAAAGCGGAACGGGGTGTTCTGCTGAGGTGGGGTGAAGCGAGGGCGAGTGATGCTGCTAGACTGTCCTGAACCACTGAGCTTCCTCTTCTCTCCCAGCTCCTGGCGTTTTTGTTCCAGACCAATTGCCTTGTCAATAAGTTCCTGAAAGGTGGGGAAGGTGTGAGAGTACAACTGATAGTTTAGCGGCCCAATCAAACCATTCAGGAACCATTCCTGCTTCTTCTCATCATCAGACACCTCTTCTGGAGCATAGCGAGACAACTGAATAAACTTGTCTCGGTACTCACTCACGGACATTCCTCCCTGCTTAAGAGCAAGGAATTCTGCCTTCTTCAGCTTCATGAGACCTGTCGGAATGTGATACTTCCTGAAGTTGTTCTTAAACTCATCCCAAGTGATAGCATCAGCATCTTCATGAGCGGCAGTGAACGAGTCCCACCAATCTGCAGCAGTTCCCTCAAGGCGTCCAGAAGCATAAAGGACCTTCTCCCTGTCAGTACACTGAGTAATTTCCAGCATCCTCCCCACAGTCTTCAGCCAGTCGTCAGCCTGCAGTGGATCTGCAGAATGAGAGAACGTCGGGGGCCTGTGGCTCATGAACTCCCTGTGCTTGTCCCTGGGCGGCGGGTTCTGGTTGTTGTTCCCCTGGTTGTTGTTCTCCTGGTTGACTTGAGCTTGGAGACCAGCCACAGTGTTAGTCAATGTCTGGAGGAAAACCATCTGTGCCTGAAGAAACGGCTCCATCTCTGGCTGCAGTGGTGGTTCTGGCTGAGGATTCGGGTTGGGATTGACGTTCCTTGACTGACGAACTGTTGGTGGTTGATCAACTCCTGAACCAGACCTGGTGTTCACCATCTGAGTGTTAGAGATACAAGTTTCAGATTGTGACTGATAAAGATATAATAGAAAGATTATGCTCAACAGCGTAATTAGATAATAACAGAAAATTTCAGGACATGACAGAATTCTGATTAGACCAAAAGACCAGATATAAGTCGTGAAAAGGACTTCCAAAAATTATGAGAAAATTAAAGAATAAAGGTTACTAAATTCTGGAACCAACCCAACTTGAATCATATAAATCGGAGTTATAAAACTCGAGATATAAAATTAACAAGCTGCATACGTCAGACCATAATGACAGATTCAGGTTCTTGGAAAGACAGATGCATAGCTCTCTGTCCGAAAGTCCAAAAATCATGAAAAAATGCCAGGTTATCACCCGTTAAATTCTGAATCCAACCCACTTGGTTTCACCTGAAACCGATCCCTGTAGCTCATGAATAAATTCGAACAGTACCGAAAGGTCATGCAGTGACGCGAACAGATTTGCGTTGAACGAGATTTACAAGATAGATAAAGCGAGATAGATAAAGGATCAAATTATGAGACAAAATTAAACCCCAAACTAAAATTTATTAAACTGATGTCGCTGTGGTAATCACTCCACAACACACCACACTCATTACAAAGACCCAAATCATCCATAAGCAAAATAACAAGCACACGTTCACTCTTAACAAAAGACGTAGCTCGAAACGACGATCGCTTAACTCTAACGATTACAAGAACTCTAAACTCTTAACTTAAGGACTCCGAAACTCCTAAACTCCTAAGCTCCTCCAAGGCTAGTTGATAAAAGTGATAGCTCCTCCATATCTAGTCTTGCGGCGAGGGGGGTGAACGTGCTGGACAAACTTCTTTATCTTCCTCCACTTCCGCTGGATCCTCTCCACGGAGTGTAGCTCGTAGCTGCTTGTTCTTCAATCTTTCAGCAGCTAGCATATCATAGGCGTTGTTCAACTCATCCGTGGTGCCCACAACATAGGTGTGAACTGCTGCGGTGTACTTGGCATGGTCCCTCAGGTCCTCATTCAGCTGATTCTGGATATCAAGGATTATGCTGCTCACAGCCTCCGGTGCTCTACGAGGGAAGAACTTCCAAATGGTGCCTTGTAGCTCACCATTTTCTTGATAAAGCACCCTTCCAAAGGCCTGAAGAGCGGCATCATCCCTACCAGCTGCAAAACTGCCTCTGAATGCTATGGCTTGAAACTTGGCAGCCTCCAGAGTCCCTCCATGCACATAATCAGCGACGCGGATCTGCACGGACACCTTCCACTCTGCTGGATACCTGGGGTGACGCCATTGATTGCCCTTGTACATAATCTCCACCGGAAGTTGGAGACGCTCAAACAGCTCCTTGAGCAGCGCTGGAAGACGGGCATTGCCACCATCATGATAGTGGCGAGTCAGAGTCCAGTACTCAGGCGGAGGCGGCTGTGGATTCTCTGAATCCGCAGATGAAGACGGGTCTGGAGACTGGATAGCATCCTCATAGTATCCTCCTTCGCCTGGGTACTCCTCTACCTCCTCCGGATCCTCCTCTTCGTCTTGGGCTTCATGATGCTCCTCTCCTGCAGGGGCTTCGGCTTGGGCTTCCTGCTGCTCCTCCACTCCAACGGCGGCTGGAGGCACTGGCTGGTCGGCAGCAACCACTGGAGCACCATCTTCCCCTTCCTCAACATCTTCAGTCTCGATCACCTCCACCTCCTGCAGCGGCGGCGTGTGCACCTCCACTTCGGGGCCTTCCACCACCAGCTGAGCATCAACCTCCTCATCACTGTCTTCCTCCCACTCACGGACACTCTGAAGCAAGGCACTCTTACGAGCGGACTCCCGAGTCATCACCATCTTCTGAGATAAGGAAAATTTTCAACAAGTAAGATATGTAATAAAATGAATAGAAATAGCTCCAAGGGTGAGATAACATCAATAACAAGAAGAAATAAAATAAAGATAAAATAAAATGGAATAAAATAGTTTTATATCAGAGTAAAGCGGAAATAAAAGGCTTCTAAGCTTTAGTATCCTTAATTCGACCTTTTTCTAACTAGGCTAACGTTTCTAGAGGCAACACGGCTCTGGTACCACCTTTGTCACGCCCGTTTTCAAAAGAAAATGAACCATCTCATATGCAAGTCTTTAACCAAGGCAACTCACATATAATCGACAAAAATAAATATCACAGCGTGCAAAGATAAATAGAGAGTAGTAAATAGCATTATTACAAGCCAAGGTTTGTCTCCATAGAATAAATAGAGTCTTTATTTAACGCTGCAAACGAAACTCCTCTAAGACCTTGAGGTTGCCTGGCAGAGACGCAGCCTAGAACTCCTGGAAATCGCCGGTGAACTCCTCAAAGCTCTCCACGTCTGAACAAATCCGGATCGGTCGTTGCAAAAATAAATGAACAAGCGTGAGCACATGCCGTACTCAACAAGCTAAAAATAACGAGATGATATGCAAGGCTTAAACAAGGATAGGCTGAAGGTTTAAGCATTTAGCATTTTAATTGATCAAATTTTAATTAAGCAAGCTTAAGTATAAGTTTATACCACCCACAATTAATGAATAAAGTAACATAAAGATGAGAGCCTCAACATAAAGTAAAAGATTTGAATAAAGTTCTGATAAATTAAATATGTGAGTGTCCAGGCTGCTCGTAACCGTGAGCACGGCTATCATGATAGTTTTTTATTAACCTTGCAAGGTTTGTACAGCTTTACCTAGCAGAAGTGTCACCCTTTTTGCCCGAGGTTTGCAAGGCCCCATTAGACACTTCCTTTGGTGAATGGCCAGGGATCCACTACGAGACCGTTACAAAGATCCCTCAACTAGATTTGACTCGCATGGTTCCGGTGTCTGGCGCTCCTAACCCTCCCTAATAGGCATGTACCTTAGCAAAGGCTACTTCCCAAGAGGACCGGGCTAGACCGTGACTCAGTCCCCCCTTGCCCTTATCAGGTAAAGTCATTTCAAGTTAAGTTCTCTAATTAATAGGTCAAGGCCAGAGCCCATTAGCACTGCGGTTGTACGGTATGTCCCGGGTGGTTCTCCATGTTTCCATTTAAATAGATGATCTTGTTACCGAGGCATAACGTGATAAAATCAAGATTAACATAGGGTTCAATTAAACAGTAGAGCACTAGCAAGATCTACAGCAAATTTTATTAACCCAAGGTAAAGGCATGATAATCAGGATAGGGTGGCTAGGCATGTCCTTAGTAGGAAAACCCATCAGAATTAAATATAACATGCAACTAAGGTCGGTTGAACATAAAAGTAAGTTTTTAATGTAAATAGGACCAAGCATGACCAAGGCGACTTGCCTTCAGCGAACCCTTGCTGTTGCCTGAACTCCTCGAACTCCTCGAACTCCTCTCCCGGGAAGTCAACAAAGCGTGGATCGTCTACCGGTACACACATGCACAAGCAAAAGAAATAATAAGAAAACAGTACAACAATCATAAGAAACCAACACATGGTCCACACATATAGATTGTACATAAAACGACAATTCCAACGATATCTTGAACGCGTAAAACGGAGTTAAGATGCAAAAGTTATGATAAAAACAAGATTAAGGGCTTGCTGGTAAAGATCAGGAACTACCAAGGGCCTAAACGTAAATAAAAGGACTAAACCGTAAAGATCTTTGAACTGCGCGAAATAAATATATAAATAAGGAGAAAGCCAGGGGCTTTTCTGCAAAACCGCAGACGGCGACGGCGACTTGACGGCGGCTGACGCCATGATGACGTCAGCGCTAACGCCGGCGCTGACGTCGGCGCGGACGGCGCCGTGGACTCGGTCCACGGGTCCACGATGGACCAACGGCTGGGGGTTACGCCCCGGTCTAATCCGGGCCGTCCAGGCCGGATCAGACGGTGCAAGGCTGCCCCGGCGCTCCGGCGACGGGGAAAGGCGACGGCGCACGGCGGCGCCATTACCGGCGGCGGCGGCGCGTGCACGCCGGTGGCTACGGGGCCTGGGAGCGCGCACGGAAAGCACGGGTACGCGGCGGAGCTCACCGCGAACTTGAAGGCGGCGACGGCGACGGCTGAGGACGACCGGAGGCGGCGGTCCGAACGGCGGCGGTGGCGCTAGGGTTCGAGAACGGCGGCGGCGGTGTGGAGCGCTAGGGTTTGGGGAAAAAGCGGCGCGGGGGTTAAATAGCCCGAGGGGCGCCTTGGCGTGCGTGCCACGCCACGAGGCGGCGCGGCGCGCGCGGTCGAGTGCGACCCAGACACGAGCCCGGGCGGCGGCTGAGAGAAGGCGGGCGGAGGCACGGGCGCGTGCGAGCGGAGAAGGCGGAAAAAGGCAGCGCGGACGCGGGGCGCCGGTGCTGCGCGAAAGCGTAAACTGGCCGGGGCGCCAACGGCATCGGCGGGGACGGCGCGGGCCGCGCGGCGCTGTGCCGCGGCTGCTGGGCCGCGCGCTGGCTGTGCGAAGCTGGGCCGCGCGCTGGGCTGGGCGGAGCTGGACCGCGCCGGGTAGAGAATTGAGGGGGCAAAAGAGAACTTCTAGCAAATAACTTAAAAGAGCATTCAAACTAAAATTTAAATTCGAACAAACTTGAACTCAAACACATAAAAATAAAAATGCAGCAGCATGAATGCAACAATGCAACCTAAACTTTATTTTAATTTAAGAAAATCTTTTCCAACACGCCTTTAACTCGAATAAATTCTAGAAAATCCTTAAAAATCTTAACTGAGCACGAATAAATTCTAGAAATTTTTATTAATTGTAAAAGTTTAATTTTTGGGTGTTACAATGCTCCATCGTGTCTACAATCTTGTGGTGAGTCTTGTTGTGGGACTAGACCCGTGCGGGGCAATTGGCACATCTCTGAACATGCAGGGTCCGGTCGCGTCCATTGGCCCCAGTGCATGGTGGCGCGAGGGCTGATTTCCCATAGTATGAGAGGTCCCATCAACGGTTAGCCGGTTAGCGACTGTTGTGACACGTCCTTATCCGGTCCCAACCATGCAGTATGATCGGCGAAGGTAGTCTCGGTGGTTAGCAGCGACGTTCTGACCTCGGTCCTTCACCGCATACTTTTGTCATGTCCTTAGCTTGTGACTCGAAGGTACATGGTCTACCCTCGCACCGCTAAGGTGATGGACCAAGTGGCATTGGACATCCCTGTGCAGTGTGCGGCTTGGCGGAGTGGTTGTGGGTGGTCGCCATTATCTGCCCTTGTTTGTAGGATGGGACAACATTGGTGGGTATGGGCGCCGCGTTGGTATGGTGCTCTAACCATAATAAATGCATAGTCAGTGTCCTACCAGGTCTTGCTGAAGTAGGCCCCATTCTCTGTACTGTTATTTGGGTCATGCCACGTGCCCCCATTCTAGGCCATTGTCGGGGCATCAAGCCACAGCTACACATTCTTCTCCGACTGTCAGATGTATAGGTATAGGCCCACAAGGATGCAATAATACTCTCAAGGGAGGATATGGCAACACGTGGAGACTATGGAGCAGGACGGCATAGGGCTCTATAGAAGAAGGAAACCAGTCGATTATGTATGGAAAGTACTCATGTATATGGATTAGTACTCATTCGACTTGTATTCGACTAGGATTTTACTCGTTCCACCCTGTAACCCTGGCCCCCAATGTATATAAGGCCGGGCAGGGACCCCTCAAAGACAGATTCAATAGATCCAATACATTGCATCTCAGATCATCTTGTAAATGCTTAGATTATCTTAAGGCGCTTACAGGAAATACTTGTACTCATATTCATTACGTAATACAAGATCAGCAACAGGATGTAGGGTGTTACGCCTAATTGGTGGCCCGAACCTGTATAAATCGTGTGTTGCGTAGCCTTTGGGTTCCTAATCTTGATGACACTCCTCCTAAAACTCTACTACCTTGGGACCCCCCTCGGTTAGATTGACGGTAAAACACTGACACCGACCTCATTGTCGGTCAGGGTGTGGGACTTCGGTTGGCTTGGTCGGGCTGCGGTGCCATGGCCTATTCTGACCAGGATGGTTGGGCCGCTTCATTGTTGGGCTGCACTTTATGTGATCGTCGTGGAGGTTCCCATCATGGGGTACCCTAGGTTAGACCTGATCATGGGTCACCTGACCCGACAAACCCAATCCAACCTGCCCGAAAAAAACCTGACCCAACCTAATCCGACCATGTGACTAGTCGGGCGCAAGCCAATTTTTTGGCCCAAAACCCAAAAAAACCCAACTCAACCCAAAAATTATATGTAAAAATCCGAACCCGATCCGATCCGACTCGACCCAACCTAACCCGCCCATGTCACAGGTCGGGCGGGGGCCAACAATTTTGACCCACCAACCCAAAAGAACCCGACCCAAATCCAACACGACCCGACCCATGATGAGGTCTACCCTAGGTATATATACCCATCGGGGGGAATTGGGGAGAGGCTCCCCTTTTCATTCATTCCAATCGTTTATGACATGTCCGGTGAGCTTGGCTATGTCTGCGCAAGCGGACTTGGTGGATCTAGCCCCCAAGCTTTCGAAGGAGTCAGAGACTCGGTCAACGGGTTCCATCAACGTCTTGGTCAGTCATGTTGCTGGTGAAGGTTTCCCATTTTGTGGGCCTGCGTGAGTGAACTCGTTGGGTGTAGCCCCCGAGCCTTTAGATGAGTCATGTCATCTTGGTGTCTTCGTTGCTGCGGGGAGTCAGCCTTTTTTTGTTTGTCAGGGGCCGCTGAGCACCTTATCCTACCTGGGCCCCTTCCGGTCCTATCGGTGCTATCTCCTGCTGCTGGAATCCTGATGCCCCCCAACAAGGAGGAGGTACCTCAGCCTAGAGTTGTCTATCTACATTGTGCACATATGCTCATGTGCCAAGGACGTCATTTGCCTCAATTGGAGGGAGCCGTGGTACCGCTTGTCGTGGGCTAGCGTGTAAGGGATACCTCATAGGGGTTCTGTGGCATGGCAGTCGTCACGTGTCGCATTCCCGGGGCTACAAATAGAGTGTCGAGTTTCCATTCCTGGTCAACCCCATATCCATCGAACAAGATCCAGATGCGGTGTATCAGATCTGGGCCATCTCAAGCGCGTTTCTGACTACTTGAGGCTGCTCATCAATCCTTTGGTTGTTGTTATTAGAAGAATGCTTGTGAGTGGTATGGCGCGTCAATGAGGAGCAGTGGTCCGACAATGGTCATCATGACTGTGCTCTTGAGGCCCTTGCGGGGTGCGCACTCGGCTCTACCGGCACTAAGAGTTTTATTTTTTTTTTCAGAATAGCATAGAGGTTTCTAGATTTTGATAGGTAAGAGTAAAATGCACCAGCAGTCTCGAACTTGTCCGGGTGTGTCATCTAGGTCCCCGAACCCATAAAGTGCATATTGGGGTCCCAGAACTAGTTAATCTATTAACGTGATGTCCAAATCCGCTTAACCCATGTTAAGCTGCCTATGTGGCATGCTGAGTGTGCGTTGACGTGGACCTAACATGTGGGGCCCACATGTCAGGGCCACCTCTCCCCTCTCTTCCCCCTCTCTCTTCCGTGGCCAGAGGAAGAGCAGCCACAAGCTATCGCTACAAGCAGGGATGAGCAGCCATATGGGCAGTTGGCGATGAGAGTTGGAGGTGGTGGAGGGCAGAGGCGGAGCAGAGCTCGCAGCCGTAGATCTCGGGGCAGAGGCGGGAGAGCTCGTAGCTAGCGACAGGCGGATCACGGGGCAGAGGCGGAGCGCGAGGCCAGCGGATCTCGGGGCGGAGGCAGTGGAGAGTGCACCAGGCAGTGGAGCGCGTGGTGGCCAGGCGGTGGAGAGACCAGAGGCTGTCATGGTGGAGGACAAGCTCTCCGTACACTACTGCCACGGGCGCAAGCTCCGTCTCCCGAGCTCGAGCGCCTCCCGTGTGGAGGCTGCTTCGCCGGAGCCAGGAGAGCTTCGGATCCAGGGAGAGAGAAAGAGAAGGGGTGGCAGAAGAGAGAGGGGAGAAGTGAGTCTGACATGTGGGCCCCACATGTCAGGTCCATGTCAATGAACACTCAGCATGCCACATAGGCAGTTTTACACGAATTATGGAATTTGCACCTCACGTGAATCGATTAACAAGTTCAGGGACCCCAATATGTACTTTAGGAGTTCGGAGACCTGGATGACACACCCGGACAAGTTCAGGGACCCGGTGCATTTTACTCTATTGTTTTATTGAAATGATAGACTTTGAAACACAAATGGGATTAATGTGCAACCACCTGAGGTTGGCAAAGGTCACAATGACTATCATCTCCCATGTGTGTCATGATCACTCCATATTTTTCTGTGCAAGTATGCATTGTCCTTTTGCCGCAAGGACCAAAACTCACGTCATGCTCATTAACATCTTGAAAATATTCTGCCTGTGTCCATTGTGTGCCGATGAAGATAAAAAGCATATGTAAATGTGTTCTCACCTTGTTGAAAATGATCATTTCGACTCAACACCAAAACAAAGTGGCTACGGCAATCAAAACTTGAGGTCTCAGCGTTGAATTTCAATACTCGTAAACAAGGGCATTTTTAAGTGGTTGTAAACCAAATAAAATTCTGAAATATTCTCCAAATAAAAGTAAATTAATGCTAGATATACCTTTTTACCCAACCTATGATGCGTGTGCATCAAAACAAAATTTATCAACAACTAAAACTTCAAATATGGTTTAAAATCTCGCACCCAGGACTGCGTGTGCGATCTGCCACCGGAAAAGCCTTGCCCGCGCCCGGGCCTGTCACGGGGAGGGGAGGCGCTAGCGACTGGGACTGGAGAGGGGAGGGCGAACATCAATCCGGTAAAGATTGGTACGGTGGATGCAAATGGGGACGGCGTGAGACTGGATGGGGACTTGAGAGGATGGGTGGATAGGGATGCCGGCGGGGAGGAGTAGGCCTAAGAGTAGGCAGATGGGAGGGTGGAGCCGAGGGCGGCCACAGACTGCGACCAGTGGGGAGGGACAGAGCTGAGGGCAGCTGGCGTCCGATAGAGTTGATAGTGGCTGGCAAGAAGGAGCCGAGGGGGGCCGGCTGTGGCGGATGCAGGATTTGGGCATTTGGGGGGGGGGGGGGTGAGGGGGATCTACCTTCTCCTTGCTCCTGCCCCCCTTTCTTCTTCCTTTCTCCATTTTTCTCTCTTCTTCCTCCTCCTTGTCTCCTCTAAATTCTATGGAGTTCCTAGGGGTAGGGGGGCACGCTGGATCCGCCACTGGCGGCCGGTGGGCGGAGTGGATGGCAGGCGGCAGGGAGGAGCCGAGGGTGGACTTCGAGGAGGAATGGATAGTGGCAGCCGGCAGGTACGTGGAGAAGACGCTGGATCAGAGTCTCGGGAGTCCAGATGGAAGTGTTGGCTGCCAGAAGGAGGAAATGAATAAGGTGGGGTGAGGACGAAACCCTAATGAGTTTATATACATGGTATTGGGGCTGAGGGCCTACATATCAGTTATTCGAGCGGGCCTGATGGATTTGCAGACGGGAATATCATTTTTTCACACCCGCGAGAAAGTATGGGGGGGGGGGTTTAAAGTCACGTCCGTATCCGTGCCCGTGCGCACAAACTCTGACCCGCATCCGTGCCTATCGGGTTTTCTATCCACGGCACGTGGATATTTTCTGACCGTTGCCATCCCTACTCGCAACCAACTTAATAAAAAGTAAATAACACCTAAAAAAATAGACTCCACTATAAAAAAGCGAGATGGGTATGGGTCCCGTGGCTGATGAGGGGTGAACAACGTCAGTGTGAACCACAAGGGGTTGGTCGTTGGTAGTGGACTCGACCTGTGGCTGCCTTGATTAAGCGAGCGGTTGAGCACCTGATGTCTGATGGAAAACGAATCTTCCTTAATCCCAGCACTAGCAAGTAGAAACTGTGGCGTGAGCCGTGCCGAAGCAAAGCAATCCGCCCCTACTCTGCGCCGACCATGCTCGCCGGCAGCTATGCCATCGTCGTCGTCGCCGCCCTTGCGCTGCTGGCCGTGTCGGCGGAGACTCTGCATACCTGCGACGACTCGAGCTACACAGCAAACAGCACGTTCCAGGCGAACCTGAACCGCCTCGCAGCGGCGCTCTCCGCCAACGCCTCTGCCTCGCCGGAGGGCTACTCCACCCACGCCTTCGGCACTGCGCCGGACCAAGCCAACGGGATGGCCCTCTGCCGCGGCGACACCAACGCCTCCTCCTGCGCCACCTGTGTCGCGGCGGGATTTCGGGACGCGCAGCAGGCCTGCCCCTTGAGGAAGGGCGCCACCGTCTATCAGGACGCCTGCACGCTGCGCCTCGCCGGCAGCCCGTTCCTCGACTTCCTCAGACAGGACCAGTGGATCGCCTCGGAACTGTTGTATGGCCTATTTACTTCGTAATTTTATTTTGGTAAAACGCTGATTTCGTACAGTTCGGGAGATGCATCTTACAAATTTGGGAACTTGTGATTACAAGTCCTATTGTCGTCGTCGCCCCTGGGAGTGTCGAAGCCGATGATGCTTGGTTCATCACCGCCGTCAGGAAGATCTTCACCGCCGTGATCAACAGCGCGGCGGCGACGGGGACGAACTCGACGCGAAAGTACTTCGCAACAGGGGAGATTGGTTTCGACCCCAAGATCTACGGGCTGGCGCAGTGCGTGCCGGATCTGACGCCGGCGCAGTGCAGAGACTGCCTCGGGCACGCCTTCAAACAAGTGACGCAGTTCCTGAACGGACGCCCCCCCTGGAACGACGCTTTCGCGGTTTGGTGCTCCCTGAGGTATAGCGTGTCCCCAATCTACGACGGCAGGGCCATGCTGCAGCTTCCGGCGCCGCCGGCAACACCGCCGGTAGCCACGGGCATGCCCACTTCTTCATCAGGTCCGGAAGGCCGCTCATTTCTTGTTTTCCTCTATGAACAGAACACTTGTTTCAATCATCATGTTGACTGGCAAATATAGTCAAAATTCGCCAAATCAGATAGTCCTGAGACTCCTGGCTTCCTCAAAACGCTGGGAGTTAAATGTTCTACACCTTGAAATTCATTTATGGTGTATGCAGGGAGGAAAAGGAGTGCAGCCGGAATATCTGCAGGCATCGCCTGTTTCACTGTGTTGGTGTTGAGTCTTTCAGTTTTTTCCTTCCTTCGCTTCAAGCGAAGGACTAAGGCGCTGAAGAACAGTTACTGTGAGTAGCAATGTGGTCTTTTGATTCAATGTTCTCCAGGAACCTGAATTTACTGGTTCTTACATAACTCTTGTCAAATAACACCAGCACCGAAGAAGGTAGGGAGAGCTCAATTCACGCTCTTTGATCTGCCGACACTGCAAGAGGCAACTGAACACTTCTCAGAGAAGAACAAGCTCGGAGAAGGTGGTTTCGGTACCGTGTACAAGGTAAGTGGTTGAGCGAGAATGTGTTTCAGGGTGTGTGCGCACCCTTACAGTTGTAAGTCGTTCTGTTTGTTGTTGTTGTTTTTATTTTGTCCTTCTAATAAAAATTCAGCAAATCTTTTGCCATCCGTTAAAAACATAAAATAAACTGTAGTCGCCTTCTCTGAAAGAGAATTTGTTTCAGGGGATACTCTTCGATGGCCAAGAGATAGCAGTGAAGAAACTCATAGGTAGAACCGGGCATGGGTTGCTTCAGCTACACAATGAGCTGCGGGTACTGGCAGAGCTCCAGCACAAGAACCTTGTCATGTTGCACGGGTTTTGCTCAGATCGGAATGATACACTTCTGGTCTATGAATATATCAAGAACGGGAGCCTCGATAACTTTCTATTTGGTATATATTTTTCAAAATCATTCACCTCAAAATTTACATATCCAGAATTCTATGGTCAGAGGTCACATAAATGCAATATTACACTACTCTGTGACAGTTTCGATTTGTTATGAATTTCATCTTGTCACGATGATTGTGTATGTATGTGTTTACCTATCAGTAACACATAATACAATCTCTTCATTTGGTCACAACAGATGACAGTAACAGAAATGAACTTAAGTGGGAGCAGCAGTACAACATCATCCTTGGAATCGCCAAGGGCATATTGTATCTCCACGAGGACTCAAGCACACGGATCATTCACCGGGACTTGAAGCCAAATAATATTCTTCTGGACGATGATATGGAACCAAAAATTGCAGATTTTGGGGTGGCGAGGCTGCTAGGAGAGGGCCACACCCACACTGGGACATCCGGAATTGTTGGGACACTGTAAGCTACGCTCATGCATTCAAATATGGCCTCTGTGTGATGCACCAACTGCAAGTAACTTTTCCAAGCCTAGCTAACTGAACTGCCTCCCATGCTCTGCAGGGGCTACATCGCGCCAGAGTATGTGATGGGGATCATCTCGCCCAAGATCGACATCTTCAGCTTCGGGGTGCTGGTCCTTGAGATTGTGACCAGGAGAAGCAACTGCAGCTACGACCACAGCACCGTGAATCTCCTGACTGATGTAAATGCCATGTGCGTGTGCGTTGCGTTTTTTTATCTCTTTTTTCACTGAAGAGTTAATCAGATGCTGAACATCTTAAAGGTCTGGGAGCACTGGACGAAAGGGACGATGTCGCAAATGCTACCCCAATCACTGGATGGATACAGTCGAACCCAGGCTCTGCGATGCACCCATGTTGGTCTGCTATGCGTCCAACCGGACCCTGACGACAGGCCTGATATATCATCCGTGGTGTCCATGTTAACCAGGGATAGCATGGAGCTCCACCTGCCTGCGCAGCCCGCATTTTTTTTTGGGAGGGAATCACCTTCAACTTCAGGGTCAGATGGGCAAAGCACCTATGTATATGGCCGGTCTGGTTTCATGTTGAAACAGGGCATCTCTGTAAATGGGATTACAATTACTGAACTTGATCCTAGGTAGACAGAATTTGTGAATACCGAGGCCATGTAATGCAGCATGAGCATAACCACTTTCGAGGCTAAGGCCCCACCACCTGTGAGACGGTTAATGGCTTAATGCTACATTGCTACTCCACACTGCGATACAGTTTCTGGCAACATTGCAGGAACACGGCTGATCATAAACAGAAAATGACCTGTCAACACTGAAGGATGTGAAAAACAGAGTGTTGCCTGCAACCCCCACGCAGCGAAGAGCGGGAGGCCACGATGGTGAGCCTAGCCCTTTCCCCGGCCACCGCACACCCACGCCTCTCTCCTCCTGCCCGCGGCCGGCGGCGGCAGCAGCCGCCACTCCGCTCGCCATCTGCCTCCGCCTGCTCCCCCCGCCCTTCCTAACCTCTCCCCCGTTGCTCCCCTGCCCCGACACCACCCAACGGCTGTCCAACCCTGCCCAGCCGGCGGTGCTCCCGCACTGCCACGCCCTCCGCCGCCGGCCAAACCACCACCGCGACCCTGACCTTCTCCTCTAGGTCCAGGGATCACCAGAGCCCTCCCACCCCTAGAAACCCCGGACCTTAAAGCCGCCGCCTTCGACCACCACCCCCGTCCCGCGGCGATCTCGCCGCCGGCCGCTCCTGCCCACCGCCCACCCCACAAGAACCCTAACCCATCTCAGCGGCAGCGAGATGGCGAAGAAGAGGCAGCGGAGGGGAAGGAAGAGCGGCGCGAGGAGAGAGGAGGCGGCAGCGGCGACGCGAAGAAGAAGAGGGGCGCAGGGTGTGCGAATGGTGTCAGGGCACCGCATGTGCGGTGTATAGCATTTCTGTCCTCCCCTCCACCCCTAGGCGAGTGGCCTCCTAGCTGCCAGCATCCAACAACATCGCCCATATCTCCCGGGCCCCTTTCCGTCGCGTGCCACCCTGGCCGCACCGTCCACCTGCGTAGCCAAACCCACCATGCTGCTCTCACCTGTGGCACGCCCCTTCTACCCTAGGGAGCTGTCCCAAGGCCGTACGCTAGATGAAGGTTAGCGACGACGAGCCGGAGTGCGTTGACTATGAATTGAGAAGATGGTTGCGAAGACGAAGTGGATATTTGGTCGTCTAGAAGCATTCTTTATTCATATAGCTCGTCAGTGGATATTTCGTCATTTTTGCACTCGACCTGATGGGTGTACCTCAAGGTCACACCATTAGGAGTAAAATGAATAGTCCGTAGACTTCACAATTCATAGAGCATGACATCTAGTTTAAACAAAAGGTTTTCAATTAGAACAACAAAGAAAGATAAGAATAACTGACTAGAGGACAACCTATATGAAAAAGGAGTAAAGATATGTGATACTGTGATAGTATCAAACTGTTGAAAATTTTATTGGACTAGCCCTAAACTCAAGTTACATCCGTCAAAGATTACGCATTAATTGGAGCCAAAAAAATGAAAAATAATAGCAAGATGAAGAAAAAATTTGCAACAAGTTTACAATCATATAAGATACACGCATGCAAGTTCTTGATACTAGGAGCATAAAGTAGCGTAGAACACCGGTACGGTTAATATATAGTAAAATATTTTGAGGCACAGTAAATATATTGAAATGATTCAGCACATAGACGACAGACAAATATTAAATGATGATAAAGGCATGGATGCGACGTTGCAATGGACCGCAGAATAGGATGCTTGCTTTGGAGCTGGGTTTGAGAATCTGGTACATGTATCATTGTGATCTTCACAATATGGGTTCTTTACCTGGATTTTCAATTAGTACACGGGTGGAATTGTGCCTCCATTATGCAACTACCTTTTGTTGTGAAGCGAAAGTGAGCTGTTTGGATTGGTAAATTGCAGATTTTCTCTCGAGCATGTTAACGCCATAATC
Source organism: Urochloa ruziziensis (assembly GCA_015476505.1). Lineage (NCBI taxonomy): Eukaryota > Viridiplantae > Streptophyta > Magnoliopsida > Poales > Poaceae > Urochloa > Urochloa ruziziensis. The sequence goes on along the minus strand of CM027120.1, from coordinate 41,590,872 downwards.
AAGATATTGCTGTCATAATATAAACCTAATCTGGCTGGAATTCCCCTTCTTCTTGTTATGAATTAGTATCTATTCTATACCAATACTAATCACAGACTCTCAAGAAATTCCGACGTTAATCGAAAAAAGAAAAGTATCTAGCCATCCATTCATCATGTGGGATCGAGATCTAATGGTTAGGAAGAAAAGAACAATCCCACGAGGCCTGGAAGTTGTAAAAGGAAAGTTAAATCCATCATTTGTACATTATTATTTTCTATTCCAAATTAAAGTACGTTAGCAAGAGTCCAACAGAATTGGTCATGCATGCATATCTTTTCTCTGATTTTTCCCCCACGTTACTATAGAGGAAAAAATCGATTCAACCTTGCAAAAACAAAGAAATAATCTGACGCAAAATAATACATCATAAACAATCTCTACATGTGTAATTCTTTGGTTTTTCCCAAGCACATTATGGAGAGTCCAATGGAACCCAACCCTCAAGCACCATGGAGAGGCAAGAACGGAATAACCCTAGACGACGACATCGTCGGGCGTGACTAATTCTTGGAAAAATCGCAATGGTCTTTCGTTCCGGCCGCTGGCCTCTCATGCTCACGTCGCTTATTCGTTGAGCAGAGCGTCCCTGGACAGGAAGGTCGCCATGGAACCTCGACCTGCCAGTAACCTCGGTCGCGGCTGGACAACAAGGACGTCGGTCGCACGGTGCATCAACGGTGCAGACTTCCAAGGTCGTCAAAGGGTCCGACAGTGCGTGGCTTTTCGTTCCACAACCAATAGTCAGCATTGACTCCATTACCGCGGCAACCCCAAGAGCATTCTTCTCAGGCCAGAAGCAGGATGCTTTTCGTCTGCACGTTTATGTTAAACAGATCACCATCCTATTCCAAAGTTCACGCGTTTCTGTTCTGCTCTATCTCCATGCTAACAAGGGAGAGTGCGAGGTCAGCATTGTACTCGGCAAGATTTTGCCTTTCAGATCATTAACTCAATATCCATGCAATTATCTTCCCTAGAGTTTTTGTTCTGTGGGATTCTAATTATCTGACTTTAAATTATATTTTCCGATCTGGTTTAGATTGCAACAAACTTTGGAAGTGGACTCATGGCTACTGCATGATAGAGGATTCAGTCCCGGTAAGACTGTCAGTTTTAACACACATGTTTTCCTTTTGCTTTTTCATTGATGTCTTCAACGAAGGGTTTGAATAGAGATTGTTTTATAATTTAACGTTTTGGTTTGTATGGAGATGGAGATTGTATCCGGCAGTGCTGGTATGTATTTTCGTTTTACAAATATTTAACGAGCTTTGCTACGGTACACCCAAATAACTGTGGACCGTTCATTTACATGGATCTAGGTGGTTAGGATAAACTAGTACCTCCTAAGAGGTAATAGAATAAATATTTATCTATATATTTTTTACTTTTAAAATATGAAAAATATCTTTCTAGATCCAACTACCTGCATGTCGTGGCAGACTTTGAAAGGAAAGAAAACTCACGTTCCCATTATGTATCAGACCAAATCTATCGTGACAGGCTTATATTAGGCTCCCTCACGCTCTTTCTTTGTTTTTTTTTTGAAACATGAACGTGACAAGCTTTGACGTAGAGAACAAAAAGATGTGGCGTGACAAGATATGAGTGAGGTGTAACATTTTTTTCCAAACATGATATGGGTGAGTTACATGCTATTTTCCATAACGTGACATAGTGACACATGATTAGATCCAATTTGCTTTTGGAAATAAGTTGCATTATATACATTATATTTTGATCTCACGTGATAGGTCCAATTATTTAGTTATTTTGATTGCAAATGATAGATCCTAACGGCAGGACTGCAGGAGCACTTGCCCCTCAGGTTCCACAACCGCGAGATTCTCTGCGAGTTTGTCGCCCCCCGTTTTCAATTATTTCAGTTATTTAGTTTTTTTCAAAAAAATAGCTGTTCTAAAAATAGATGGCCAGGATTCATTCAAACTCTTACCTCTTAGAAGGTAATATGGGGTACCGTAGCAAAGCCCATATTTAACTGCTCCACTTTTCAAATTTTTCGCCTTTTCAGTGACCTCTGCATATTTTTCTTTTTATTTTTAGCATTGTGCAACAATCTGCCTTCTGGCAGACTTATTTTATGGTTATCTTTTCACATGATATAACTCAATAAGTATAGACATTAATTGGCTCTTATATAGATATTTGGATATCATTGAAATCGTTTGTGGCAAATAAAAAAATTCCATAGTGTAAATCACTTTAGGTTCCTTGATGCATATGCTTACCATTTTAAGAACTACGTGTAAATTATAGCCAATCCTACATGTCAATGAACCTCACAGTAAAAAGCTATTATTTCTTTTTGCCCACAGAGATAATTAAAGCTCATAGTGTGACTACGAGCTCTTTAACTTGCAGCACATGCTTACATTTTCAAGAACTATTTATGAATAATAGCCGATCCTAAATGTCAATGAACCTCAACATAACTTTTTGCTATATGTTTATATGATTAGGTCCTTCTGAAGAGAAATACTTTAAACATATCTTTATGATTAGAATTTTCCATAAATTCAGGATATGTTTCAACAAAAAACATAACGTTAGGATTTTTAACGCAAAAATAATGTTAAACATTTTCCTTTGTTCATATTTATGAGCCAATCAAATCCTAATTAAATTGAATTAACAACTTAACAAAATAATAAACTAGCCCGTGCGAATGCACGGGTTTACGACTAGTGAACTCTAATTTTACGGGTTTCAAAATAGAACCTAACTTTTTTTGCAAAGTACTAAGCTGGTTGAAGTATTTTCCTTCTGCAAATTCTATCGATTCGAATGTTTCAACGGCATAGTTGGATTAAGTCACACATGGATGTATATATAGGGCATGTACATGGAAGGAGATACAGAGTAAGTACGGAAATAATAGGAAGTGAAATATTTTACACGTTAACATTACCCTCCGAGCGAGCCCTCACGCGGAGAGTGAAATATTTACAATCCCCTGCCCTCAGAGTCGAAACCCAGCTAAGGCATGTGATTTGCAGGTTCCGAGCTTTAAATTGGACTTTTATTGAAGTGGCGGATCACATGGCACAATATCATCCGGGCTTTGCTTTTGTTTCAAAGAATCCATGCCTTTGATGGGAGCAGGCACTTTCCTATCTCTGCACCAAACAGCAGTGAGATTACAGTTTACTGGACACCACCCCCACTGAGGATAAGACGGCGAGAGGAAACGAGCGAACCGTGGACTCACTTGGTGCCCGGTAGACGACGGAGCCGGCGCCGGCAAAGTCGCACGTCCCCCTGGCCCGGCCCTTGCGCTGGTAGTAGCTGTTGAATGCGTACGAGGCGTGGGCGACCACATTGTTTGGCTCGAAGCACGGACCGCAGCGCTGGATGGCGCTGCAGTCCGCGCCGTTGGCGCAGGCATAGTCGAGCGCTTCCTGCAGCGCCTTCTCTCCGGCCGCCGCATTTGCCACGCACCTGCTCGCGTTCGGGTCACAGTTACCTGTAAAACATTGTATATTGTACGACAACCGAGGGTGAGATGCTGCTGTTTTAGTACTTGTGAAAGAAGTGAAATCGAGGTTTCACCAGCTGGTTCGTGGTAGACAACGTAAGCTGCGCCGTGGAAGTCGCACGTGCCCCTGGCCCGGCCGTTGTGATGGTAGTAGCTGTTGAACGCATACGAGGCGTGCGCGAGCTTGTCTTTGGGCTCGAAGCACGTCCCGCCGGGCTGGATGGCGCCGCAGTCGGCGCCGTGGCCGCACGCGTAGTCCAGCGCCGCCTGCAGCGCCGCGGCCCCTGCCGACGCGTTCGCCACGCACCAGCTCGCCAGCGCGGCCCGGTGGAAGTCGAAATCATACACCTTGGTCATGTTGGGGTAGAACAGGCCGAAGAACTGCTCCACGTCGTCTGGTCTGTCGCCCTTGAGGTTCTCATTGAAGAGGGCGAAGATGTGCATGTCCATGTCGGCGTCAGGGCGGTACGGAGTGCCCGTTGCGCCGGACAGCACGCGGTTGATGAGGTTGTTGTTGTATGCTTGGGCGTTGGCTACCGAGGCCGCCGGGCATCCATCCCTGGCTGCCCGCAAACGCCTCCCCCCGCCGCTGGGACTGGGAGGAGTGGGAGTCGGCCTACCGTACGATGGAAACCCGGTCTCCGAAGGATACACACCAGGCGTGGCTGATGTATCCTTGGAATCTGCTAGCACCATACTGGCTGACTCCAACTTCTCCATGGCAAAGTAGGTGGCGTCGAGCTGGGCATCCAGGAGGCTGTGGTACATGAGGCCGGTGTTGTCGTCGCGCACGCCAGGGTTGGGGTTCCCCAGGGCGTAGTCCAGGGAGATCTTGTCTGGTTGAGCGATGTACGCGAAGAACGGGTAGGCACTGATGCTGAGGTACGACCCTGTCCGCCGCAGGAAATCGACCATGGGCTTCATCACCGACTGCGCGATGTCGTCCCGGAACCTGCCGCTCGACGGTGGCCAGGACTCCTCCAGTGCGGTGAGCGCAAGCGGCGTCGACACCTTCACGGCGGCGTCCAGGCCCAGCCTCACCAGCGCGGCGTGCACGTTGATCATGGCCGGGACGAGCTGTGGCGTCAGGTTCTTGTCCTTTAGGAACACCTCGTTCCCCACGTCCACGAGGCCGATCTGCGTGGCGGGGTAGTGCACTGCCACGTTGCTCCGCACCCATCGGAGCGCGTGGGATGGCGCCGCAGCCATGGCGGCGAGCTCGTGGTTCGGCAGCATCACCATCACCTTTATGCCGGTGTTGGCCAGGGCCTTGAGTACCGTCGCGTTAGCGTCGTACAGTCTCACCGAGGTGATGCCGCTCTTCCTCAGCAACCTTACTACCGATGCCGGGTCCGGCAGGTCGCCCCCCACCATGCCGTAATTCACCCCGATCTCGCCCGCTTCTACAATGGACACAACAAACGTACCGCCATCAACGATGAACAGGACCAGAAACAGTAAACAGAAGCCTGTGAGAGTAAGGCGCTTACCTGCATGGGAGAAGAAGAGCAGAGCCAATGTGCTAACAAGGACGACTATGAGGCGACTCGGTGCCATCATGCTCCCCGGCAGTGTTGAGGGCGGATAGAGGAAGACAAGGTGACTTACAAGCCAACAAGGATTCCAAATTTATAGCAAACTAGTCTAATTGACACGGCTAGGTACCATTTATTATGTTATAGTTAAACTACCTCTAATTATATCTATCTATGTTGCTCTACATTTACATTTGCACCTTTTCTCTAAGGACTTTCACGAATCCCCAAAATAAATGGTCTACTCCATTCATCTTTGTTTGTTTTCTCTTGATATGACCACATGCAATATTATTCAGATTTACTCCGTAAATTTTGGATCACGACGTCTAATTTATTTGGTATCTCACTTAGTCAAACTTTGAATTTGATTGTCGAACCTCGTCATTAAGGTGAGGCAGAAAGGAATACGCAAAAAAAGTAGATGAACACAACCCTTTTCTTAACATTGATAGCACATGACCCAATGAGTAACGGATACACTTAGTCGAACCTGTCGTTAGTGCTAAAAAGTGCTTTTGTGCCAGTACTATATATGGGCGCACTCAAAGCTCCTTTAACAAAGCATTCGATTGTTATTTTAACATTTTTGTACCACTTTCTCCTTCCCGAATAATCTTGCGTTCATTACAGCTACACTGTCGGTTCTTGTCATGTGTTTTGGGGCATATTTTGTTGGTTGCCAAACTTTGTTACACTAAATATTAGGCATCCCATACTATGGTAAATGCACTGGGTCTGTGCACGGTGTACGCTATTGGCGAGTCACCATCATTGTACAGACACAGGTTGGTAAGGATCACTCAACTCGACCTCTACATCAGAATTGGCATCTGATTGTAAAGGATGAACTAGACCTTGGTCCTGCAGGCAGATTCTGATCCTGGTCCGTGACAATGATTGTTACCTAACTTGATTTGTTTCTTCCCTGATAGTGCCACATGTCATATCACTTACTAACTCTTCCACTACCTTGAAAAAGATTGTTGTCTAGACAGATGTAGGGTACACAAGGATGACTGAAGCATGTTGACTTGGTGCGGAGATAGTTCAATGTAGGGTACACATGGATGACTGAAGCATGCATGTGTGGGTATGATTATTGAGTCGGTTTTGTTGGGTTATGTTATAATTTGTTCGTTGATTTTGCTTATGTTAATAATATGACTAGCTGGGGGTGGTGGAGGTGACAAGTTCTTTTTTTTTATTACCTCAACCTTCGAATACAAGCTGGTCACGTTTTATTAAGCAAGCATAGTTAAAGTATATACCACCCACAATTAATGAATAACATAGAGATGAAACATGAGCCTCAACCTAAAGTAAATTGATTTAGATCAAGTTTCGATAAAATTAGATATGTGAGTGTCCAGGCCGCTCATGACCGCGAGCATGGCTGTTATAACAGCTTTAATCCTTGCAAGGTTGTACAGCTATACCCAACAGAAGTGTCACCCTTTTTGCCGGAGGTAGCGAACCCCAAGAGACACTTCCTTTGGTGAATGGCCAGGGATCCACTACGAGACCGTTACGAAGCTTCCCTAACAAGTAACACCTCGCTAAGGATTCAAAATCAGCGCGATATATAAACCTCTCCAATGGGCACACCTTAGCAAAGGCTTCCAAATAGGGGCCGGGTTATACACCAACTACTGTCTCCCCCTCTTGCATCTTGCGAGTAAAGATGTTCCAAGCCAGAGTCGCTAGTTATTAAGTCAAGGCCAGAGCCCATTAGCACTGCGGTTGTACGGGTGTATCCTGGGTGGTTCTCCATGTTTCCGATTAACACATGATCTTATTTAACAGAGACATAACATAATAAAGTCAATATTAATTTGTTCAATTAAATAGTTGAGTGACTAAGCAAGAACTACAACAGATTAATTAGAAACCCCGGCTAAGGCAAAATATTTGGGAAAGGGTGGCTAGACAAGTCCTTAACTAGGATTCCCATCAACATTATTAACATATAAATGCAAGTAAGGTCGGGTTGTGCATAAAAGTAAGTTTTGTTGCATAGGACAAGCATGATCAAGGCGACTTGCCTTCAGCGAACTCCTGCGGCTACCCAAACTCCTCGAACTCCTATCTCGGAAAGTCTCCAAAGCGCGGGTCGTCTAAACGATTCACACATGCAAGCAAACAAATAAAACTAATAAGAAATAGGACATCATGAACAAGAAACCAGCACAATTGTCACATATATATATTCTACACATTACAACTATTCCAACGATATAAAGATCGCGCAAAACAGATATAAGATGGAAAAGATATGATAAAAACAAGATAAAGGACTTGCTGGCAAAGATTTAGAAGTTTCAGGGGCCTAAACATGAATAAAAGGACTAAACCGCGAAGAATTTAGAACTACGCTGGATAGATTCGCAAAAAGGTTAAAGCGCATGGGCCTATCTGTAAAAGCGGCTGACGGCGGCGGCAAAACTGACGCCGTGCTGACGTCGGCGGCGCACGGCGCCGTGGACCGCGCCGTGGACTCGGTGCATGGGTCCACGGTGGATTGGCGGCGTACCCCTTCGCTGGATCTGATCTGAGCCGTGGGCTCCAGATCAGACGGCGAGCGGCGGCGGCGGCGAACGACGCGTAGCGGCGCCATGGCCGGCAGCGGCGGCGCGAGCGAAACCGGTGCTACGGTCCACGGGAAAGTGCACCAAGGGCATCAAAACGCGGCAGAGTTCCACGCGAGTCTTACCAAACAAACAGCGGGTGCTCTAGCGGACCAAGGCGGCGACGGTGCTCGGCTAGGGTTTGTGAGGCGGCGGCGGCGCTTGGTGGCTAGGGTTTCGGGTGAAAGCGCGAGAGAAAAGGCGGCATGGGGTTTAAGTAGCCCGAGGCGGCGAGGCGTGCGGGCCAAACAACAGCGGACGCGGCGCGGAGCGGAACTCAAGCTCGGACTCGAGTCCGGGTTGGAGACAGCGCGGCGGCAGGGATGACAGGCGGGCCTCGCTTGTTAGCTGCAGCGGAGGAGGCGAAAAACGGTGGGCGGGCGCAGGGCGCCAGCGCTGAGCGAAGGTGGCATGGCAAGCGGGCGCCTTCGACGCGTGCGTGAGGGCGACGCGGACGCGGGCCGCAGAAAGCTGGGCCGCTGCTGGACCGCGACGAAAACTAAGGGGAAGAGCTGCGCATGCTGGAAAGATCAGGGGGCACAAACAGACTTGTCGAAACAAAACAAAAACCACATTCAAACTAAAATTGAATTCAACCAAACATGAACTCAACAATTCAAAATAAAAAATATGCAACAGCATGAATGCAACAATGCAACCTAAACTCAATATTATTTCAAGAAAACATTTTTGACATGCAATTAATTCAATAAATTCCTAGAAAATCCTTAAAACCTTAAATGAGCTCGAATAAACTCTAGAAATTTTTAATAATTGTAAAAGTTAGAATTTTGGGTGTTACTCCTCTCTCTCCCAAGTTGTCTCATCCTCTAAATGATGACTCCACTGCACCTTACACATTGTAAACGACTTGTTCCTTGTAACCCTCTGCAATGTCTCCAAAATCTTGATCGGCCGCTCTTTATAAGACAAATCATCTGACACATTCAACTCTTCCAAGGACAGCTGTTCCTTTGGCACTCTAAGACACTTTTTCAACTGAGAGATATGGAACACATCATGTACATCAGAAAGCCTGGCTGGTAATTCTAACCGGTAAGCAACTTCTCCCATCCTCTCTAGAATCTTGTATGGGCCGATAAAACAAGGCGACAACTTTCCCTTACCTTTAAACCAGCGCATCCCTCGGATGGGTGACACCTTCAAGTACACATAATCACCTTCCTCAAAGGTCAACTCCCTCCGACGAGTATCAGCATAACTCTTCTGCCTTGACTGCGCGGTCTTCAGATTCTCTCTGATAATCTGCACTTGCCTCTCCACTTCCTGTAGAATCTCTGGCCCAAACACTTGACTTTCTCCAGCTTTGTTCCAGAAGAGCGGTGTTCTGCACTTCCTTCCATACAACGCTTCAAACGGTGCCATCTTGAGACTTGCCTGGTAACTGTTGTTATAAGAGAACTCGGCGTACGGCAAGCTCCTATCTCAACTGCCTCCATGCTTCAAAGCACAAGCTCTTAGCATGTCCTCCAATATCTAGTTAATCCTCTCTGTCTGTCCGTCCGTTTGAAGGTGATAAGCAGAGCTGAAATTCAACTTTGTATCCATAGACTCATGAAGTTTCTGCCAAAATCGTGACGTGAACTGAGTATCCCTATCAGAAGCACACCATGTAGACACACAATCCTGGACATACATAACTCTGCCAGCTTGGCGCTCGTATACTCAATTCTAACAGGTATGAAATGGGCTACCTTAGTGATCCGATTCACAGTAACCCATATAGAATCATGACCGTTCCGAGTGCGTGGCAATCCAACTATGAAATCCATACTAATTTCTCCCCACTTCCACTCTGGCACCTTCAATGGTTGGAGTAACCCGGCTGGCCTCTGGTGTTTAGCCTTAACTCTCTGGCAAGTGTCACACAAAGCTACATACTCGGCCACATTCCTCTTCATACCGTACCACCAGTACATCTGCTTCAGATCTTGATACATCTTAGTGCTTCCCGGGTGGATAGAATAAGCAGAATCATGGGCTTCCCTGAGAATAGTCTCCCTAAGATGTGCGATATCAGGCACACAAATCCTCTTACCGAGCCAAAGCGTACCCTGCTCGTCTAGTCTATAGTAAGGTGCCTTCCCTTCACTCATCAACTCCTTGATTTCCTTCACCTTGGCATCCTCTAGCTGACCCTTCCGAATTTCTTGCTCCAAGGTAGACTCTACTTCCAAGATGACTCCTTCTGTGTGAGCTACCATTCCAAGGTTCAACCTCTCAAACTCCTTGAACAATTCCTCTGGAAGCTCATGCGCTAGAACCATATTCAATTGATCCTTCCTACTCAAGGCATCAGCAACCACATTGGCCTTTCCTGGGTGATAATGTATCTCTAGATCATAGTCATTAATCAACTCTAGCCAATGACGCTGCCTGAGGTTGAGGTCCCTCTAAGTAAAAATGTATTTCAAACTCTTATGATCCGTATAGATATTGCAATTATTCCCCACGAGGTAATACCTCCAAATCTTCGGAGCATGTACCACGGCTGCTAATTCCAAGTCATGTGTAGGATAATTCTGCTCATGCTTCCTCAACTATCTAGACGCACAGGCAACTACATGTCCTACCTGCATAAGCACACACCCCAATCCAAGCTTAGACGCATCGCAGTAGACATCAAAGCCTTTACTGATATCTGGCATCACAAGAACTGGAGCTGTAGTCAATCGTTGCTTTAACTCCTCAAAACTAGCCTGGCAAGCTTTGTCCACTTAAAGTCTGCATCCTTCTCCAAAAGTGATGTCAGAGGCTTCGCTATCTTGGAGAACCCTTCAATGAATCTACGATAGTAACCTGCCATTCCAAGAAAACTCCTCACCTGCTTCACCGAGCTGGGCGGCTTCCAGTTCAGCACATCTCTGACGTTCCCCTGATCAACTGCAACACCTCCATCAGTAATGACATGACCTAGGAATGATACTTCCTTCATCCAAAACTCACACTTGCTGAACTTAGCATACAACTGATGTTCCCTCAATTTCTGCAACACTAACCTCAAGTGCTCCTGATGCTCTTCCTCATTCTTGGAGAATAGCAGGATATCATCAATAAACACCACAACAAACTTGTCCAGATACTCCATAAATACCTTATTCATGAGATACATGAAGTAAGCGGGTGTGGGGAATATGGTCCCCGGGTACCTCACGAGCAGGCCTGGCAACCCCCACGATAGGGGGCGGCCCGGCCCACTGTTCTGGACCTGATAACGTGCGGGACAAGCCGGCGCATGAAGGAAGGACTCGGAAGGAGAAGTTCTAATTAGAATAGGAGTTTTTGTAAAGAAGGAAAGGATCCTTAGAGATAGGATCGGCTACAAACCGACTTGTAACCCTGCCTCCCCGATATATAAGGCGGGTAGGGACCTCCTCCAGAGGAGGACCACCAAGTCTCTCAACGGAGAACAATCCAATCTACAATCCACGCAATACAACACCCCCAAAAACAGGACGTAGGGTATTACGTCGAGTTGACGGCCCGAACCTGTCTAAATCCTTGCGTCTGTCCACCCTAACCATCTAGCTTCCGATCTTTGCGATCTTCCCTCCATACAAATCACTTCCGTGGGCTACCCCGTGGAAGACTGCCGGAGATCATATCACCGACAGTGGCGCGCCAGGTAGGGGGTATCGCCGAGATCAATTTGGTGAGCCCGATGGACCACGTCAAGATCTTGGACAGCTGCAACCTCCCGGACGCCAACGGAGTCGAGATCCAGTTCGGGAGCACCACTGCCGCCTCGGATCCCCAAGCGGCAGAAGCTACAACCGCCACGGAGGACTCCTCTCTGGCGCTGACTTCGGCCGTCACGGCCCAATCCGGTCCGATCGCATCTGATCGCGCCGAATCTGCCCCGCCGAGTCCATCGCAAAACGCAGGGACGAACCAATCGGGAGCGGGTCAGCAACCACTCGGTTCCGATCTGGCTCTTGAGAGTCGCGTCGCCGAGTCATCTCAGAGCGTAAACGCTCAGCAGATGCGCGTTCGAGCCCTGAGGTCATCACCATCCAGACCCCCGGCTTCCGTGCGCTTACCCGTCAGCAGAAGATGAAAGAGATCATTCAGGTGGATGGTTCCCCCTCTGAGAGCGACTCATACGAGTCAAACCCATGGGGACCCTCGATCCTGGACGACTTGCAAGAGGGTTACACCGCGTTCGACTCCTCTACGGAGCCGGAGCAATTTGGATCACCTGGAGGGTCAACTCCGAGTAGTTCGGGATGTGGCACGCCCATAACCGATCCTTCCGAGTCCGAGGAAGATTACCTCGCGCAAGGAAGACCCGGAGCCGGGTCATACTGCTACATGGTGGCACCATCGACGCCACCTAACCCCGTGTCGGAGGATGAACTCACCCCAGCCGACGAGGCGCCTGAAGCCAGAGATCAGCGCCGCGGACGCAACGCCAATCGGGCAACTCGCAGAGCCGTCCGACCACAAGGGGCCAACGCATCAGGGTCTGGCACCGCTCAACCTCGAGAACCATCCTCGGAGGACCATCGTCGTCGTCGGGACCGACGCGACAGGAGAAGCCAGCGCAACCTGATGCGTGACGACACGTTCGAGTACAATGGATTCAACGTCTACGAGACACCAGTCCAGAACCTCGTCACCATCGACGAAGAGATCAGTCGGCTACCGCCTAGTACTCCAGGCCTGGATAAGGTAAGGGCTTTCGTGCAGGCCGCCTCTGTCCAGGTTCACCAGATGCAGAATAGAGCGCGTACGGCCGCTCCTGAGCCCGGGTCGACTCGGCACCGGACCAGCGGCGGATCGAACCGTGATGAAGATCTTCGTGACACGATCAACCGAGACCGAGACGCGAGGAACATCATCCGCAGCAGCGCTGAGGAACTGACCGCGAAGAGGCTCGATGTCGCGAGGAATACGATCGGTTGCATGGGAATCCCCGTCGTAACTCTAACCGGAGCGGCTACTCGACGGAGTCGGAGTATGCTGATTACTCCGATCTCTCTGGTAGCCCAGGACACGACAATGATGGCGGTCGTACTCCGCCTCGACGGCCGACTCCGTCGCGAAGACGAGCAACTCCCTCACCGCGCGACAGAACCTACCGACGGGACCGATCTCCTCCCAGGACTCGGACCTTTCGGAGGACCCGTTCTCCACCCAGGGATCGAGATCGCAGAAGGGAGCGCACTCCCCCAAGGACAACGGGTGGCTCGGATCTGAGTAGTTCCCGCCCCAGAGGTCGGATCGGCGGATTCCAGTCATTCACCGATTGCTTGAGAAGCGAAATGACGAAGCTGCCGACGATTTTCAGGAGGCCGACCGAGTGGTCCGTATGATCCACGGCGGCCAAGACCATCGAATTCTTCACCGACATCACTCATCGCTTCAGAGTCCCAAATCGTATCATCACAGATAATGGTACGAACTTCGTAGCACAGGAGTTCAAAGACTGGTGCAGCGAGAGGAGTATCAAATTATGCCCCGTATCCATGGCGCACCCAAAGGCCAATGGCCAGGTTGAAAGAGCCAATGGCGAAATAATTAAAGCACTCAGGGCCCGTATATTCAAGGAGCTAAAGCAGTACGCTGGCCGATAGATCAAGGAGTTGCCCGCTGTAGTCTGGGGGCTGCGTACCCAGCCGAGTCGTGCCACGAAGCAAACACCGTTCTTTCTGGTTTACGGCTCGGAGGCTATCCTACCAACGGACATCTCGTACGGCTTGCCCCGAGTGGAATTTTATGATGAATACAACGCGCAAGTGGCGCAAATCGAAGACCTCGACAGTATCAAGGAGAAGAGGATGGCCGCTCAGATCCAAGCCACGCGTTACGCTCAGGTCCTTTGACGGTATCACCATCGAACCGTCAAACAGAGGTCCTTTGAAGCCGGCGACTTGGTTCTGAGAAGGAAACAAGACACCAAGGGCGCGCACAAGCTTGCGTCCCCCTGGGAGGGACCATACATCGTGAAGAAAGTGAGTCGCCCAGGCTCATATCGCCTCATGACGGAAGACGGGGTGGAGATCCCAAATCCATGGAATATCGAGCATCCAGAGCGTTTCTACCCTTGATTAAGTTAAGTATTAATTTCTTATTTCTTTAAGATATTTTTTAATAATCTTCGACGAGTAGTTTCTGTGGATAATCATCCCCAGTTTCGACTCGGCAGATTTATAAATGTCATATGAGTTATCAATAAAGTTGATTTCATCTTCTATCTACATTATGTCTACTACTCGAATTTCTTCTTTCACGTGACGCACATAAAGTACGAGTGGAACAAACTTTAAATCGTGGAGGAAAGTACTCGCCAAGTCAAAGCTCTACACGCACGATAATGCTCTGCGGCATGAGACTAAGACCAACGAGGCTAATCTACTCCGTAACAGGTCAACCACTCGGAAATTACGGCCAGCGCAGAAAGGAAGGGAGTAGCACCTCCAGAAACTTATATACAAGCACAAAAGATTAAACATTGTTCAAAGTACTTCTACTACCAATCCTACAAATAATCTACAAAAATTAATTTGCAGGATCGCCACCACCAGAAGGGCCAGCCTCGCCAGTCTCATCGACAACGTCCTTGGACAGAATATTGGCGATTGGATCCATTTCAAGCAGCAGCCTGCCCACGTCCTCCTCGGAGGTGCCAGTAGCATACCCCCCTCCGAGTGGCTCCAGATCGGACGATGGGAACAACGACTTAAGGATCGCCAAGACGTGACCACAGCTGGCCTGGCTGATCGAGCGAAGCTGGCGCCGTAAGAGACGTGGAAGCGCCCGAGTGCGGTCGAGGATAGAAGCTGAAGGCGATGCCGCCTCCGGCTCGATTTCCTCCGCCACCACTCGAACAGCACCTTCCAACGTGCACTTCTCGGTGTGCAGCGCCTCTGCCTCACCCTCCAGACGAGTCACCTTGGCAGTGAGATCTGCATATTGGGCCAAAGTCCAGACCCGGTAATCTACAGCAAGTCAGATCTGGACAGGATGTTCACGTCTGACATAAAAAGAATAGTATACCTCTAAATCCGCGGATTACACCCAATGGGTGGAATTGAACACACAAACGGCGGCGCGGTCCACGGAGGCATCGGTGGTGGTGTTATGATGAATGTGGATCTAGGGTTTGCGCTTCAGCGGGAAAGGAGAACTTGGATGCGGTGAAGGCAAATGGCGAGGAAAGGAAGAAGATTGCGGCGGGGATGGCTTATAATAAACCGTTCCTCCCGCGCGCGACGCGGTGCCAGTCTCGGGAACTCAACTGACGCTGGCACGTCGCGTCGCTTTAAATTCAAAGATGCGAGTTGGAGTCGCGACATCTCGCGATATACTGGCCTCATAAGGCAACCATTAGTTTCCCTAGGAAACAATGGGCCTAGCAGGATTGATGGGCCTAAATGGGCTGGCATAAGCCTTTGATAGGCTAAATAATAATGACATGACCTTTCGGTTCTGTTAGTTGACAATTACGTGGGCTTGTGAGCAAATGCTCAAGGGCAGAAACCACTCGGTCGTGAGGCTACAATTGGTCGACGGCTAGGCTTATTTTTGCAATTAATATTACAACCTTGCAATTGATTCTTACTTAATGCATGCGATACTATCGCTAAATTGACTTGGGAATCCAGGTCAAGTGCTGATAAGTATAGATCTTGTGAGAAGGTGATTTACCATATGGTCAGGCTGGGTCGTGGAACACGACTCGGGAGTCACACCGAGTTCAAAGAACTCGAGAAAAGATTCCCTAAAAAGGGGAAATTGGTAAAAATTCCCTAAAAGGAGGGAATTATTCGAAATCCATGCCCAGGGGCATGGGGGCTAAAAGATTCAGCAAGGATTCACAGCTTTTAGAGTCTTGATACGATCGCGCCGAGTCGAGTCAAGACTCGGGGGCTACACCCAATGGGTGCACCAGTAGGTGCACGCCATTGATGGATTAAGTTCAAAAAGATTTTTATAAGATTCTATTTTGACCCTCGACCAGACTATTCTACTCTGCTCAAGGCTCGGGGGCTACACCCAATGGGTGCACCAGGAGGTGCACGCCATTGAAGATCATGATTTTGATGGAGAAAAATTGAAGACCCTTGGCCAATCTTATACTAAAATTGCCCAAGGCTCGGGGGCTAAGTGTATACACTTCGCTTTCACGTCGTGAAAAAGAGCACTTCTTCCCCTCACTAAGGCTACAGTTATAAAGTCGTTTTCAGGAACGTTTGAGCATGCACTCGGATCTTCTTCGAAACCACTCGGATGAAGTCCTACACTACTCGGAAATCTGATCAAGCATTCTGGCAAAGTTTCGGAGCGCTCGGATCATGCGAGAAAAAGGCAGATCAATTACAGCCAACGATCGGCCAAGAAGTGCTCGGGGGCTACTGTGGGGAATATGGTCCCCGGGTACTGAAGCGTCCTCCACAAAGGATCCACATTTTATGCTACCGGACTCCCCGTCCGCCGTAGCTCACGGCACACCTGCCGGACACTTTCCAAAACACTCACACCAAAAGATCCCACCTTTTTCCCAAAACTAGTTTCAGGCCCAAGCCGTGACTCATCCAATACCGTGGATACGGCTATTCGAATAGATTTTAACTCTGCAGAGGTTGTACACTTAACCCACCCCAACGGTTTCCGCAACACGAACACCGAAATGCCGGCGCGGACCTGTCAAAGCCATTACCACACCATAGCTAAGCCGGACTAGCCAATATGGAAGCAACCAAGGGGTCCATGTCCTCCCAATGAGGCATGACCGGGACGTAACTCACATAGATCGTACTCCTGCTCCTTGTTCTCCCATTGCTCACAGCTCACCCATTGGCTAACCAACCAACTAGTGGGATTTATGCTAAGCCGTTGCCACATACAACGGTAGGGCGGTAGCATTAAACTGGGCCAGGCTAGATGACAATCAACTCAGTCCTTAAAACAATGACAAGATGGATATCTCCACATCCTGCTCAGCCACACAGGCACGAGCTCACCAATTTGGTGTTTCACACAGAACACACCATCCATCCCATCGGTTTCACCATTATACCATTTTCACCAAAAGCCGCCCTTTTCTTTTAAACACTCACACCATTCTTTATTTTAAAACACATGAGTATTTGCAATATGATAGTGGTAAGAGTAACAGGTCCTAAGCGTCTCTAGCACGGCTATCATCCAAACAGAGCAAGTCATATTTAATGATAACCTAGGTGATCAAGGAATATTCATAGCAATCAAGGGGTGGCTATCCAACCGGGTCTTGCAATAAAACAATGCATTTTGTAAACAGGCCAATAGGTTGTGTTTGTAAAACATAGGATAAATATGCATCAAAGGACGGGATTGAACTTGCCGTCGTCAAAGTCGTCCGGAAGCGCCTGCTCGCGGTACGGGTCCTCGGGCTCCGGCTCGCGGTACTCGCCTGCGTACTCCGGCTCGTGGTATGGTCCTCCGAACTCCTCGCGGGGCTGCTCCTCGGTCACTCCGTGGTCTACGGTACACACAGCAAGCATACATTAAAAATAAAGGAAAAGAAAAACGAAAAAGGATTTTTAGATGAGCTCGGAAAAGAGAATCAGAAAATAAATCATAGAAAGATTATTTTTGGGAGATTTCTGTATAGCTCGGCCGGAATATATGTGGAAAGGCCGTGGTCGAATTTTGGGAGAAACGGGCGGAGTTTGGCGCATGAAATGACACGTCAAAGAAAAGGTTAGGGTCGGTTTAGGGATTAAGGGCGGATTTGCAAAGATTAAAAAGGTATAAGGACTTGTATATAAACACTTATAACTGGGGAAGGGCTTATTTGGAATATTGTAAAAAAGATAGGGTGGATTTGGGATGGACAGGGACTCATTTGTAATTATTTTAAAGAGGTTAAGGGTCACTTTGAAAAAGTTAAAGGGCGCCAGGGGGTTTTCTGGATAGTGGCAGAAGGGTGGAAGGTTGCATTTGAGATTTTGGGAAAGTGGAGGGGGTTATGGGCGAAATGGCCATCTTCTTCCTCCTCTGCTTCGGGTCCAACAGAGAGGAGAGGATGGGGGCGGCGTCGGCCGGCCGGGATTGCGGCGCTCCAGGGCAGGCCGGCGGCCGGGAGAGGGCGGAGGAGCACGAGGGGGGGGGGGGGCAAGGGGATCCCATCCCTCCCCTCACCTTGGGCGGAGGTGGTGCGTGGGGGCGGATCCTGGCGGCGGCAGTGGCTGGCGGCGGCGGCTTGGTGGCGGCGGCGATTGGAGGCAGCTGCGACGGGATTTGGAGCGGGGAGAAGCTCAGGAGGTGGTTGTGGTGCCGGCGACGGGCCGGAGGCGAGCTCGGTCGGCCTTTATAGGCGGAGACAGGTAGCAAGGCCGGAGGCCGTGGGGCCTGCTGCCGGCGGCGGTCGTCGCCGGCGCTGTTCGCGCGTCGCAGCAACAGGAGCGGCGTGGACTTGCGCAGCAGAGGGTAGAGGGCGGTAGCGCTCTGCAGGTGGGGTCGCAGGGAGGGGCGGCACGACGCCAGTCGGCTGTGGTGGCGGACAGAGGGCGGCGCAGGTGGGGTCGGCGGCGTGGGCGGCACGGCGGCGGGGCCGCGGTCGTCGCTGGCACTATGCCGCGGTCGTCGCTGGCAGGAGCGGCAGGCGGCGTGTGCGCAAAGGAGGGGAGGATGGCATGGCAGGGAGCGGTAGGGGCGCGGCGCAGAGTGGCACGGGGGGGTGGCGGTGCTGAGCAGGAAGGAGGAGGAAGAAGGAGAAGGAAGGAGGAGAAAAGAAAGAAAGGAAAAAGGAAAAAGAAAAAAATAGAAAAAGGGGAAGAAAAAGGAGAAAAGGGAGGGAAAAGAGGGAGAGGCCAGCGGGGATTGCGGCGACGGTCGGGCACGCGCGACAGAGAGCCGTGCGGCGCGCGACACGACGCGCTGAGGGACAGATAAAAGGCGGGTGTCGGCTTCGGTGCCGGGACGGCAAAATTTGCCGGGAAGGGATTTGAGAGCTTACAGCGAAAAGAAATTTTGAAAACCAACTTTTTAACGAGTGATTTAATTTGGTGAATTTTCCGGATGTTACAAACCTACCCCACTTAAAATGAATCTCGTCCTCGAGATTCGGCTGAATCCTTAAAGAGGTGGGGGAATTCTTTCTTCAACGCATCCTCGCGTTCCCATGTGGCCTCTTTCTCGCCATGTCTGCTCCACTGAACTCGGCACATCCGTACCGTGGAATTTCTGGTGTGCTTGGTGACAGTATCCAAGATTTTGACGGGTACTTCCTGGTATCTGAGGTCCTTCTGCAAATCTATTGTTTCCACTGGTATGTGTTCTTCCTCGGGTACTCTCAAACATTTTCTGAGCTGGGAGACGTGAAACACTGGATGGATGTCTGACAATTCCTTGGGGAGTTGAGTGCGGTATGCTACGGCTCCAACTCTTTCGAGCACCTGGTACGGTCCAATGTATCGAGGGGCTAACTTTCCCTGGATTTGGAACCTGCGGGTCCCTCTAATCGGGGAAACCTTGAGATAAACATAATCTCCCACTTCAAAACTTAATTCCCTTCTGTGCTTGTCTGAGTAACTCTTCTGACGGGACTGAGCAGCCTTTAGCTTCTCTCTGATTTCGGCTACCTTATCTTCTGCTTCTTTTATAAAGTCTGGTCCGACCAAGGTACGCTCCCCTACTTCTGACCACATCAAAGGAGTTCTGCACTTCCTTCCATAGAGAGCTTCAAACGGTGACATGCCTAAACTGGCTTGATAACTGTTGTTGTAAGAGAACTCTGCATAGGGCAAACTCCGTTCCCAGTCTTTCCCATAGGTCAGGGCACAAGCCCGTAGCATATCTTCCATAATCTGGTTTACTCTTTCCGTCTGGCCGTCTGTCTGTGGGTGATAGGCTGAGCTAAAATCTAACTTGGTTCCCATGGCCTTATGTAAACCTTTCCAAAACTTGGAGGTGAACTGTGTCCCTCTGTCTGAGACAATTCTGCTCGGTACTCCGTGTAGCTTCACTATGTTCTCCACATAGAGCTTCGCTAACTTTTTGCCTCCATAGTTGGTCCGTACGGGTAAATAATGGGCCACTTTGGTGAGTCGGTCCACTATCACCCATATAGAGTCATTCCCCTTTTTAGTCTTGGGCAATCCAACCACAAAATCCATACCAATCTCATCCCATTTCCAAACCGAGATAGGCAATGGTTGCAACAAACCTGCTGGTTTCTGGTGCTCGGCTTTGACTCGCTGGCAAATGTCGCATTGGGCGACAAACTGGGCGATCTCTGCCTTCATCCCATTCCACCAGTATTTCTGTTTCAAATCCATATACATTTTGGTGGCTCCGGGGTGAATAGAGTAAGGTGAGTTGTGGGCTTCATCCATGATGGTCTGCCGGAAATTCCCTTGCTTGGGCACACAAATTCTATCCTTGTACCATAGGGTTCCCTTTGCATCCACTCTAAAATCTGGGGCTTTATTTTCTCCCGTGTGGTTACGAATTTTTACCAAGTCTGGGTCTGATCCCTGGGCCTTCCTGATGTCTTCTTCTAAGGTGGGCTGCACCGTTAGCTGCGGGCAAGACTTAGGAGATACAATGTGCACATTAAGCCGAGCCATTTCTTCTTGTAGATGGGCATTCTTGGGTGCATAGGTCTTTCTGCTTAGGGCATCTGCCACAACATTGGCCTTGCCGGGGTGGTAATGAATTTCCAGATTGTAATCCTTGATAAGCTCTAACCATCTTGTCTGTCTTAAATTCAGATCTGGCTGGGTGAATATATACTTCAAGCTCTTGTGATCCGTGTAGATCTCACACTTATTTCCAATTAAGTAGTGTCTCCAAATCTTCAGGTCATGAACCACGGCTGCTAATTCCAAGTCATGGGTGGGATAATTCTGCTCATGGGGCTTAAGCTGGCGGGAGGCATATGCTACTACCTTTCCATCTTGCATAAGTACACATCCTAACCCATTTCGGGAAGCGTCACAGTATATGACAAAGTCCCGCTGAATATCTGGCAAGGTCAGTATCGGGGCTGAGGTCAGTCTCTTCTTTATTTCTTGAAAGCTTCTTTCACATGACTCAGTCCAGACGAACTTCTTTTCTTTCTTGAGCAGCTCGGTCATGGGTCTTGCTATCTTGGAAAATCCTTCTATAAACCTCCGATAATATCCGGCTAATCCCAGGAAACTTCTTATCTCACTCACATTAGTGGGTTGTTGCCAGTTTGACACTGCTTCTACCTTCTCAGGATCAACAGCTACTCCTTCTGCTGTTAGTATGTGGCCAAGAAAGGCTACCTTCTCAAGCCAAAATTCACATTTGCTAAACTTGGCATACAGCTTGTGTACTCTCAGCTTTTCTAAGATCACTCTCAGGTGATGCTCGTGCTCTTGGGCACTCTTGGAATAGATGAGTATGTCATCAATGAAAACGACAACAAACTTATCCAATTCTTCCATAAACACCTTGTTCATGAGGTTCATGAAGTATGCCGGGGCATTAGTCAGTCCAAAAGACATCACTGTAAACTCGTACTGCCCGTATCTTGTTACGAATGCCGTCTTGGGGGTGTCGCTTTCTCTGATCTTGAGCTGATAATATCCTGATCTCAAATCAATCTTGGAGAAATATTTGGCTCCTTTCAACTGATCAAAGAGGTCATCTATTCTGGGTAATGGATACTTGTTCTTGATGGTTACCTCATTTAAGGACCTATAATCCACACACATCCTCATACTTCCGTCCTTTTTCTTCACAAAAAGAACGGGTGATCCCCACGGGGATGAGCTAGGTCTGATGAATCCTTTCTCCTGAAGGTCTCTCAACTGCTCTTTCAACTCTGCTAGTTCTGCTGCGGCCATTCGGTATGGTCTCTTGGCTATAGGAGATGTCCCTGGGATAAGGTCAATAATGAACTCTATGTCCCTATCTAGCGGCATTCCGGGGAGTTCTTCTGGGAACACATCTGGGTATTCACACACTACTGGAACTTCTGCTATGGTTTTGGCCTCCAAAGTATAAACCATTGGGTCTGATCTTGTTTCTCGGGTGTGGCAAGTTACTTGGACTCCTTCAGGGCTGGTTAGTTGTATGGTCCTAGCGGCACATCCTATAAGGCCGTCATGCTGGGTCAGCCAGTCCATTCCAAGTATTACATCTATCCCCTTGGACTTGAGTACTACCAAATCAGCTAGAAACTCTACCCCACTTAAAATAATCCTTACCCTAGAACAACCTAACTGACACTTGATGTCGGCTCCAGGTGTTCGGGTTAACAGGGGTAACTTTAGTAGTACTGTAGGTATATTGTGCTTATCCACAAAACTTGATGATATGAAGGAATGTGACGCTCCAGAATCAAATAAAACTGTGGCAAGTACTGAGCTGACTAAAAACTCACCAAGTACTACGCCCTGTGCTCCTTGAGCCTCCTGCGCGTTGATGTGGTTGACGCGGGCTCGTCCATAGGACTGCTGGGGCTGCCTCATCTGCTAGGTTGTTGGTATTGTTGCCGGGGTTGTTGCTGCGGATGGGCACACGGTTGGCACTTGACAGAGCTGGCTTCGGTTCATTCACCGAGTTGGAGTACATTGGGGCTGCTGGCTTGTTACTGGCATAGGGGCAGTTGGCCACATAATGCTCGGTCTCACGGCAGTTGAAACAAGCCCTATTGTTGTTGCTGGCCTGACTGGCACTACCCTGTGGGGCTTTGGCACTCTGGCTTCTGAAGGTGGAATTGGTGACCTGTGAGCCTGAGGCTCGGGACTGAGTGCGGTACTGCATCGGTGTCTGAGATCTGGGTGGTGGGGGGTTATAGCTCTTGGTCCTCTGGAAGCGGTCCTGCTGGCGAGCCTTGTTCTCTAGGAACTTGCGCTTGAGATCTTTCTTCTCATCCGCCTTGGCCCTCTCAGTGAGAATGGCCCTGTTCATCAGTGTGTTGAAGTCTGGGTAAATCTGGGGGGTTAGCAGAGTCCTGAGCTCTGGGTCCAGGCCTTTCATGAACATCTCCTGATTCTTCTCATCCCTGTACACTTCTTCCGGTGCATAGCGGGCTAACTCCATGAACCGGTAGGTGTACTCTTCCACAGTCTTGTTGCCTTGTTGCAGTGCCCGGAACTCATCTGCCTTGCGCTTCATGGTGGCTGCGGGGACATGGTAACGGCGGAACTCATCCACAAACTCCCTCCAGGTGATGACAGTGGCATCTGGGGCAGCTGCACAGTAGTTCTCCCACCATGCGAGAGCATTCCCAACAAGTTGATGGGTGGCCAGGAGTACTTTGTCACGATCTTCACAGTGGAGTGGTTCCAACTTCCTCTGAATCACCCTCAGCCAATCATCTGCATCCAGCGGGTTGGTGGACCTGCCAAAAGTAGGTGGCTTAGTCCTGATGAATTCTGACAGTTTCTCATTCATGCTCTGCCCACGGGATCTCTGGTTGGCGATGGCCTTGACCACAGCTTCCATTATCAGGTTCTGATTGTTCACCACCTGCAGCCAATCAGCGGCACGTGGCAGTGGTGCTTGCTCTGGCCCAGCCTGACTTTCCTCCCTCCTTTCCTGATTCACTTCATCCTGGTGCTCACCATGGGGCGCACTCTGCACGCTGTTGGTAGCAGCCGGGACTCGGCTTCGGGAAGCCCTGGGTCCACGCGTGTTGACCATCTGCAGATTTAGAGGACATATAAGAGACTAGGATTTGGAATTTTAGTGATGTTTAAGTTATTTTATTCGTAAAAACAGAAAGGCAGAATCCTCCTCCTGCCGACAAGCACAGAGTCTAGCAATACAACAAGCACAAACGATTTTATTCCTTTGAATGGGGAAGGGGTACAACACTTGGGCAAGCCAAAACACGAACTACACGACCGGGGTACAACGACACAACTGGGGTACAACTACGCAACTGGGATACAACTCTAAACTTCGGACCGGGGCGGCTTCAATCCTTGGGGTGACTGGGTGCACACTACTCGCGGGGCGATCCTTCTTCCGGGGCGGAGTGTTCTTCCAGGGGAATGAGCAGTTCGTCGTCTTCTGGGATTCCATTTTCCTGGGGCTGTGTAGGGGCTCCTTCTTCGGCGGGTGCTGCCGGTTCCCCGGCACCTCCGGGTGTGCTTGGCGAAGTTCTACCAGGCCCTCCCCATCTTGAAATGGGGGTCCCAAGTAGGATCCGAGCTTCTCCGACTACCGGGACGGGCGTCCCGCTTCCGGCCCAATCTTGCATGCTCCGGTCATGAGCCTGTCTGAGACTCTCATGCGCGACAGCTTCACTGCTTATGGCTGCCGCGGTCCTTGCTTCGGCTTGAGCCACCCGGACTTTGTACATCCTCACTGCGAGTTCAGCTTGCTCGGCTCGGCCAATTTGTTCCCTTAGGAACCCAGCTTGCTCGTTGAAAAGCCTATCCAAGGAGACGAGATAGGCGACCACATGGTACAACAGGTCATCTTGATGGCGGCGGCGTTCTAGGTTCCTCATGCGGGCCTGCCAGACTGGAGTCCTGACGGCTGGGGGAAAGAGTCTCATCGGTGTGGAGATGAGATGCTCTTCAAAGATCCAACACAGGTAGCGGAGGGCCTTCCTGATAGCCAATGGGTAGGTATCTTGATGCCGAAATCCTGTAGCGGTCACCCTCCATGGCTCGATATCAGGGTAGCGGGTGCTTCTGGCAACCGAAAGGATCACCCTACAGCGGAGAGTGCCAAGATGCTCATACTCCCTGCTGTAGTACCTCGGGCGCTCAGTGATACCAAGACGCTCCAGGGAGTTGATCAAAAGGCGGGGAAAAACCGGCTCTTCCTGGCAAACACCATGGGTCCATCCTTCCTCGGCCATCTGAAAGTAAGGATAAGGTGAACAACTTGTTTCTCATAAAAGCTAGGGTACAACATGAAGGTACAAGATTTGGACTCGACAACTAGGTTGGGTACATCCATTTTTTTAAGAAGAAACTCTAGCTTAGATAAACTATTCTATCCTCAAGGGGAATCCTCCTCGCTCCAGCAACGACGCTTCTTTGGGGGTAGAAGTTGCCCTACTAGCCAGTCTTCGGTCTGCGTACCCCTATCCCAATGAGTTTCCTCGGGCTCATCCTCTAGCAGTCCCTTCTCTCTCCGGTACGCTTCGAGGCGTTCCTTCTCTTAGGCTTCCTTCTGCCTTATGTCCTGGAGAGTGGCTAGGTAACTCTCCGCTTGCCTTTCAGCTTTGGCGGTTTCCTTTCGTTGTTCTTCTATCTCGTGTTCTGCCTTCTCCGCCCTACGGATCTGGTGCTTCAACTGTGCTGCCTGCTCGATGTAAAGACGATCTAAGCCTGCAAGGTAGGTGGATAGGTGGGTGACGGTGTCTTCGAGGTCTTCTTCATCCCTTCCGAGTCTTCTCATCTGATCAATCCACGAGCGTCCTCTTCCTCCGGTAGGCGGGAAAAATCCCATAGGACTCTCTCGAAGATGACGCCAGTAGACAACGCGCAGGCGTCGCAGGACCTTACGGGCGGCCTTTCGGTAAGTGTCCGAGAAGCAAAAGCCCGTGGTGATGATGGTCCAAGGATCCACGTCGGGGTAGAGGGTGCTCTTCCCCACAAAGATCCTTACGTCACACCGAAGGGTGCCTCTGGAGTCATACTCCCGGTACATGTACTCCGGTACGTCTGAAACTCCGACGCGCTCCAGGCTGAGTAACATCAACTTAGGAAGACCCGGTTCTGCAAAGCAGATTCCTTCGTTCCATCCGTCGTCAGCCATCTGGAACAGGACAAGGACTCAAGGTCAGTGTCTGTGCAGGGAAGGTTTAGCTAAGAAGGGCTATCTAAAGGTTTCGGTCCTAATGGTCGCGTCCTACAGCCAACGACGGCTTTGATACCACCTGAAGCGTCCCCACATAAGCAGAGACTAAATGTGATACAAATATCAGTCCCAGGAGGCTGATACACATTTATTCCACAGATGGTTCAGTCATCGTGCGACCTCAAAGGGGCACGGCACTCGATACAAACGATAATAGTAACCAAAAGTACAACAATACATAACCAGAGAAAGACTAAAACTGGATCTAGCCCTATCTCGGCGAGGAACAGCGGAAGCATCTTGGAAGGAACCACACCACAGGCAACGTCGGGTGCGGACACGACCTCTACTCGAACTCTTCAGGGACAAAGTCCGGATCCTCCTCTGTTGCAACAAAATAGGGGGGGTGAGTACAAAAGTACTCAACAAGTCCAACCACGTCCACGGAGGGGGATATAAGATTATGCACAGGATAATTCAAGGATACGGCTAAGGTTTAATTTGCGTAAAAGCTAGATTTTATGCAAGGGTTTATTTTAAACAGGTTTCGTAAAAACAGTTTTTAATATAGAGTGGGTTGATCCTCCACAAAGGATCCACATTTTATGCTACCGGACTCCCCGTCCGCCGTAGCTCACGGCACACCTGCCGGACACTTTCCAAAACACTCACACCAAAAGATCCCACCTTTTTCCCAAAACTAGTTTCAGGCCCAAGCCGTGACTCATCCAATACTGTGGATACGGCTATTCGAATAGATTTTAACTCTGCAGAGGTTGTACACTTAACCCACCCCAACGGTTTCCGCAACACGAACAACGAAATGCCGCCGCGGACCTGTCAAAGCCATTACCACACCATAGCTAAGCCGGACTAGCCAATATGGAAGCAACCAAGGGGTCCATGTCCTCCCAATGAGGCATGACCGGGACGTAACTCACATAGATCGTACTCCTGCTCCTTGTTCTCCCATTGCTCACAGCTCACCCATTGGCTAACCAACCAACTAGTGGGATTTATGCTAAGCCGTTGCCACATACAACAGTAGGGCGGTAGCACTAAACTGGGCCAGGCTAGATGACAATCAACTCAGTCCTTAAAACAATGACAAGATGGATATCTCCACATCCTGCTCAGCCACACAGGCACGAGCTCACCAATTTGGTGTTTCACACAGAACACACCATCCATCCCATCGGTTTCACCATTATACCATTTTCACCAAAAGCCGCCCTTTTCTTTTAAACACTCACACCATTCTTTATTTTAAAACACATGAGTATTTGCAATATGATAGTGGTAAGAGTAACAGGTCCTAAGCGTCTCTAGCACGGCTATCATCCAAACAGAGCAAGTCATATTTAATGATAACCTAGGTGATCAAGGAATATTCATAGCAATCAAGGGGTGGCTATCCAACCGGGTCTTGCAATAAAACAATGCATTTTGTAAACAGGCCGATAGGTTGTGTTTGTAAAACATAGGATAAATATGCATCAAAGGACGGGATTGAACTTGCCGTCGTCAAAGTCGTCCGGAAGCGCCTGCTCGCGGTACGGGTCCTCGGGCTCCGGCTCGCGGTACTCGCCTGCGTACTCCGGCTCGTGGTATGGTCCTCCGAACTCCTCGCGGGGCTGCTCCTCGGTCACTCCGTGGTCTACGGTACACACAGCAAGCATACATTAAAAATAAAGGAAAAGAAAAACGAAAAAGGATTTTTAGATGAGCTCGGAAAAGAGAATCAGAAAATAAATCATAGAAAGATTATTTTTGGGAGATTTCTGTATAGCTCGGCCGGAATATATGTGGAAAGGCCGTGGTCGAATTTTGGGAGAAACGGGCGGAGTTTGGCGCATGAAATGACGCGTCAAAGAAAAGGTTAGGGTCGGTTTAGGGATTAAGGGCGGATTTGCAAAGATTAAAAAGGTATAAGGACTTGTATATAAACACTTATAACTGGGGAAGGGCTTATTTGGAATATTGTAAAAAAGATAGGGTGGATTTGGGATGGACAGGGACTCATTTGTAATTATTTTAAAGAGGTTAAGGGTCACTTTGAAAAAGTTAAAGGGCGCCAGGGGGTTTTCTGGATAGTGGCAGAAGGGTGGAAGGTTGCATTTGAGATTTTGGGAAAGTGGAGGGGGCTATGGGCGAAATGGCCATCTTCTTCCTCCTCTGCTTCGGGTCCAACAGAGAGGAGAGGATGGGGGCGGCGTCGGCCGGCCGGGATTGCGGCGCTCCAGGGCAGGCCGGCGGCCGGGAGAGGGCGGAGGAGCACGAGGGGGGGGGGGGGGCAAGGGGATCCCATCCCTCCCCTCACCTTTATAGGCGGAGACAGGTAGCAAGGCCGGAGGCCGTGGGGCCTGCTGCCGACGGCGGTCGTCGCCGGCGCTGTTCGCGCGTCGCAGCAACAGGAGCGGCGTGGACTTGCGCACAAGAGGGTAGAGGGCGGCAGCGCTCTGCAGGTGGGGTCGCAGGGAGGGGCGGCACGACGCCGGTCGGCTGTGGCGGCGGACAGAGGGCGGCGCAGGTGGGGTCGGCGGCGTGGGCGGCACGGCGGCGGGGCCGCGGTCGTCGCTGGAACTATGCCGCGGTCGTCGCTGGCAGGAGCGGCAGGCGGCGTGCGCGCGAAGGAGGGGAGGATGGCATGGCAGGGAGCGGTAGGGGCGCGGCGCAGAGGGGCACGGGGGGGTGGCGGTGCTGAGCAGGAAGGAGGAGGAAGAAGGAGAAGGAAGGAGGAGAAAAGAAAGAAAGGAAAAAGGAAAAAGAAAAAAATAGAAAAAGGGGAAGAAAAAGGAGAAAAGGGAGGGAAAAGAGGGAGAGGCCGGCGGGGATTGCGGACGACGGTCGGGCACGCGCGACAGAGAGCCGTGCGGCGCGCGACACGACGCGCTGTGGGACAGATAAAAGGCGGGTGTCGGCTTCGGTGCCGGGACGGCAAAATTTGCCGGGAAGGGATTTGAGAGCTTACAGCGAAAAGAAATTTTGAAAACCAACTTTTTAACGAGTGATTTAATTTGGTGAATTTTCGGATGTTACAGGTACCTCACGAGCAGGCCTGGCAATCCCCACGATAGGGGCAGCCCGGCCCACTGTTCTGGACCTGATAACGTGCGGGACAAGCCGGCGCATGAAGGAAGGACTCGGAAGGAGAAGTTCTAATTAGAATAGGAGTTTTTGTAAAGAAGGAAAGGATCCTTAGAGATAGGATCGGCTACAAACCGACTTGTAACCCTGCCTCCCCGATATATAAGGCGGGTAGGGACCCCCTCCAGAGGAGGACCACCAAGTCTCTCAACGGAGAACAATCCAATCTACAATCCACGCAATACAACACCCCAAAAACAGGACGTAGGGTATTACGTCGAGTTGACGGCCCGAACCTGTCTAAATCCTTGCGTCTGTCCACCCTAACCATCTAGCTTCCGATCTTTGCGATCTTCCCTCCATACAAATCACTTCCGTGGGCTACCCCGTGGAAGACTGCCGGAGATCATATCCGACATCGGGAGCATTAGTCAAACCAAAAGACATCACCGTGTACTCATAGAGTCCGTATCTGGTAGAGAAAGCCGTCTTGGGGATATCACAAGGTCTGATCTTCATCTGATGATAACCGGAACGCAGATCAATCTTAGAGAAAACTCTAGCACCTCTCATCTGATCGAAAAGATCATCAATCCTGGGCAACAGATACTTGTTCTTGATAGTGACAACATTAAGTAACCTGTAATCGACACACATCCTCTTGGTGCCATCCTTCTTCTTCACAAAGATAACCGGTGACCCCCATGGTGAAGAACTAGGACGAATAAAGCATTTACTCAACAATTCCTTTAGTTGATGTTTAAGTTCTTCTAAATGTTTAGCAGACAGTCTATATGGTCTTTGAGAGATGGGTGCATTACCAGGAATAAGATCAATAAGAAACTCAATATCTCGGTTAGGTGGCATACCTGACAACTCATCTGGAAAGACATCCGGAAAGTCACACACCACCTTAATATCCCCTAGTGAAACACCCTCCATTTGGTTCACTGTACCCTCCATTGCACCATCTGCTACTTCTCTGGTTGTTCCCTCTGTTCCTGCTAACGGGACGGCCACAAACTCAATCTGTTCCCCTTTCGGACTGGTAAACAACACTAACTTCTTGGTACAACGGATGGTGACGTCATGCATGCTCAACCATGACATCCCAAGTATGACATCGAGTCCGCAAGAATCTAGTACTATTAATCTTGCCAAAAAATCTCTTTCTAGAATTTTAAGACTAACTTTGGGACACATGTAGAGTGCTTTCATTTCCCCCCTGGTGAACTAACTATCATGCGTTGCTTCATGATGTTCATAGGAATGTTATGCTTTGCTACAAACTAGGCGGAAATGAAAGAATGGGATGCTCCAAAATCAAATAGAACTGATGCAGGGACTGAGTTGACAAGGAACATACCAAGCACCACATTGGAAGCATCCTGAGAGGTTTCAGTGGCAACATGATTCACCCTGCCCTGCACGTAATTCTAACGTCCCTTGCTCTGTGGGGTCTGATTCCCAGTCCTGGTCTGCTGAGTCTGATGATTCTGCTGATTCTGACCCTGTGGAGTCTGTGCATTCCTCCTGGGGCAGTTGTTGGCAAAGTGATTAGGATCACCACACATGAAACAAGCATGAGGGGTAGTGGCACTGCCGGGAGCTGCTGACTTCACTGGGGTCTGGGTTGGAGTGGTCTGGCGGTTCTGCTAGAAATTCTGCTGAGAATTCTGTTGAAACATGGGACGCTGGGGTGGCGGTGTTGAACGCTGACCCTGATTCTGCCCATAGTTACCACTGTGACCTCCTAAGCAGAATGGTGTGCTCTACTGAGGCAAGTAAAATGGGGGCGAGTAATGCTGCTAGACTATCCCAAACCACTAAACTTACTCTTCTCTCCCAGCTCATGGTGTTTGTGCTCCAGACCAATTGCCTTGTCTACCAGATCCTGAAAGGTTGGAAAGGTGTGAGAGTACAGCTGATAGTTGAGTGGTCCAATCAGGCCTTCCAAGAATCGTTCCTACTTCTTAGCATCATCTGCCACATCTTCTTAGCAACAAACTTGTCCCTGTACTCACTCATAGACATTCCACCATGCTTAACAGCGAGGAACTCTGCTTTCTTCAGCTTCATGAGACCTGCTGGGATGTGATACTTCCTGAAGTTGTCCTGGAATTCCTGCCAGGTGATAGTGTTGGCATCAGCATGGGCGCCGGTGTACGCGTCCCACCAATCTGTAGCAGATCCCTCTAAGCATCCTGCAGCATATAGGACTTTCTCCCTGTCATTGCACTGAGCGGTGTCCAGCATTTTCCCAACAGTCTTCAGCCAATCGTCAGCCTGCAGTGGATCAGCTGAGTGAGAGAACGTCAGGGGCCTGTGGCTCATGAACTCCCGGTGCTTGTCCCTGGGTGGCGGGTTTTGGTTGTTGCCACCCTGGTTCACTTGAGCTTGCAGACCAACCACAGTGTTGGTCAAGTTCTGGATGAGAGCCATCTGAGCTTGGAAAAACTGCTCCATTCCTGTTGGTATTGGTTGTTCTGGCGAAGGATTCGGGTTGGGATTAGCGTTCCTCGGCTGGCGAACCCTTGATGGTTGATCAACTCCCGAACCAGACTTGGTGTTCACCATCTAAGCATTAGAGACATGAGTTTCAGATAGTGATAGATAAAGATGTAAATGAAAGATTATAAACAACAACATATTTGATAACAACAGGAAATTCCAGAGCAGGACAGATTCTGACTACCCCAATAGATTAGGTGTAACTCTCGAACAGAAAAGCCATAAATCATTAGAAATTTACAGAACAATGGATATTAAATTCTGAAACTAACCCAACTTGAATCATATAAATCGGAGTTCTAGGAACTCGGGATATAAAATTAATAAGCTGTATACGTCAGACACTAATGACAGATTCACACTATTGGAAAGACAGGCGCATAGCTCTCCGTCAGAAAGTCCAAAAATCACGAAAACTTTCCAGAAAATAACTCATCAAATTCTGAATCCAACAAAATTGGTTTCACCTAAAACTGATACCTGTAGCTCCAGAATTAATTCGAACAGTACAGCAAGGTCAGGCGGTGACGCGAACAGATTTGGTTTGAACGTGATTTATAAGATATATAATGCAGGACAGATAAAGAATTAAATTATGAGACCAGAGATAACCCCAAACTAAACCACTTATAACTGATGACATTGTGGCAATCACTCCACATCTCACCACAATCATTACAAAGATCCAAACCAAACATGTTTCATAAGGACAAGGCACACGTTCCACACAAGACTTGTTTTAACAAAAGACCGTAGATACTAACGACTGTAAACATTTAAACTCCTAACTCCTAAACTCCTAGTTGATGAAGGTGTAGGCTCCTCCATAGCTAGTCTTTCTTCGAGTGGGTGAACACGTGGGGCATATTTCTTCATCTTCCCCATGTCAGTTGGGTCTTCACCACGGAGTGCGGCTCTTAGCTTCTTGTTCTCCAATCTCTCTGCTGCCAGTGGATCATAAGCGTTGCCCAGCTCATCCGTGGTGCCCACTGCGTAGGTGTGTACCGATGTAGTGTACCTAGCTTGGTCCCTCAAGTCTTCATCCACTTGGTCTTGTATATCAAGGATTATGCTGTTCACGCTCCCCGGCGCTCTACGAGGGAAATGCTTCCATATGCTACCCTCTAGCTCGCCATCTTCTTCATAGAGTACGCTCCCAAGAGCTTGGAGAGCGGCATCATCTCTTCCTATCGCAAAGCTACCTCTGGATGTTATGGTAGAATATCTTGTCGTCTCTTTAGTCCCTCCATGCACGTAATCAGCTATACGGATCTGCACGGACACCTTCCACTCTGCCGGATATCTGGGGTGACGCCTCTCCTTCCCATTGTATTCGATCTCCACCTGGAGCTGGAGATGCGCAAATAGATCTCTCAGCAACCCTGAAAGACGGGCATTGCCACCATCATGATAGTGACGGGTCATAGTCCAGTTCTCTGGCGGGGGTGGCTGCGGATCCTCTGAACCTTGTGACTCGGGTGGAGACTGAATAACATCTTCATAATATTCCTCTACGCCTGGGTAGTACTCATACTCCACTGGATCCTCTTCTTCTTCTCCCAAATTGGGTTCTTGAGGCTCATAGGCTGGTGGGGCGGCTTCAGCTTGGGCTTCATGTCCTCCTGCTTTCGGCACTGGGGGTGGCGCCTGCACTAGAGCTTCCTGCTCCTCCTCCATAGTGATGGCTGGGGCGCCATCATCCTCTTCATCATCACTGTCCAGCGTGATCACCGGCAGCGGTGTGGACACCTCAGCTGGCACCTCCATCCCCAGTCCTTCCAGTACCATGTGCACATCAACGTCTTCATCACTGTCTTCCTCCCACTCACGGACGCGCTGAAGTGCGGCACTCCTACGAGCGGACTGACGAGTGCAAACCATCTATGGAGAGAAATTTAAAACAACAAGGATAAGATAGATGATAAAAGCAAGAGATAGCAACAATGGATGAGGTAAATCAATAATAGAGGTAAGCAAAGGATAAAATGAAATAGAGCAAAAATAGATTTCATCAGAGTAAAGCGGAAAATAAAAGTGGCTTCCAAAGTTAGTATCCTTAATTCGACCATTTTCTAACTAGACTAACGTTCCTAGAGGCAACACGGCTCTGGTACCACTTTTGTCACACCTGTTTTCAGAAGAAAACGAACTATCTCATACGCAAGCTATGAACCAAGGAAACTCGCATATAATAGACAAAGTAAATATCACAGTAGTGCAAGAACGTAAAGAGAGTAATAAGTAGCATTATTACAATCCAAAATTCGTCTCAAAAGAATAAATAAAGTCTTTTATTCGACGCTGCGGTAAACTCCACAAGGACCTCGTGGTTGCCTGGCAGACATGGAGCCTAGTATTCCTCAAAATCGTCAGGAAACTCCTCAAAGCTCCCACCGTTTGAACAAATCCGGGTAGGTCGTTGCAAAATGAAATAAACAAGCGTGAGCACATGCTGTACTCAACAAGGAAAAGATAACGATGACATGCAAAGGCTATATCAAGGATAGGCTTTATGGTCAAGCAATTAGCATTTTAGTTGGTCAAGTTTTATTAAGCAAGCATAGTTAAAGTATATACCACCCACAATTAATGAATAACAACATAGAGATGAAACATGAGCCTCAACCCAAAGTAAATTGATTTAGATCAAGTTTCGATAAAATTAGATATGTGAGTGTCCAGGCCAGTCAGGACCGCGAGCATGGCTGTTATAACAGCTTTAATCCTTGCAAGGTTGTACAACTATACCCAACAGAAGTGTCACCCTTTTTGCCGGAGGTAGCGAACCCCAAGAGACACTTCCTTTGGTGAATGGCTAGGGATCCACTATGAGACCGTTACGAAGCTTCGCTAACAAGTAACACCTCGCTAAGGATTCAAAATCAGCGCGATGTATAAACCTCTCCAATGGGCACACCTTAGCAAAGGCTTCCTCCCAAATAGGGGCCAGGTTATACACCAGCTACTGTCTCTCCCTCTTGCCTCTTGCGAGTAAAGATGTTCCAAGCTAGAGTCTCTAGTTATTAAGTCAAGGTCAGAGCCCATTAGCACTGCGGTTGTACGGGTGTATCCTGGGTGGTTCTCCATGTTTCTGATTAACACATGATATTATTTAACAGAGACATAACATAATAAAGTCAATATTAATTTATTCAATTAAACAGTTGAGCGACTAAGCAAGAACTACAACAGATTAATTAGAAACCCCGGCTAAGGCAAAATATTTGGGAAAGGGTGGCTAGGCACGTCCTTAACTAGGATTCCCATCAACGTTATTAACATATAAATGCAACTAAGGTCGGGTTGTGCATAAAAATAAGTTTTGTTGCATAGGACAAGCATGATCAAGGCGACTTGCCTTCAGCGAACTCCTACAGGCTGCCCAAACTCCTCGAACTCCTCTCCCGGAAAGTCTCCAAAGCGCGGGTCGTCTAAACGATTCACACATGCAAGCAAACAAATAAAACTAATAAGAAACAGTACATCATGAACAAGAAACCAACACAAATGTGACACATATGTATTCTACACATTACAACGATTCCAACGATATAAAGATCATGCAAAACGGATATAAGATGGAAAAGATATGATAAAAACAAGATAAAGGACTTGCTGGCAAAGATTTAGAAGTTCCAGGGGCCTAAACATGAATAAAAGGACTAAACCGCGAAGAACTTAGAACTGCGCTGGATAGATCCGGAAAAAGGTTAAAGCGCAGGGGCCTTTCTACAAAAGCGGCTGACAGTGGCGGCAAAACTGATGCCGGGCTGACGCCGAGCTGACGTCAACACCAACGGCGTCTGCTGACGTCGGCGGCGCACAGCGCCGTGGACCGCGCCGTGGTCTCTGTCCACGGGTCCACGGTGGACCAGCGGCGTACCCCTTCGCTGGATCTGATCTGAGCCGTGAGCTCCAGATCGGATGGCGGGCGGCTACTCCTGTCGCGATCGGTGGCGGCGGCGCCATGGCCAGCGGCGGCAGCGCGAGTGAAACCGACGCTACGGGCCACGAGAAAGTACACCAAGGGCATCAAAATGCGGTGAAGCTCCACGCGAGTCTTACCAAAGCAACGGCGGGTGCTCTAGCGGACGAAGGCAGCGACGGCGCTCGGCTAGGGTTTGTGAGGCTGCGGCGGCGCTCGGTGGCTAGGGTTTTGGGTGAAAGCGCGAGGGAAAAGGCGGCGCGGGGTTTAAGTAGCCCGAGGCGGCTAGGCGTGCGGGCCAAACAACAGCGAACGCGGCGCGGAGCGGGACTAGAGCTCGGACTCGAGTCCAGGTCGGAGACGGCGCGGCAGCGGGGATGACAGGCGGGACCCACCTGTCAGCTGCGGCGGAGGAGGCAGAAAACGGCGGGCGGGCGCAGGGCGCCAGCGCTGAGCGAAGGCGGCAAGGCAAGCGGGCGCCTTCGACGCGCGCGCGAGGGCGACGCAGATGCGGGCCGCAGAAAGCTGGGCCGCGACGAAAACTCAGGGGAAGAGCTGCGCACGCTGGAAAGATCAGGGGGCACAACTAGACTTGTCGAAACAAAACAAAAACCACATTCAAACTAAAATTGAATTCAACCAAACTTCAACTCAACAATTCAAAATAAAAAATATGCAACAGCATGAATGCAACAATGCAACCTAAACTCAATATTATTTTGAGAAAACATTTTCGACACGCAATTAATTCAATAAATTCCTAGAAAATCCTTAAAACCTTAAATGAGCTCGAATAAACACTAGAAATTTTTAATAATTGTAAAAGTTAGAATTTAGGGTGTTACACTAACAATGTTCCTTCATGAATGGACAGCTTCTTACTTGTACTCATAAGGGCGCGCACTTACAGGTTTGCAATCTGTCACCTTGAGATAGAATAATACCCCCAGGTGACTCGTAGAATAATACCCCTACGTGACTTGTTTACCTCAATGCCAAGAAAGTAGTGCAGATCTTTGGATGTAATAAGGGCAAATTTCCCCTCAAGTATTTAGGGATTTCTATTCACTTTAGGAAACTATGGAATGCTGATTGGAAACAAGTTTAGGAGCGATTTGAGAAACATTTGAGTAGCTGAAAAGGTAAACATGTATCAATAGGTGGCCGACTGACATTAATCAACTCAGTTTTTACTAGCCTACCTATTTATGTGATGTTCTTTTTTGCAATTCCAAGAGGTGTACTAAAAAAATGGATTACTTTCGGTCTAGATTTTTTTGGCAATGCGACAATCAGAACAAAAATTACCGTCTCACCAAATGGAATATTTTGTGCCAATCTAAAAACCAAGGTGGGTTAGGAATTCATGATCATAAAGAACACTGCTTTGCTGAGTAAATGGCCTTCAGGTTACTGACAACTGACGGGACATGGCAACAAATATTGCGCAATAAATACATAAACACTAAACCCTATCATAGGTCCAATGTAGAAATGAGGATTCTCACTTTTGGTCTAGTCTGATGAAGGACAAACAGTTAAAGATGGGTCTCAAATCAGATTCTGGGAAGACAAGTGGCTGAGCAATGCAACCTTGCGTGAGCAGTATCCTTGTCTATATAATATGGCTCGACACAAATAAGAAACTGTAGCATAAATCTTTAGCACCTCACCCATCAATATCATATAGCATAGAGATCTCATGGGGAACAAGTTAGTAGCATGGAATGATTTATTTTCACATATCGCTATCATAGTGTTGAGCCAAGAACAAGATGAATTTCGCTAGAACTTACACCCTTTTGGACAGTTCTTAGTGAAATCACATTATCTAGTCATGATACATACTGATGTCCCTAACTTGAACAAATGCCTATAGAACCTAAAAACTCCTCTAAAAATTAAGATTTTTTGTGGTATTTACGGAGGGGTGTGGTGCAGAAAAAAATACAACCTAGCTAAGCGTAACTGGCAAGGAAACAAAAATTGTTGCTTTTGTTACAACAATGAGACAATTCAACATTTATTTTTTTTACTGTCATTTTGCACGAGCAGTATGGTCCATCACTTATGTGGCTTCAGGTCTTCAACAACCTCATAGTGTGCCACAAATGTTTGGCAATTGGGCTACGGGGCATAAGCAAAGAAATGAAACTGCTAGTCCTGCTAGGAGCGGCTGTTACTTGGTCGTTATGGTTTTGCAGGAATGATTTGTGCCTTCGAAAGAAAACGTAACCCTTCTGCCTTGCAGGTTATTCATTGGCTTTGTTCATAAAATATACTACCAAAGCCATCTTTATAGGACTTTATTACAGTGGCATCGCAATACATGCCTCAAGTGGCTAAGGAGTTTTTTACCCAGGCACATGGGTTGCGGTCTAGTCTGCGGATTGACAGCCATTAACGATCTAGATCATTTTTCTCTTTCTTTGTTTCGGCTATGCGTATCTTGGTAATACAGATGCCGGCAATGTAGTTCAAGGAATTTATATCAATTCGGCGTAAAAATCTTGAATATAATAAATTTCCCTTATAAAAAAAGAACTCCTAGAACCTTCAATGCAAAGTCCCTTTGCAGGTCCTGCAAAAATGCCGCAACTGCTTGTTGACATGAACTAGTCACAATTATGTCATCCACGTAAATTTTTAGAGAACGTGTCTTGGCACGAGTTTCATTAAGAGGAGGCAGAGAGTTTACAACCTAAACTTTTACCTTGCTATTACATTGAAACCACTTCGTGACCTAAAGAAGTTCGAAGCGACATTACCCAAGCCTGATAAGTCTAGTAAGCCAGCCTCTGCCCACAGCCTTAATTTGTGCAGAATACTGTCAACAAGAGCCCACGGCGTGAACCCAACTCTGTCGAAAACCCTAGCATTCCTTTCTTTCCAGAGCCTCCAGCAGGAGGTTAGAATGACCACCGAGTCAAAGCATTTTCTCAAAATATTTGGCAGTGCTTACGAGATGTAGTCCACCAGGAAACGAAGCTGTTATGTTGGCCCGATGGTTCTGAAGCACCAAGACCCCAGGGATTTAGCAGACGGTGCCAGACCTCCCGGCTGTAGGGACAAGCGACCAAGAAATGATCCATGGTTTCTGCCTCCTGTGTACACAAGGCACACTCGTCGTGGTCTTGGAGGTTGTGTCATCGACGCTGCGCAGCGGTCCAGCACCTGTCATGTAATACAAGCCATGCAAAGAATTTACATTTAGGTGGTGCTCAGACTTTCAACAAAGCCTTTGCTGCTGGTATTGCGGTTTGGCCAATGAAAAAACAGCTGTATGCAGAGGAAGCAGAGTATTGACGATCTGCTGTCCATCTCCATTTAAAAGTGTCTGCCTCGTTAGAGAGCACCACCGGCTGAATACACTCCCAAATGTCAAGGTACTGTAAGATCACCTGAACTTTCAGGGCACCCGTGATATCATGTACCCATTGATCATTATTCAAAGCCTCTGCTACAGTCCATGTCTTTCTGGTTCGTGCACTGACCGCCGGAAATAAGCATGGCGCAAGGAACTCCATGGAAGCACCTTGGATCCATCTATCTGTCCAGAGTAAGGTTCTGCAACCATCTCCAATGTCGACAGAAACTAAGATGGCAAACATGGCGTTGATCACCGCATCAATTGAAGCCGGTAATGTAGCCCACATCCTGGAATCGTCAGTACGACGTAGCCATTCCCACCGAAGGCGTAAGGTGTAAGGAGCTGTTCTCTAAAAATTTGTCTGGAATTCCCAATCCTCCTAATTCCCGTGGTCTACACACCTTTGGCCAAGCCAAGAGACATTGCCCACCTGTTACAGATTCTGTTCCTCTCCATAAGAAAGCACGTCTGCGCTTGTCTATACATTTGATGGCCCGAGGACATAATTCCAAGGCAATAGCAACATGATCTGTCATTGCCATTAGGGTGATGCAAGTGAGCACTTTGCGACCAGCTCTGTTGAACAAGCCAGCTTTCCATGTAGGTAATCTATCACTGACTGCATCTACCAGCGGCTGCATGTCGGCCTTCCTGAGTTTGTAGATGGAGAGTGGTATACCCAAATATTTGCACGGGAAAGGTGTTAGGCGACATGGGAAGTATCTTAGGATTGTGCAAGTTTGCTCCAGCCCACACTGAATTGGGCTCGCCTGACATTTGTTGATATTGGTATGTAACCCAGATGCCCATGCAAAGATGTCCAAAATCGCACGTATCATAACCAGGTCTTGCTCTTTTGCCGAGGCAAAGATAACAACGTCATCAGCATACAGGAAGGCCCTATCTTTGATTGGCGATGGAAGGCTTGTTAAGAGACGGTCACAGTCTGCAGCAGCCAAGAGAGCGAGCGTTCAGGGCCTCCATAACCAAGACAAAAGGCATTGGTGCACTACAACATTTTTCCCCTAGCGCAACGGCACCAAATCGTTACAATACATGCCGTTTCGTTGCAATATCGAGCTAATGCAACGATTCTAAGTCGTTGCAATAAAAATCTGGTCGTTGCAATAAAAATCTGGCCATTGCGC
Organism: Urochloa ruziziensis; assembly: GCA_015476505.1. Taxonomy (NCBI): domain Eukaryota; kingdom Viridiplantae; phylum Streptophyta; class Magnoliopsida; order Poales; family Poaceae; genus Urochloa; species Urochloa ruziziensis. The sequence goes on along the minus strand of CM027120.1, from coordinate 41,551,383 downwards.
AAACCTGCGTTGCAATAGGGTATTACAACGACACAGGTTGCCGCTGTCATATGTGCTAGTTTTTGCAATGACGTGTGTCGTAGCATTTGGTGGAAATTGCAATGCCCATTGTCATTGCAATATTGGTTATTGCAATGATAGGCGTCATTGCTATAGCGTGCTACTGGAACGACTGTGTGCTGTTGCAAATAAGCGGTATTACAATGGAAGAGTGTTGTTGCAATACGTGACTTATGTTATTGCAATATGCTCACAGGATATCACAACAACATACTAATCGTTGCTATATACTTCATCCATATCCCAACGAACTATGGCATTGCAACATGCTGGAACGCTATCCAAACGACAATGGGTCGTCGCTTTAAGCGTAGGGTGTATCACAACAACGTACAAGTCGTGGCAATATGTCATGGCTATATGCCTACAAGGTAGTGCAACACAATCTAGGTCGTGGCTATACGCTCAATGGATATAGCAACGACAAGGAAGGGTCGCAATATGCTACCATAGGTATCGTGACGAGTTTGGTATCATCGCTATATGGATCAGTCCTATCGCAATGGAATATGTCGTAGCTATATGCGCACTGGGTATTGCAACACAATCTGGGTCGTGGCTATACGCTCAATGGCTATCGCAACAGAAAATATATCATCGCCATATGCTTATTATTTAATGCAACGAACGATCCACAACAGAAATCAATGCCACATAAATATCATTAATTGAATTGGAACATCATTCACCCACACCATTCATGATAAAACAAAATATTCGACATATGTATCTAAATGTCGTCCATTGAACCAGAGGACTGACAATAACAAAGTTTCCAGTTACAAAAGCATCTATAATCTCGATCATGGTTGGCATTCATGATGATCAAGTTTGCTTGAAGGCATGCTTGTAAATTGTAGGCAACCTTGAGTCTTATTTCTGCCCCGCAGCTTCAATGGCCTCCTGAAGCAAAAAAAAAAAAACAAATATGTGAATTAAAACTTGAGCAGCTAAATCGTCTTGGAACCAATATTCAGCAACATTTGAAAATAGTAATGTCAAATTGAAAGCTCAATTCAAGTTCGTACCGGTGCTTTCTTTCTGCCACGCTATGTTTTAGCTGTAAGCTGCTATGTAGTAATGAATTTGGGTCCTGAAGGAGCTTCTGCACCTCTACCACGATTCTCATCAAACAGTTTCTTTGCAATGTGTGCAGTGCTACCATTATTCCTGGTAGCTGCCAAATTGCTTTCGTCATTTCTGAGAATGCTACTTGGAGGGATATGGATCATAATAAAATTATTGGAACAATGTTAGCTGCAATTTGACGCCCAAAACCATCACGATTGGAATGCTTGAGCGATGTTGTTACCTGGTTCCCTTTTTCTTGACTATCCACTACTTGTGTTGCAGCAACGTGGTCCTCAGTGCGCCCATCTACATCTTCAATTGCATTATCCATGGTTTCAGGGGTATGCTGCACAATTAAAAAGGAACCATGCAATTGCATTATCTATAGAAAATGCACCCACCCTGTTGTAGCACCAATCTATTCACGTAGTTGCAATTGGACTGCACCCAATTGCAACTACTTAGTGCGCAACGTGCCAAGTTGCAACTGGGTCGGGTCCAGTTGCAACTAAACGAGATCTGCTGCAATTTAGTTCCGTCAAGTTACAATTGGTCGAGTATCGTATTTGCAATTGGTCTAGTCACCCGGTCATAATTCGTAGCATGTTCATGTTTAGTTGCAACTGGACTAGATGTGCTTTCTCAACAAAAAAAAAATGGACCAAATATGTTGCATATCGTTCCGCCAAGTTGCAATTGGTCAAGTGTCGTAGTTGCAACTGGTACAACGTTTGTGTCTGGTTGCAACTGTGTTAGATCTGTTGTAATTAGTTTCCGTCAAGTCGCAATTTGTCAAGTGTCGTAGTTGCAACCGGATTAGCTCCGCTGCTGCAACTCGTAGGGTCCCGTGGGGTCTATGGGGTCTGTGCATTTACTATACAGAATGCAACAAGGTGCATTTTAGGGTTGTCCTATATATTTATATATATAATCAATCACACCCATTTATTGTCGACACCTGGCCACTTGTGCCTTGGCTGAGCAGCCCTGACGCAGCTTCAACTTGAACCTCGGTGGTCCTAGCATCGACTTCAGCTGTACCATTGTCATAGGTTGCCGGGGTAGTCTGCGTATTTTAAAAGATGGACGGCTAGATATTAGGGACATTATGGAAGTTAATAACACAAACGAATAAACATGCATAAATTATCTTCTGGTTACCTCTATCGTGAGCGCCTGACGAAAAGGTGCCATCATTGTTTGAAATTCCCCCATCAACTCTTGTCTCAGTGCAGCTTTAAGTTGTTCCCTCTCTGCTGCCTTTTCAGCTTCATGCTTCTACATTTTTTCCTGCATCTGTCTTTCCTGTTCTTCGAGCCTCTCGAGTCTCTCCTGAAACATTCTCTCCTCAAGGAGTTTCTGCTTTCGTTTTGGATTTGACATGTAACCTGGTGTATTTGGCTCCAGTTCTCTCCTCGTAGTTTCCTAAAAAACTTGGTCTTCCTTAGCAGCTCGAGAAGTGTAACTTGTTGGTTCTTCTTCACCCCCATCATCAGAATGTGACTGAGATAAAATCATGGCTGTTCTAGTCTGATGGCAAGAAACAATTAATTGTGTTAAATGAATTTTGGCAATTTTTTCATACCAAAAATACCTTGTAATGCCGAATCAAAGTTATGAGCTAATTATTACTTAGTACTCACATAAATACTCTTAGTCATGTGATCTGTCCATCTTCCTTCCTTACAGTGAGTAGTCTTCCAAAGATCCAAAAGGCATGGCTCTGCACCAGTTACTGGATCTCTCTATGATTGCATCATTAGTTAAACACCATTAATATACCATTGTGTAATGTACTGAAAGTTGAGAATAGTGAAACAAATCTTCACCTTTTCCCAACTCCACTGCGAGAAAGGTTTCGAACCCCCTGAATGATTGGTTCTCACTTCGCCTCGATTGAAAGAGTTTGTCGTGCTCCTTTCCTGCACAGAGGCATACAGTAAAGAAATGGTTAAGATGAAAAGTTGAACTGATGAAAAGAGGGCGTACCTTGAACTTCTTAGTTCCAAAGTACAAGTTCAAATAGTGCCACTACACTATGTCAATGTCTTCAGGCTTATGTTGGATTCTCTCATCGTAACTGTTGTATGCCTTGTATGTAGAATGCAAGGCGGATCGCCAACCTTTGTAGCGTTCCATCACAACCTTCCATATCTTTTTCTTCGGACATTCAGTGGTCTCAAGGTCCCAATGATCCTAGTGGGAAAGAATACTTGTTATGTATGCTACATTCAAACAATTTGTTTCCAAAAGCAAAGAGGGAAAGACTAATACAGAACATTAGAATGCAGCACGAGGTGGACATTGTCATAACATTATACATTCTGTGATGTCCTTCGTGACTTGTCGAGGCACATCTCTCCAATGTTTAACTCCAATTAATGGAGCCTTCTGCTTTGTCAACAGAACAACCTCATCCACAAAGGTGCGTCTATTTTCTCCACAGGCACCACCCGCATTTCCAGAAAATTCAATTTTCAGTTTCTCTGTCTTAGCCTTCGATCTCTTGCTCACTGCAGCTAGCCCTCTCAAGCATCCATGACCAACTTTCTTGCCACCTACTTCCAAACAAAAATTGAAGCTTACATTATTAAGTCATGCACAATAACAACATAAAAAACTGCAGGTGTGAAACTTGTACAACCTTTTGTATGCTTTGGTTTCCTGGCATGATGTGGCCATTCTGATGGCGGCGTGGCACTACTACCATTGCTCTCATCACGTGCTTCTGTAGGCTTAGCTTGATTTCTATCATAAGCCACTGTAAAAATTTAAAAAAGTGCACTTAGTGGATCACAAGTGCACTTAGTAATCACAAATAAGAAGTAGCTCAGAGGAACAATGAATTACAAAGGTTTCTCATAAGGCCTCGATGCCTTAACCATTTAGTAAAGGCTTTTACTGTTTCTTCCCTGAAGTCACCGTATAGACCTGCAATATGAGGAATACAATTATGTGAGTACAATGTTCAATTATAGATGCATGTGGATATTGTAGTACAAACATCATACTCACCACAATCTTGGTCTTGGTCTTTAAGCCAGAATTTGTATTCATTAAGTGATTCATCAGTAATATTATCATCGTCGTTATCGTCTGTACCTTCATCATACTCAGAAATCCTTGGTCGTTTTAGGGGTGTAATGTTGACAGTTCCATCTATTTTTTGTTTTGAACACATCAATCTTAGTTTCATTTCTTTAGATGAAGCCATGTACTCTAGCATGGCCGCTGCATCTTTTTGGAAACCAACTTCTACAACAGTGGTCTCAGCATTTCCTCTTCTCTTCTTGTAGTACAAGTAATCCTGCAGATAATATCCAAGCTGATCCTTGAAATTCCATATGCTGAAAAGCCTATTTGTGCCCTGTCAAAATTAGCCTGGACCAAGAGCTCAAGTTGTCCTTCTGCCAAAGCACTTGACCACTACCTTCCACATCTCACCTGTCAAATCGCCATTTCTGTAGGTGCCATATATATCAAATCACCAGCATCAATGAATGGATATGTAGTAGTACTAGTGCAATACGAAAAACTAATGAGTTGTATGCGATAAAATAATTAGAAGTGGTCAAATACCACACTAGTAATAAGCTCTGTTATTTTTACAAGCATGCACCAATCGATTGTATGCAGGTTTTCTGCATAACCCTAGAGGGCAATAGATGTAACATCGAATCTTTAACTGGATGTAACATCGAATCTTTAACTGGAGACAAATAGATTGAATAGAGCAAGAACAAATCTATTGCACGCAAGTTTTCTGTCAAAACCCCAGATGGCCTTAAGGTAACACCAACTCCATTGAATGGAGGCGAGAAGGAATCCATCTGTCCTAGACCTAAAAGGCGATACAGGTGGATGCATACTTGTAATCTAAGTCTTCAATCTCGGCTTCCTCAACTCTAACCATGTTTGGTGGTCGTGTGCTGGCCTCTCCTTCGTCGGCCATGGAAGGAGTCTCCATGGAAGCAGTAGCCATGGAAGGAGGAGTCGCCATGGATGGCGTCGCTTGAGTGGAGTGGAACCGTCTCCCTCGCTCCTGACGCAGCCGCCGCAGTTTTGGGGACAAGTGGGGACGAGGCTGAAAATTTTGAGGGATTAGGATAAACAAATGGAGGGAACATTGCGCTGGTTCTAAAATTTGAGGCAAGCAGTGGGCGGGATGCAATGGGCCCCACCTGTTGTAGGCACGCGAGAGCGTGTAGCAGCGAAAACTTTTCGGTGGTGATTATGTTTTATCGTGGTGTCTTTAGTGGGTCCCACCAGTCGGGGGCACATAGGATTACGCTTTATTATAGAATCGAGTAAGACGATGCAATTTAGTGCATGTGGTTGGAAATTTTTTCCTACTAAATCATGTCAAACTAGTGAACAGGCCGGGATGGAGGAGTGTTGTCGCAATGAGACCAAGAAAATTGTTTGCCATGGCAGATGAAAATGAGGATCATATAACACAAATATATATATACACAATTTTCATTAACCTGCTTATATATATATATATATAGGGTGGCACTAAACAGCACCCAGCGCGCTATTTAACTAAATAGCGCGCCGGCCAGCCTGCCCCGATCGAGTTCTGCTGCCTGCAACCGGAAAATGAGTTTCGTGACCGGAAAAAGTACTCGTCTAACCGGAAAATGCCGCTGGCTTCGGGCCTAACAGGAAAAAAGAATGTTTTCATTTGCGACCTAGGGAAAAAAAGAATGTTTCGTGACCGGAAATGCTGCTGTGACCGGGAAAAAAAAGCATTTTTAATCTCACGAATTAAAAATGTGTCTCTTGCGTAAATTTGTCTCTTGCGTTCTACGTTTACCATTGAGTTCCTGATCTCGGCGACACTCCACCTGAAACTTACTACCTTGGGATACCCCTCGGTAGGATCGACGGTAGAACACCGACACTTGCATTGGCTGGGAGAATTATCTCACGAATTGTATTTGACCGGAAATACTGTTAGCACACGAATACAATTGTTCGGGGCATTACTGCTAAAAGAACAGCAAGCACGCTGATTCAGTATCAGCGATTGCTGCTACACACAAATAAGACTTTACTACAAGATTTTAATCTCTTTGATCATATTGCAAAGCATCCAAGTAACTCCAGGGCCCGAGTGCTCCATCTCTCCATTCTGGCTCTCCAGACCGGTATTCTCCATCATGATTTGCTCAGGGTTGTATATTAACACAAATATCTTCACATCGGGTGTGGCAGTCAGGTACACCAAAATGCAGTGGGCACTGCTAATGGATGGTCAATCACACCTTTGGTGTTACCAGTAACCTACAAAATCGATCATCAGTTGATTTTGCTGTCAAACATAATGCTTGAAAATATTCACAGTGATGTTTACTAGTCTAAAGAATAAAAGTTTCATCCTGGCATTCTTCCTCTTCCAGCCATGATCAGACCACGGGGTTGTCCACGAACAATTTCACATTTGCAGCGGCAGCATGCCTTAGCTAGAACACCAGAACGCAGCTGCAGCAGCAGCGACAAATGCTACCGGGAAGCACCTTGGTGACACTTGTACCTACAAAATTGGTTGGCAAGAATGAACCAATTGCTTTTGCATACCACACTTAAAAATATCAAAGAGACTGATTTTAGAATAACTTTAAAATAAACAGTGATTTTGGATTCAAAGATAACAGCTTTGCACATCATTCCTAATACAATTTTGAGTCAATACTAACAACTTTTTTCAATCATAATTTCCGAGATTTATACACAAGATCAATTGAGTTAGCATATGAGATAACTTGCATATATGTGAAAATATCAAACATGAAATTCGTGCATGCCAACTATCAACTATATGTATGCCCCTGCATCAACCATGAACACATACACGAGCTTATCTCTGCTCAAACAACGTCATATTTCAATTTTCTTTTTGAGATCCACCAAATTCACAACAAAATATTTGAAAATCCAGAAATAAATGGAAAACAATTCACTGTCAGATTGAGTAGGGGCAAATGCATCACTCAATAAAAAATCATGGAAGAAGTAGAACATATGTGTAGTCATGCATCTCGGTTATCATAAGAAATAAACGAAATTGGCATCATAACTAATCTTCGCATCTCAGTTAACTAATCTCCTATTTTTGTGCAGTAGCATGATGATGTCATATGCATATACAGTTTAATGCAAGATACAGAACTACATATGCACCCTTTCAAAGGATTATCTACAGCAGGAAAAAATTCCACTATGAGACCATATTCAGAAAATTGATGGCACTGAATTACCATCTGCATTACAAAAGGAGTATTTTTCAGTCAAAAAAACTAGTCACCACACAACAGAAAGTACCAATTGAATAGAGCTCAAAATCTATGAGCCATATAGATTCATTTCTCCATCATAAACAGAAACCAAATTGACAGTATCGCATGAGTTGCTAGATTCAGCACAAAATCTCTGAACAAGGTAGCAATAGTTCAGCACATACAGTGGATGTGAAACACAAAAAAGAACTAATCACTAGCTGGTTTAGAAGGGAAATTAGGACAAACAAAATCAGAACTAGGGATCGATTAATCACTATTGTAGATCCGGCTCCTATCAGCATGAATTTGGTTATATGCTGTTGTTTGGTTCACCACACAATTGATAACTGACATCCGGAAAAAAAACTGACCAAATTTGAGTTGCCGGCCACTCATCCGGCCACCGGCAGCTGTGTGCCCAGGCCTGCAGCCCCACCAAAAGCACATCTGCGATGCTCGCTGTCGCCCAACACCCAAGTACGCTGATTAGGTCTGGGCTGCTGTGAGTCACCAACCCATGAGCACACCCACTGGCCACCGTGCTCCCCCAATGATCCAGAAGAAATTAGAAGATGGGAACCGTCATCGATGGGTTCATGAAGGCATCAGCTTACCCATGAGATTGCAGCGCACGAACGGATCCAACGCTGACATCTGGTACTCGACCGCTGCTGGCAGGTGGAGGCGGCAGGCAGGGGGGACTGCCCGTTCGGGGTCGGGGACGAGGCGGCATTGACTCAAATTGAGGTGCCTGGTGGACAGCCACTCCGCCGTGTAGTACCTAAACTGGAGGATTTTCATCATTCCATTGCGGATCCTAATTAACCTGCATCGGAGCCATAGAGAAGCACGACGGGCACCTGGGCAGCTGAACGGTGAGGGCGAAGAAGCTAGGAAAGCCGGGACCGCATCTGGCGTCGCACCTTGTCGCCGTACTCTCCGGACAAGCGGTACACGATCCGCCGGCCGCCGTGCCGTAGGCCCTGCGCGCCCCTGCCGTCGGCGTCCCGCCTGCAGGTGTGGCTACCGAGGTGGCGGCGGCGGCCTGCATCAACGGCACCCCGCCCTTTCAGGCGCTGCCACCGACGCGGCGCTCCGTCATGGCTGCGGGAGGGAGCCGGCCGCTAACGCCCTTCGCTGCCTGCCCCATCGCCGGCACCTATGCTGTGCTTGGCAGATACGACCGCCTCTCCTGGAACCGCCCGCCGCCAGCGAGAGAAAAAAAATAGAAACGAGCTCTATGCGGAAACTGCGGGGAACGTGCTACACATCGTGGTTAAAGTACTGAACTATTTCCGTTTAGACGACCAATTTCCAGTTGAAAACAATCAATTTCCCGTTACAAACGGGATTTTCCTGTCGCATGCAATATTTTCCGGTTAGAACCAGTTATTTCCGGTTGCGGGGAAGTGGGACACAGCTGTGACAGACCGGTTGAGTCAGATTCGCAGCATTGGACCAGCGCGTTATATTTTTATGTAGCGCGCAGGGAGCCAAATAGGGAATATATATATATATATATATATATATATATATATATATATATATATATATATATATATATATATATATATATATATATATATCATTGTCACATGCTTCTAGTCATCACACACATCACACAAGAACAAAGTTTCATCCACACATCACACAAAAGCAAAAGAACCTTTGTTGGTGGCCGTTAAGTACCAAAATAACCGCCAACACTCTTTACTACAGTGAAGGATTAACAATGCTAACACGCATATTTCCCTTCGAATAATGTAGTTCCACATGTCCTTGGAGAATATTTTGTTGTAGGTGATTTGCTGCAGCAAATAAAGGAGAATCCACCTCATGGATCCAAGTGACAACTTTCCAATGAATCAGATGCCACCACGCGTGCATCACATGGATTGAAGGGCCCACCAGGGACCAAACTGCCTCAACTCAGAGTTTGCACGTGACAAAAGCACTCAAGGCCCACATGACAGCCACCTGGAGAAAGCATAGGTTGAGTGGGGCCAGGCCTGGTTCGGCCGAACCGACCTTGAGCCCCCTCATCCTGGCCTTCCACGTGTCACTCACTCAAGCTGTCCTGAAGGTCGGTTTGCTGTGGATGCTGGGAATATTCGCTCGGAGGACTGCCCCTTGGTGCCTATAAATATGAGGGAGCGGGCTCCAAATGAAGACACACAACTCTTGGGCAATTCACTCTCTTCCATAGGCGCTAGGCTTAGTGGAGTAGGCTAGAGTAGCTCTAATTCAGGTTTAGGTCTTCTTGGAGCCTAGGTAAGGCTATTGTATCTCTTAGTTCTAGGATGACTTTGATCTACTTTGGATGTTTATCTTTTTCATACAATGTTTGTCTTAGTCATGATATGATTGAGCTGTGTTCATGTTCTTGCTATCATGATATGCTTGGCTTATATGCTTGTCTAGTCTTATACCCTTGCATAGGTAGTAAAGTTATGAGTGCCCTTTCTCATATTAGACTTTGCTCTAGTTCGATTAGAGTATGGTTGTACATCTTGCATGATCTCCATGATCAAAGCCACGGTATAGGTTCACCGGCTATTCTTATAATAGAGGCATTGATCCAAGTCTCAATAGTCCGGAACGGTCGATGTGTTGTGAACAATGCGAGCATGGGGCTCGGGTTGGAATCAACGGTAGATTATGAGTGTTCCCCACGGTTTGGCCAGGGTGGGCCACGGGTGGTGACAGCCCCGTTGGACCCTCTAAAATCCCCCACGTCCGGGTTCACTGTAGGAGTTCTGAAATAAGTAACAACCTGGCTGTGCTTAAGCAGCGAGGGAGGTTATCTCCCCTTACCTGGGTGCTTTGGCTTATTTTATGATGATGTATAGCTTGTATCTCTAACTTGATCTGTGCAGTGTATGTGAAGTGCCTTAGAACCTAGATGCTGACTCTTAGTCCATTCCCTAGTCTAGATGTCCTTGAGATAATCCCAAGTGTGTGTCTCACTACCCATATCTATTTATCTTACCCCTGTCCTTTGTATATGATTCTATCCATGCTATCGCTATACTCATGAATGCAACAGTATTCTTTAACCTCCCTCCTTCCTTTGGAAATACGATACCCTTGGAATATTCATGGGTGAAGTGCTACAATGGTATATCCGTGCGCTTGCGGATTCATTCGCAATTGTTAGATTACCACACGGCTTTCCTAGCGGTGCTACTGGGAAACTAGTAGTGACGTTAAGAAACGCCAAGAAGCATTTTGGGCGCCGTTGCTGGAGAAGGCACTGGTTAAAAGAATAACTTTGCACATGTTTATATGCATAGATGGTAGATCTTTACTCAGGCAGGCTAATGTTCGATATGTCTTCTTTATCTTTGATGATGAGGACAGGTAGTGTATGACTGGTTTCGTACTGCCAACAAATTTCATTGAAGATCTTGAGTCAATGGTGAGAAGGGTACGATCTCGTGTCGTTCCTCGTTAGATCACTCTTTCGGCAAACGAACCAGCTCCCTTTGTGTCATCTACATCAACTCCTATGGCTCAGAAGACTCTCAACGAGTACTCGGCTCCTTCTACCGCCCAGGTGCCACGAGGCCCTGTTGTGGATATTGGGATGAACTTTGAGATCAAGATGGGTCTAATCACGATGGTACAGGCTAGCCCGTTCTGTGGCAAGGCCAATGAGGATGCAAGCGCCCATCTGCAACAGTTTCAGAAGCTGTGCAACACCTTCACTATAAGAGGAGTAAGTGAAGATGCTATCCATCTTCGCCTGTTTCCGTTCTCTCTACTAGGGAGAGCAAAACAATGGTTCTATGCGAACTGGGAGAAGATTGGTACGTGGGAGAACTATGCCACTGCGTTCCTCGCGAAGTTCTTTTCGTTGGGCAAAACCAATGCACTGCGTGGGAGGATTTTGAGTTTTCAGCACTATAGGTAATGTATTTACGGTTTTGTTTGAGCATTTTACTCTTGCGGCAGATTACCGGAGACCGGCGACGCTCCGCCGGGGTGTTAAATATTATCCAACACCCTAGGAGTAGAATAGCCCATAGGTATAGGACTGGGCTATTCAGCACCCTGGGCGTTGAATATTATTCAACGCCCCGGCGGGTCTCCGGCGAGCCTCTGGTTTATGGTGCTGTTTGTACGGGAAGTAAAAATCGCTAGAGCGTAATAATTATTGGTCGGTTGCATCACGCGTCTATTTTAATTGTGCGTTTGTTTATTGGCCATCAATCACGTAATGATTCTAGTGCAGTGGGTTGTAGTGGCTTGTATCTGCCGCGTGTTGTCTGATTGACAAGCGATTTGCTACGTGTCAACTTTTCGCCCTGCCAGCGTTAACGCGTTTCTGGTTCAGAATCAATCTGACCAAAATTGTTTCCTCGAGCAGTAAATACATGGAGTGCAACATGATGGATTACGTGCGCCGGTTTTCACACAAAGTAGTAAAAATTATCTGCTCCATCGAGCCTGCCGCCCCGACGCCTCTCCGATGGTCCGACACCCCGATCACCTACGCGAGGGCGGACCAGTGGCACAACTACTCCAACCCCGGACGATATCCCCTCGTCCTCGAGCCAATCATGGGAGGCTCGATCGTCTCCAGGACGCTGATCGACGGTGGCAGCGGCCTGAACGTCATCTTCGCCAAGACGCTCAAGGTGATGGGGCTGGACTTGTCCACAGCCCTAACCCAGTGAGAAACTGCTTTTTACGGCATCGTTCCAGGGAACGCCGCCATACCCCTCGGGCAAATTACTTTGCCCATCACCTTCGGAACAAGGGAGAACTACCACACTGAATTCATAAAATTCGAGGTGGCGGACTTCTCCAGCTCTTACAACACCATCCTAGGGCGTCCTGCTATGGCCAAGTTCGTGGCCATACCCCACTATGTGTACCTGATGCTCAAAATGCCAGGTCCCAATGGGGTGATCGCCATAAAAGGGGACCTCAAGAAGTCCTACGACTTCGATAATGAGGCAGTCGACTACGCCATAAAGGCTGCAGCCGAAGCCGAGCAAAAAGTGCTCCTCGCGCACGCCGCTTTTCCATCTGCTGCTGAGCCTGACATGCCATCGAAGAAGCCCAGCAAGGACAAGGCAAGGCCGGCAGATGACGTAGCCACCAAGGAGATCGACCTCCTCACCGGCGACCCCAGCAAGACGGCGGTCATCGGAGCAAGCCTTCCTTCAAAATAGGAAGACGCGCTCGTCAGCTTCCTCCGCGCTAACTGGGACATCTTCGCATGGAAACCATCCGACATGCCTGGTGTCCCAAGGGAGCTGATCGAGCACGAACTCAACGCCAAACCCCGCAAGCAACGCCTACGCCGCTTCGCCCAGGACCGGAAGGAGGCCATCAAGAAGGAGCTCCAAAAGCTCTTAGCTGCAGGGTTTATTAAAGAGGTGTACTACCCCGAATGGCTGGCAAACCCAGTCCTTGTACCCAAAAAGAATAATAACGAATGGAGGATGTGCGTTGATTACACCGATCTCAACAAACACTGCAAGCAGGACCCCTTCGGGCTCCCGCGCATCGATGAAGTAGTTGACAGCACGGCCGGCTTTGCCCTCCTATGTTTTCTTGATTGCTACTCTGGTTACCACCAGATCTCTCTAAAAGAGAGCGATCAAATCAAAACAAGCTTCATAACTCCGTTTAGGAGATACTGCTACACTACCATGTTGTTCGGCCTCAAAAACGCCGGCGCGACATATCAGAGGGCAATACAAAATTGCCTCTCTTCCCAACTCCACCGCAATGTCGAAGCTTACGTTGATGATGTGGTCGTCAACACTAGAAACGCCGATGGCCTAATCGCCGACCTCACCGAAACCTTCGACAATCTCTGACGCTGGCACTGGAAGCTGAACCCCTCCAAATGCGTGTTTGACGTTCCTTCCGGCAAGCTACTCGGATTCATCGTCAGCCACCGCGGGATCGAGGCAAACCCTGAAAAGGTGGATGCGATCAGGAATATGCCACCACCAACTTCGATCAAGGACATTCAGAAGCTCACAGGGTGTATGGCAGCCTTAAACAGGTTCATCTCCAGGATGGGCAAGCGAGGGTTGGAGTTCTTCAAACTCCTTAAGAAGACGGACAAGTTCGCCTGGCCGGAACAAGCCTAGGCGGCCTTCCTCGATCTCCAGAAGTTCCTCACTACCCCGCCCATACTGACTCCGCCCCTCCCCTGGTGAAGATCTCCTTCTTTACATCGCTGCCACTACTAACGTTGTCAGCTCGGCAATAGTGGTCGAACATAAAGAAGAAGGCCACCTCCAAACGGTGCAGCGACCAGTCTACTTCATTAGTGAAGTCCTCTCCGAGTCCAAAACTCATTACCCGCAGATTCAAAAAATCATTTACGCGGTACTCCTGACCTCACGAAAGCTACGCCATTACTTCCAGAATTTCTCCATAGTAGTGGTCTCGGACTACCCCCTTTCTGATATACTCAGGAACCGGGACGCCACGGGACGCATCGCCAAGTGGGCCCTGGAGCTTGCCGCTTTCACCATTGAGTTCCGCCCTCGCCTCGCGATCAAGTCCCAGGTGTTGGCGGACTTCGTCTCTGAATGGTACGAACTCCGCCTCGAGCGGGACAACACCAGACCGGTCCACTAGACCATGTATTTCGACGGTTCCTTGAAGCTTGAAGGCGGCGGCGCTGGAGTTCTCCTGATCTCCCCCAGTGGGGAGCAGCTCAAGTACAGTTCTCCAAATCAAGTTCGAAGTCTCCAACAACGAAGCAGAATATGAAGCCCTTCTCCATGGCTTACGCCTGGCAGTTTCCATGAGCATCAAGCACATCCTGGTGTACGGCGATTCCCTCCTGGTGATCCAACAGGTCAACAAGGAGTGGAACCGCAACAAGGAAACGATGGACTGCCTACTGCGTTGAAGTCCGCAAACTGGAAAAGCACTTCCTCGGCATTGAGTACCACCATGTCGAGCGGGATCTGAACATCGGGGCAGACGTCCTCTCCAAGCTTGGCTCCTCGAGAGCAGAAGTCCCCTGTGGCGTCTTCATCAATGAGCTCTCCAAACCGTCCATTAAAGAGACCCCCGATCCCATAAGCCCCAACGCAGCATCCGGGGTCATGGTGATTGATGTAGATTGGATGCAGCCCATCCTCAACTACATCAAGGACGAGATTCTTCCAGAAGACACGCATGAAGCGGACCGCGTCAGGCGCAGAAGCAAGGGCTACACCTTAATCGGCGATCACCTCTATAAACGAAGCGCGCACTCCGGCATCATGATGAAGTGCGTCCCACGCGCAACCGGCATCAAGATCCTTGAGGAAGTCCACTCAGGCGAATGCGGCAACCATGTCGCCTCCAGAACGCTCATAGGCAAAACCTTTCGCGCAGGTTTCTACTGGCCAACTGCACTAGCCGACGCAGAAGACTTGGTACGATGATGCAAGGCGTGCCAATACTTCGCTCACCATTCCCACACGCCGGCGCACAAGATAAAATTCATCCCTCCGTCCTAGCCTTTCGCATGCTGGGGGCTGGACATGGTCGGGCCACTCCCCATGGCTCCAGGTGGTTTCGAATACCTTTTCGTTGCCATTGACAAATTCACCAAGTGGATTGAAGTTTTCCCTATGGTGAAGTGCAGTGCAGCTAAGGCGGTTCAGTTCCTTCAAGACATAATATACCGTTTTGGTGTAATGAACAAGATCGTGACGGACCTGGGATCGACATTCACCGGCGATATCTTCTGGGGTCGAGGCATCGAGGTCCGCTACACCTCCGTGGCACACCCCAGGTCCAATGGATAGGCCGAGCGCGCCAATGCGATGGTCCTCGACGGCCTCCGCGCCAGAGTTCAAGAACCCCTCTCCAAAAAAGAAGGCCGATGGATGAAAGAACTCCAACCTGTCGTTTGGGGGCTCCGGACTCAACCCAGCAAAGCAACGGGACAATCTCCATTCTTTATGGTGTACGGCTCCGAAGCGGTCCTCCCGGTAGATGTGATCTACGGGTCCCCGCGGGTTCAATACTACGACGAGGGAGAGATTGAACGACAGCGCATG
The DNA here is from genome assembly GCA_015476505.1 of Urochloa ruziziensis. Lineage (NCBI taxonomy): Eukaryota > Viridiplantae > Streptophyta > Magnoliopsida > Poales > Poaceae > Urochloa > Urochloa ruziziensis. Next base: position 41,535,938 of record CM027120.1, on the reverse strand, counting down.
GTTGACATCGACACGACAGAGGAACATCGGCTCGCCCCCCTGCTACACAACGCCGTCTACCTCCAAAGCGTGCGTCGCTTCCATGACAAAAGTGTGCAGGAACGTTCATTCCAAGTCGGCGACCTAGTTCTCCGTCGGATCCAGAAACCAACTGGCCTCCGAAAACTAAAATCTCCATGGGAAGGCCCCTTTGAGGTCTCCCAAGTTGTCGGCCCCGGAACTTATCGCCTCAAAATGGACGATGGCCAGGACGTGCCAAACGCCTGGCACATAGAACACCTACGGAAATTCTATCCGTAGAAGGCTATCATAAATAGCTCGTTTTTTCCCCCTTGATTAGCTTTCTCAAAATGATTGCTGTAATTTTATTCTCATAATGAATAAGTCAAGGCTATCACACTTAGCCGGGCTATACTCCTATGTCTGTTTTATTTTACGCTTTCTCCAAATGATCGCTAAATAAAAGGCTATTAAACATAGCTAGGTCAAAAACCTGCGAGTACTCCGCCCTAACGCTCTCTCAAAATGATAGCTGCAAAAAAGGGGTTCCTCATACCCAAGCTGGATCAAAAACCCAGCGCCCGTAAGCATCCAATCAGGATCACGGCATCCTGTTCGCATACCGAACAAGATGGCTAGCAAAACTAGTACAACCAGGGCCTACAAGGCCTATGATCGCTTGTTCAAAAAACTCGCGCAAATCAAAACCATCCACGCCGAATTGCTCCACAAGGGTTAGGTAATAAAGCCTACAGGGATTAAAGGGTTACGTTCTCAAAAAGAACTCCACCCCCACAAACGTTGCAAGACCTCCAACAAGTATCAAAAGTACCGCTACTTATTACATGATTATTAAAATGTTTTCTCGGCTCCACAAACGAGCCACCAAGGACATCAGAAGTCCAACCTCTCCATTACAGCATCCGCAGTGGGCTGGACCTGTTCTTCAGCGAGCGCAAGGTCGTCGTCAGAAACACCTGTGACGCGGCCGGACGCAAAGGGTTCCATATCCTGGTCGGGCATCAGTGCCTTGACAACTTCGAGGATTGAAACCACGCAAGCACGCGCGGTATCCTGGATATAGCCCCGCAGTGCCCCAGATGCTTGATGAAGCCTCTCCAGGAAAGGACGCCCGGCGTTCTCACCCTCCAGAGGCACGAGTGAGTCCACAAAAGGAGTGGCCGCCTCAACAAGCTGCCGATTTTCCTCTTTTGCAGCTGCAAGTTCGGCCTCGGTCTTCTTGTGGACCTCCATCAGGCGTGCGAGCTCGTCAAAGGCCTTCTTCTTCTCCTTCTCATGCTCGCTGCGATAACAAGCAGAAAGTTTCCTGTCAACCATAGGAAGCAGGAAAATACTTCATACTCGTAAGAACGCAAAATACTTCACCTTTTCTGTTTCTCCCAGGTCTTTTGCGCCTCGACGAGGTCCGTGTTACGTGCTGCCAAGTCCAGGCGGCTCTTGCGTTCATGGTCGGCCTTCTTCGACCGCTCCACAACAAGGCGCTGGGATGCCTCAGCTTCGCCTTGCGCACGGCTCACCACATCCTTCAGGGACAAAACTTCAGCTTGGGCACTCTCCAACTGAGCAGATAACTCTGCGAGGCAGGACACCAAGAACCGTCAGCGTGGCATGTGTAAGCGTTTATGCAAACATTATTACCTAATCGCTACCTACCTGTTTTTTCATCCCTGGTGGCGCGGAGATGCCCCTTCACGCGCGCCTCGGCCTTCTCCGCGGCCGCGAGTTTTTCTGCAAGGGAGTTCTTGTACTCGTCAAGTTGCGCCAGGTGTTGGGCGATGCGCTCCTGCTCCTTCGCCAGCTTCTCCTCTGCATGCAATGCATGCGAGTGATAGCTCGTCCACTGCTCCATCATGGCGGTCTTCTGGAGCGAGCGTTTCACAACACCCTGCACAGAGTACGTGTTTGTCAAAATCAAACATGTCAAGCAGTCACAAATCACCAAAGGACGCAAAATATTACCTGGAATGTCTCCGTGAACGCGGCCAGCTGCTCCTGTGCCTTCTGCACAGCCCCCTCATCCTCCTCGCTGCTGAAGAAGAACTCCGGTTGGTCTTGTCCCGGATGACAGCCGTCGGCGATACGGAAGGACCTCTCCGGTAGCGAGGCACTGCATCCTGCGCGGCGAGGGGACCGCAGGATCTCCTCTATTTCCTCCACAACGCCCGCCTTGTCGCTATCACCCCCTCCGGCCCCTCGGGATGGCCCAGGGACGAATGGGTCGACAATAGGCGGCGTGGGCCCGCTGGAAGCTCCAACATCGTCCTGACGTGCGATGTTGCTGGGTGCAGTTGGTGCTGTGGCGCCAAGGCCCTCCCGCGCCGTCTCCTCCCTAGCCTGAGTTCTCTCAGTTCCAGCCGAGGGCAGGGTTCCCCCTGATGGGGCGGGGATGGAGGCAGCGCTGGTCGTCAGAGGATTCCTGCAAAATTTTGTTCGATTGACTGCGGTGGTATCTGTGTAAAAGAAGAAGCATGACACATTGAAGCAGATAATCTCACCTGGGCGCGGCTGCCCTCCGGAGGCAGGGTTTCTTCAGAAGCGGCACCCCGCCGCTGGGGGCTTCTGCTGGCCATTTCACTCCTGCGTCGCCCTCGGACTTCACAAAAGCCCGGGCCGGTGCAGTGGAGGCTGACGCCTCATCTTTCTGGACCGGCGCGGGTCACTCTTTACGAACGGTGCGCCGGATCAGAGGGACTTCATCTCCATCATCATCACTTACAACTTCAACTGCAGTCCCGGAGGACTGGCCACGCGGCTGCGTGGGCTTTGGTGGTGCGGTCTTCTTGACTGTCTGACTTCTTCTACGGGGGGTGCGGCGAGGTACGGCAGCCGTTCGAGGCTCTGTCGACTGTTGACTCGCCGCGCTCGGACTTCCCCCGGAGGACTTCTTCACATCGGACTCCTGTTCAGAACCCTCAGAGCGTGATTCATCAGCAGCAAGCGGACCTGATTCAGAAGAAGATGGACCTGAACTATCCAACACGCGGTGCTGCTGGAAGGAGGTGCCAACCTTATCCGCATCATGAAGATAGGACCGGAGTTTCTGGTCATGCTTGTCCAATGGTGCGGGGCTGTAGAAAGCAGCAGTCCAGTCCCGTGAAACACAAGTCCGTAAGAATATAGCAAAGAACTCCTACCTACAATAACGACTCGGGGAAGGTTATCAAAATTAACCTGTTCCGGTGGATTCGTGGCGTCGTAACGATGCACCTCCGAGGGAACCTGGTTCACCCCTTTGATATATTTTGACACAATCCGGAGGGCCTCTTCTTTGTCCAGGTCCTCCTTCACCAGCCGACTGGGATCTTCCTTCCCCAGGTACAGGTAGCTGGGATTGGGTCGGACTTGCAGGGGCTGGATTTTCTTTTGCAGAAAGTCCATAGACACCTGAGCACCTGTTAGCCCGGCCTCTCTCAGGTCTGCTACTATTGTCTGCAGCACCTCCACTTCAGTCTTCGCCCATCTCCGCTTTCCCCTGGCTCCAGTAATGGCTGGAAATAGGGTACTCGGCCTTCCTCGGTGGCAGGGACGGCTCCGGATCTGCAACGGTGAACCACTCCCGCTCCCAGTTCTTGTAGGTGTCCTTCAGCTCATACGGGACATACAAATTTTGCATGCCCTGCTTGAATTGAAGTCCGGCCCCTCCACGATACTCGGAATCTTTCCCCTTCAGGATGCTCTTCAAGCGAAAGAAGGCGAGGAACAGAGCGAAATGCGGTTCTATCCCAATGAAGGCTTCACAGAAATGGATAAAAATCGCAATGTGGAGGTACGAATTCAGGCTCAAGTGATGAGCCTGAATCCCCCAGTACACCAGGAGGCCGCGAAAGAAGGGGTGCGTCGGTAACCCTAACCCTACTTCAAAGTAGTGGCGGAGGACGGTTACCTCACCTTTCTCCTCGGTGGGTGCTGGTGTCCCCAGTTGGGGAACCTTCCAATGGCTGACCTTTTTGGGAGGAAGGAGACCCGCCGTCACCAGCCCCTCCACCTACTGCTTCGTGGTGGATGATGGGAGCCACATCTCCTCCATTGACGGGTCCGCCGCCGTTTTCTCCTTGCCCTTGTCCCTTCGGCTCACAGTGCGGGAGGATTCTCTGGCCATCCTTCTACGGTGGTTGGGTTCGATCGAAGAAATGGCGGGGGAGATTTGGCCGCACGAGGACGTGCTCGGGGCTCGGGCAGTTTTGAGATCTAGGGTTTCGAGACTGGGGCGGCAAGACGAAATGTGAATCATCGCCCTCTGTTCTTTCTCCCTTTTTATTCTCCAATGGCGCTTCACGGTGCAACAGTGGTCGGCGGTAACCACGGCGTCAGTTCCGACGATTTCGGTGTACAGGGCGCCAGATTTTTGGGATTCTGATTGGATAACTCCTTTTTATCTCTCTCCTGGATTTTTGGATCCTAAACGGTTTTTGCAACCAAAATCCAATCTAGGCTCGGGGGCTCCGTACATGGTACGCTAAATTCAAAAAATTTACGGACCAAAAAATTTGATTCTCAAAATGAATCTCGGGGGCTGCGCCATAATTGGGTAAAACAACTCTGACTAAAGAACTCCGCCTCAAAATGGTTGGTGTTCTCCTCCTGATTTATTCCAATACAGAACCTCGAGTAGCTTTTGTCAAAAGCAATTCAAGACTCGGGGGGCTGCCCAATTGGGTGCACTTATTCAGTGCGCGCCAATAGGATTATCTTGAAGGCATCATGAGCACATCAAGGCCGAGGAGCAACTGACTTATGGACTCAAAATGTCCTAGTTAGTGCTCTGGCGGACTTCATCCATCAGGAGTTGCGCCTGGCAATGACGGGCTCGGGGGCTTGACGGAGGTACATGCGAAGGAACCCCGACTTGGACTTCCTTGGGTCCAGGAGGAGAACTCTGTGGCATGTACTCCTGGTTTCGGCATGAAGAACCCGGACCGGGCCTCCTGTGGGCCGGGTAGGGGAAAACCAGCTTGGTAGGCAAGAATATTCCTTTGGAGAGCCGGTTCTAAGATAGGATTCCGGATAGATATAGACTTAGATTTCTTTCTTATACAACAATTCGGAGATCTAGGTCTTCGTGTAACCCTGCCTCTCCGGGCTATATAAGGGGAGGCAGGGACCCCCTCAAAAAACAAATCATCTACATCTAAACCAACGAGGCATATTACACAGGACGTAGGGTTCCTCATCTTGGGATCCGAACCTGTCTACATCGCGTGTCTTGTTTGCCATCTCTTTCTTGAGTCTTGTCGATCGCTTCAAAAACCCTCTGCTCGGGTACTCCCCAAGCAGATCGTCAGCACAAAACACTGACAGGTGGCAATTCCAAACACTCGTGAAATGGAACCGCCGGTTAACTAGGAGAAAACTCCATGTGGTAGATGGTTATGGGGATAAAGTGTATGGCTAAAAAGTTCCTACACTAGTGTTGCTACCGTTCCCTGGCAACGGCGCCAGAAAAGCTTGTTGGCACTCCTTAGCCTAACTAAATCCGCGAGCGCACAGAGTCTGATGTAGCCTTTCACCAGGGGAGTAGAAACCTGGATGTCAAATCCAAGGAACGGTAGACGCGACTAGCCTAGAACTTTCCTAACCGGACCCACCAAGGAGCACAAGGTAAACGGGTAGAGAGCTTGACTTTAGTTAGCTACTCGTTACCCTAGATAATCTATCTATATCTAACCTGATCTGCTTCGACGGCTAGAACGGGAAAAACTCAGAACGGGGTGAGAGAGGGGTTCTTCTGGGCTCAGCACTACTATTATGAGTACACCCGAACGTGGTGGAGTACAAAGGATGGACAGGGCTATCACCACCTACCGCCTACTACTGCAGTTCCATGGGGTGCAACACAACCTGAGGTGGCTAGCCAGCACAGGCACCACACCTAAGCTTTCAGCCACTGACCTCCACCCAACGCGAAGGGTATAGAGGAAACCCCAAACAAGAGTCGCTGTCACTTGCGCAGACTCAGGTACCCGCAGATCAAATGATAGATAAGATAAATTACTGAAATTAAGTTGTAACTAGCGAGGTACTAAGGCAAGAGACTGAGGAACTTACTGAAGATATCTCTGAAGCTTTAGTCCTCGGGGGCGGAACAATGTTGAGGGAAGACCGAGATGACTCCCGAACTCCCTCTACACGCTTGGCTGTCACCCAAGCACTCACCCACTACTCTTCCTACTCTACTCTAAGATAGTGGACTACATCTTGAGCCTTCTCTTCTCTCCAATGGATGGTGTGTTTTGAGTGGGGGTGAAGGGTGCTTTTTATAGCCCTCCAAGGGTGAATCCCTGTGTAACTGTCATGCAACCTGCCTGCTTAGGCTTCACACGAAAGAGGAGGCGTAACCGCCACGGTTGCAGGCCGATCGGCCTGAAGGAGGCTGATCGGCCTGGGATTTCTGCCATCTGGCACAATCTTTCTTGTGGACGCTCCTGATGATGTCCTGATGTCGGTAGTTGCTGGATTGGCGACAGTTGCGACAGTTGGAGGCCGGCCGGCCGGCCGGCCTAGGGAAGGCCGTTCGGCCTGGCCCTGGCTCCCCTCGGCCCTCCGTTGCACCGACTCGCTCCCCAACGGTTGCATGTTGTCCCTTGAGGCGGTTTTCGTTGCGTTGAGTTCAAGTTGTCCGAGAATCCTAGGTAGGTGGACCCTCCAATCCATGGCTAGGCCTTTCAGGTCTTCGGATCAAACCGACATCAAACTCACGGCTCATGATCATCCTTAATGCGTTAGATAGCTTGTGGATCAAAACCGTGGCCAGAAGAGACAAAAGGGGGCCGGTCGGCCTAGGCTAGGCCGGCCAGCCTGGCCCTGTGCCATTATGGCCTCCTCTTTTCCTTGTTTGCTCCTTTGCTCACAAATTGTACAAAACTTGTGGAACTCATTTGTATAAATGATATTAGAATGATTATCACTATATGAGCATGGAATTCGGAGAAATGTTGGCGGTAAAAATCATGGACTATAGGTTATTTTAGAGAAACACCTAATTTGTATTTAACACAAATTATATTTTCATTTGAAAATACGAGTTGTACTTAGCCAATTTTATTTATAAATATTCAAGTATCTATTTTATCAATTAAACAGATACTTTAGAAAAGGAGAGTACATGATACATCTAATCGAACAACTTTATTATTCGTGTTCCACTAATCAATTTATTATTAGAAATAAATTTAGATAGTATTAGTCATATTAACTTTATTCTTTAAAAATTGAAGTATAACCTATTTAACTTTTATTTGGAAAACCATATGAAATATGTTAATCAAATTAACATTTAATTTAGAAACAAGAGGTGTAGCTCTAATTGGATTTTATTTAGGAAACACAATTGAATATCATTAGTCAAATTAACATTAATTATGAAAGACCGATATGTAAACCTAATTTGCTTTTAGTAGGAAAAGGCATTCAATTTGGTATTAATCAAATTAATTCCAATTTAAATTATAAAAGCAAGTTTCATGGTAAACAGCTCCCCTAACGTATGCTTTATGTTATTACGAACCTAACGCAACTTGAACGGATCGAAACGGAGCTAAAACGTGGATTCTATGGGGGTAAACAAGGCTGCAGGGACCTATTTGTAATTAACTATAGATTTGAAGGGGTAGCAGAGAAGATTCGCAAGACACAGTGAATAGTCACTGCGAAATGGCGAATTTTCAGGGTTAGATCTATAAAAGATCATGGCTCGGGTTAAACTGAGAGCATCTATTGTTTGTTTGAAGGGGGTTTTCTGTAAGACGACAAAGACTCAAAGGAATCTTTGGGAATTACGGAATTCTTCAGGAGCCTAAACGAGAAAGAGGCATCTTCTTCCTCTGGAAACCCACGGCCGGCGGCGCTGGATGCCAAATCGCCGGTGCTCCGGTGCACTACGGCCGGGGGGCGGTGGGGGATCGGGAGAGAAGGTCAAGGGGGTCTCGTTGGGATGCTCACCGGCGGTGGACGTGGACGGGGACAGCGGGAATTCCGCCCGGCGGCGGAGGCGGCGATCGGCTCTGGTTCCTCGCGCGGGCGGCGCTCCGGTGGGGGATGGTCGATGGGGAGAGGCGGCGGGCGCTCGGCTTGGCGTCGGGGTCCTCCTGGTGTGCTCGGCTCGCTCCGGTAGGCGATGGTCACGGCGGGACGGGCGACAGCCGGCGGCGCTCGGCTTGGCCGGCCGGGACTGCACGGCGGTCGCGGCTGCGGGAGGCGCGGAGGGGCGGCGGCGGCGGGGCAGCAGCGGTGCGCGGACGGGGGCGCCTGCCCTTATAGGGTGCAGGGGCGGCCAACCCTAGGGCTGCGCGCATGCCGAGGATGGCCTGCGGCAGCGGCGGCGGCGGCCTGCTGGGCCATTGCGGGCCGGGGTGGTTAACGGGTCGGGTCGGGTCGGACGGATCTGACCCGATCTGTTAAGGGTTAGGATCTCTTTTTTTCGAATATATTTTCCTGCGCAAAACAAATCCGGGAAAATTCTAGGAAATGTTTTAAAGCACAAAAATATGCAGAAAACCCCAAAAATTCCAGGAGATAGATTGGTACACGAGGAACCCAAATAAAATACCTGGAGCTCGTGAAAAGGATTTTAGAGCCCTCTAATAAATAGATTTAGCTCTAAAAAATGAGAATAAATTCCAGAAAAGTCCAGAAAATTCTCAGAAGAACCTAAACGTTGATTAAACACATTTTAAAACATCTGGACTCATGAAACACCAAAATGCATTGGCATGAGTGCAACACACATAACAAACTTATTTAATTTCAAAAGAACAACCAACTGTTTTTCCTAGACTAAATTCCCTGTAAAATAAATAAATGTTGGAAAAGTTTTAAAATTATGAGAAATCCATTGTTTAATTGTTCTTTCTAATCACATCCTGAAATCCAACAATTTCAGGGTGTGACATCATTCCAAGACACACACTCAAGTTGTGAAATACTTGAAGGAGCTCTTCCACTTTTTCCATTTCTTAGATTAGGGTTAGAGTTGGGAGTAGAGTTGAGTCAAGCTAAGTCCGGAGTCTTTGGGGTTCTGGTAAAGCTCTTGTATCTTTCCTTTATCTTAAAGAGTATATTCAATATTTTATCCTTCTTACTTTCTGAGTGTTAGCTTTTGTTCTTCTTTGTCCCTTGGGATAAAGTTTTCCCTTTAGCTTTAGTGTAGAGTTTAATTTAGCTCTACCGAGTTTTATCTCGCGGGTTTTCTCGCCTCGATCAGGGCCGTAAGACGCCTCTGGAAGGACGGGGATTTCTCTTGAAAGGCCTCAAGAGAAATCCTGACATCAGGTGCAGACGTGGTGTCTGGCTTTTGGTGTTAGCTAGGGAGTGTGTGCCCCCACGGAACAGCAGTGGTAGGCGGCAGGTGGTGACAGCCCTGTCCGTCCTTTGTAGCCCACCACGTTCGGGTGTATTCATAACAGTAGTGCTGAGCCTGGAGAACCCCCTCTCTCACCCCATTCTGAGGTTCTCCCGCTCTAGCCGTTAAAGCGAGCTCTGTCCCCGGTATTTAAGCTAGAGTCTAGGTTATGGTTATAGTGGCTCTTACTCTGGGTAGGAAGTGTCCTAGATCCGGTCTCTCCCAACATCTTCCCTTTTCTTTAGATTTGAGTCTCATGTGTCGCTGGTCTTTTAGACCTTCTATCCGGTCCTTTACTTGACCTTTATCATACACTCTGTGTATTTACCTAAGTTTAGTGGATTGATACTTCTGACAAGATTCATCATATCATTCATCAATCTTCTTTAACCATGCTGCTTCCCTGCGGAAAATAAATACGATACCCTGGATTACTCCAAGGTGAAATGCTACACCGATATATTCTGTGCGCTTGCGGAATAATATTCTTCTAAGCTTACACGATAAATCAGAGCGCTCATGTGCCAACAAATACCTTGTTTATATTTCATAAGGGAATTTTACAACTGAAAACTTGCCTCATTAAAAACCTCACGTCTTCGTCAATCATGATGACTTAACCAAAGACTTCCCCTGTGAGGAAAAGAGTGCAAGCCCGTTCTACCGGAGAAAGTAAAAAGTTACATATGTTAGTTACAAAAGAGTAAAATGTAAACGAAATTCAAAGAAAAACGCGTAGACTCCGCGCTGGAACTTGTTGCTGCATTTTGTTGTCTTTTAAACGAGAAACCTTTGCAACATGTGCTGGTTCCACAAGTAAGGCACAACTTCGCCCTGCAATGTGTCCAACCTGAATGCTCCTTTCCCATCTGACTTCGCTGCCAAAAACGGGCCTTCCCATTTTGTTTGCAGTTTTCCTGTGTCTATTTTTTTCTTCAGTACCAAGTCCCCTGCTTTGATTTCTTTCCTGATCATTTTTTTGTCCTTCCACCTACTTGTTTCTTCTTAATAATGCTCTAGATTAATAGCAGCCTGCAACCTGACCTCATTCAGGACTTCCTTGGATACTGCCATGTCATCGTTGTCGTGCATGTCTTCGGCTCTCCATGAGCCCAGCCTGATTTCTTCTGGAGTCATCACTTCCTCCCCTTATAACAGCCTGAAGGGTGTGAACTTCATTGCTCTTGACTCTATGGTATTGTGCGACCATATCACTCTTGGCAACTCCTCGACCCATTTGCCTCTTGGCATCTCCATGATGTTCTTTTTGATTCCTATGAAAATAATGCCATTTGCTCTTTCAACTGCGTCGTTTGACTGTGGGTGATAAACTGAAGCGAAACACATTTTGGTTCCCATTTTGAAGCAGAACTCCCTGAACACTTCGCTATCAAATTGTTTGCCATTGTCCACAGTCAACTCTCTTAGAACACCAAAGCGGCATATTATGTTTTGCCAAAAGAACTTTCTTACTATGCCCGAAGTTATTGACTGCACTGCCTTCGCCTCTATCCACTTGGAAAAATACTCTACTGCAACCAAGGCATATTTATAATTTCCTGGCGCTGCTAGCAATGGACCCACGATGTCCATTCCCCATCTTGCCAACGGCCAAATCGGTATAATCAGCTAGATTTCGTATGGCAAAGCCTTATGATAAGGTGCATGTTTGTGACAATTGCTGCACCTTCAGACCACATTTTCTACATCGTACACTGTTGAAGGCCAATAAAAACCTTGTCTAAACGCCTTTTGCACCAGCTTCCTTGTGCCTATGTGCGATGCGCAAGCTCCCGCATGTATCTCCTGTAACAACTGCCTCCCATCTTCTTTGGATATGCATTTCAACTCCGGCGCACAAATGCCCTGCTTGTAAAGGTTTTCTCCTTTCATGACGTAGCCTCTCGTCCTTGCTTTCATCTTCTTGCTTTCCACTTCGCTTTCTGGCTCATAAAAACCTTTTAGGAAGGCGATTATTGATGCTCTCCAGTCTTTGCTGTGTATAGCATTCACGTATTTTACGGGCTCTTCATCAGAGTTTATGGCCTTGAATTTTCTGACTTCGTAAAACACGTCTGGATCGAGCGAACTGCACTGCACTGCTGCTTTTGCGAACTTGTCCGCTTCATTTATTCTTTCCCTTGGTATGCTTTTCACTGAAAACCCCAAGAAGTACTTCTCCATGGACATCACTGTCTTCAAGTATTCAGTCATCTCTGGATCTTTGGCCTTATACGATCTCCCAATGTGGCCAGCTATTAACTGCGAGTCTGTTCTGATTTTGATTCTCCGAGCTCCAACGGCCCTGGCCTTCCGTAAACCCAGCAACAAGCCCTCATACTCCGCGGCATTGTTCGTTGCACCAACGAAGTCAAGCCTTGCAGCATACCTTAACTCGATCCCCGAAGGTGAAAACAATATGGCTCCTACACCGGCCCCGTCTTTGCAATATGCACCATCTGTCATCATTTCCCAGCATGCTTCAGTTGGCTGCTCTGCTTGTTCACGCTCCGACGGGGTCCAGTCTACCACGAAATCTGCTAGTACCTGAGACTTTATTGCCTTCCACAAAGTGAACTCTATGCTGTACTGAGCTAACTCTGCTACCCATTTGCCTATCCTTCCTAAAGATTCTCTATTCTCGAACATATCCTTCAGCGAGAACAAAGTTGGTACTGTGATGCTGTAGCTTTGGAAATAATGCTTCAATTTCCTTGAAGCCATTACGACTGCATACGCCATTTTCTCCATTTCTAAATAAAACACCTTAGAACCAGACAACACCTCAGAGACAAAGTATATGGGTAACTGCCTAAGCAGCCCCTAAACTTCTCTTTCTTCCACCAAAGCCGCGCTCAGCGCCTGATTGGAAGCCGTGATGTACAGCAACAACTTCCGTTGTGCAATGGGCTCATGAGAATGGCAACATGCTTCAGATAGTTTTTGAGCTCTTTGAAAGCCTTTTGTTCTTCGTCTCCCCAAGCAAACCTCTTCGCCGATCCCAACAGCTTGAAAAATAAGAAACTTCGCTCTGCAGATCTCGAAATGAATCTACCCAAAGCTACAATCCTCCTAGAAAGTTTCTGTATGTCCTTTTCTGACTTCGGGACTTGCATGTTTCTCATAGCTTTGATTTTTTCTGGGTTTGCTTCAATACCTGTCTTCAAAATCATGCAACCGAGCAGCTTTCCTCGACTAACTCTGAAGCCACACTTATCTAGGTTCAGTTTCAAACCGTACTTGCGAAGGTTTCGCACAGATCTTGAATGTGATCCTCTTTCTTCTTGGTTCTCACCACGACATCGTCCACATAAGCTAAACGTTCCTCCCAAGCTGGGGACCTAACACAACTTCGATCATTCTGTTGAATGTTGGCCCTGCGTTTCAAAGCCCTTCTGGCATCTGCACAAAACAGAAAGTGCCAAATGGAGTGATGAAACTTGTTTTGTCTTCATCGGTTTTGAGCAACCATACTTGATGATAACCCAAGAAACAATCAAACAGAGACATCCTCTCGCACCCTGCCATGGAGTCCACCAGCACATGGATCCACGGCAAAGGGAAATTATCTTTTGGGCATGCCTTGTTCAAGTCAGTGTAATCTATACACATTCTACAATCCTAATTCTTTTTTGGCACCAAAACTATATTTGCTAACTACTCAGAGTATAGCACCTCACGGATGACTCCTGCATCGAGTAACTTCTGCACTTCCGCCTTTGCCATTGCCTCCCTCTTCTCTGACAACACTCGCAGTTTCTGCTTGCGAGGCTTTATCTTAGGATCTACGTTCAACGCATGCTCAATTACACTTCGCGAGATGCCTTGCAAATCTGCTTTCTTCCAAGCGAAGACATCTTGATTATTCTTGAGGCACTCTACCAATCTCTTTTCTTCCACTACGGAAAGCTCCCGAGCTATTATTACTGTTTTATCTGGCACGTCTTCGCATAACAGTAGTCTCTTGGTGTGCTCTTGCAGCTTCACTCTTTCATTCTGTATGCTCTCCCTCTCTTCGGGGAACTTTTCCACATCCTCCTCTACTTCTTCGTGGATCAAATGAACCAATTTCTGCTGTGGGCCAGTGTTTCCCTCTCGTCTTCGGGCATCTTCCTGATTTCCAAAAACAGACAAAACTCCACAATGTGTTGGAATCTTTCTGCACAAATAAGGCTGATGGATGGCCACCGCGAACTTGTTGATCAACAGCCTCCCAAAAATTGCCAAGTATGGATAAGCAATTTCCACAATATCGAACATTACCATCTCTGTTCTCTTCTGCTCCCCCTCCCCGAAGGTTATGTTGGTTTGAACCGTGCCTCTTGCCTGTATTCTTTTACCCCCAAAACCATACAATGGCTTCGTTGTTGTTTTTAACTCTGTGTCTTCAAAACCCAAGCTCTGAAATAGCTTATATGTTATTATGTCCGCGGAACTTCCACTATCCACCAGGATCCCCCCCCCCCCCCCCACATCGCTGTCTAAAAGATGCTTTGAGTTTTTTCCCATGTTTGCCCTTATCACCAATGGGTCTCCGTGAATACGATGGGGATCTGCGACAACTCACTTCGGAACGCATTACCCGAGGAGACATGTGATACACATCGGTAATGCTTCTTTTTCCGTCGTTTGCTTTCGAACTCCGAAGTGTTGCACCCTCCCGTGATTGCATTGATGATGTTAACAAGATGCTTATCATCATCTTCCTGTTTGAAATCATCCATCTTCAGTATGCTTCGTTGTTGACTTGCTTCTGGTGGCAATGTGATTTGCAACCGATGGTTCGATGGATCATAAGCTGGGACGTGCACATGTTGGTTCTTCCGTAGTGTGTGTCCAAATGTTTTTTAAACAGAACTGCAGTGCGTAACATAATATATCAACACCATTTTTGTTATCCCAATTTTGTAAGCATTGGTGCTCTAAATTGTTTCAATGCACCTTATTAATTAAAGGTTCATATTAGAATAGGCAACTGCATATATTAAGCAATGTAGAGACCATTATTTTTAAAGAAATTTGAACTGTTAGATATTGAAGATACAATGTTAGAAACAACAATGAAATTCTCTTCTCAGTTTACATGAAAAAAAAATCAAGAGCTTCCATCTAAGTCTTATGAACAATAGTACACACACACTTTTTATGAAAACAAAAAATATGCTATTTAAGTTATGTTCTTTAACTATTATGAAAAATGTAAACAACGTGCAATTTAGCCCGTGAGAACGCATGGGATGACGACTAGTCTTTTTAACGTGAGTTGAGGGAAGGGGTATCATGCATTGTTTGATCACAACGGTTATGAGTTGGTCTCATTATAGATCAATGGCTAGATATTTTTCTTTTTCTCTGATTAACGTGGGATTTTCTAGAGAGTCTGTGATTAGTATAGAGATAGATAGGCAGGTGGAGGTCGGTAACGCAGGAGATCTCCATGGAATATTCCTTCAAACTGCCATTGGACAGGACACGTGGCGGCCAGGGACGAGGGGAACCACCCCTGGTTCGGCCGAACCAGGGGTTCGGCCGACCCTGTGTGGGCCCCGTCCACAACCGCATTTGGACAGGAGGCTGGCAGGTGAGTCCTGAGGTGTGTATGAGTGTGTATGGGGTAGATTTGCTCTTGTTGCTCCCGGTTGTGGGCCCTTCAATCCGTGTACTTGCACGTGATTGGTCGGAAGTGTGTTTCCTTGCTCTTGTGGGCCCATGGATCCGTGGGAAGCTGATGTGGCAGCCCCTGGTTGGCTGGATATTGCTAGTTGAGCCACTTTAGCTTATTCCTACTTCATTTCCATGGTTAGGTGACCTGCATACACATATTCATCAACACTAGTGAAACTCGTTAGAGATAAGTCCTATCACTAAGGTTGATGTTGATATTTGCATCCTTTATGCAGAAGTTGACGGCCTCAGATGGGGTTTAACAGCCATCAACACACCCCCACATTTAGCCTTTGCTCATCCTCGAGTGAAGGAGAAAGGACTAAGGTGAACTCTCAAAGATATGAAACTAGCATAAGAGTTATTCCATGCCTTACCTTACACTTGTAAACTTTGAAGTGTCTATTATGCCACCTTGGGTAGTTGAGGTATGGAACGGATTTGAATCGAATCACTTCAACTCTCTTTGTCAAGTACTTGGGACTTTATAGTTAAGTTCAAAGATAAACCTTTGCTCACTCCTCATTTGATTTTCTTAGATCACTCAAGGTGTATATGTCCTCACCAAGGCAATTTGCCTTTCTTTCATCCTACTTCTAAAGATGGCTATATGTGAAGCTCATGGTAGGGTATGAATGATAGGGCATACTTGCATCACTTATATTGCAAATTCAAATAGTAAATGAAGGACCGAAACGGCGACCAGAGAGGGGGGGGAGTGAATGGGAGCCGATAAAAAATCTTTCCAAACAATCCGGCTATTCTCCCAAAGCAACTCCGAAACCTCCGAGAACAATCTTGCCAAGATCACGTAGCTACTGTCAAGCTACTGACCCTAGGAACAAGAAACGAGCAGCGGAACTCGAACCAATCGAATCGAACAACAAAACGACCCGAAACTCGGCTCGATCTAACACACCCAGGGGGGGGCGGTTAAACCGGCCAGGGGGGGCGGTTAAACCGCCCGGGCCTGGGAGCCTCGGGTAAAAGTCAAAACAAAAGTGGATCTCCCAAACCGCTTGAGCTCTTGAGGCGAGATTTTGGTCAGATGATCTAGACCTCCAGTGGAGTGTTTTCCCAAAAGATCTCGGCCTCTAACTCAGTACAACTCCCGGAATCGCAGATCTCGCGAAGAACACCATGACCTCGAGTTCATCCCGAAAATCTCAAATCCAGAGCGATTCTCGGCGTTTGGGGGCAAAGGATCACCAGCAAAAGAGGCACAAGGCACTCATACGTGAATCCCCCAAAGAAATCCGAGAGAAAACGCTCGGGAACAAGAAGAACGAAAATCCCCCAAAAATAGCTCCGAAAATACCCACGAAAATAGAAAAAGGAAAGGGAGCTCGGGAAATCAAATCATGGCACAAAGATGAGCAGCACAAACTCAATCACATAACCATGAATTCACCTATACAAACTAGGAATGATTCGAAGTAGTTCTAGGTGGAGGGGATGAAGGGGAAAACAAGTTCAAAGTAAAACCTAAAGAGATAACTAGAGAGATGACAGCCACCAGCCCTGAAGGGGCCTATTAGTAGTCCAAGTGGTGGTGTCCTAAAGACTAAACTACCCCTAAGTGATACATACCCCTCAGGGGCAAATTTGACATTTGGTCTTCAGATATTTTCCGGCTCGGGCACCTTCCACTGCAAGCTAGCTTCCCTCCGACGCAAGCCTTGCAGTCACGCCGCGTGTCCTCCGGATCGAAGCTCCTCGACGCCGTTCTTGGGCCAGCCCAGGGGGGGCGGTTAAACCGGCCCTGGGGGGCGGTTAAACCGCCCCTGACAGCCCAGCCAGGCCCAGCTGCCCAAGTCCGCCTCGTCGAGTCCTCGGTCCTTGGTTTTGAGGCCCAAACCAAGGGAAACCGTCCACCGATGATTTTGTGGCCAAATCACCAAACCCCGCGCGCAAACTTCGGTTGTTAGCCGCCACCTTGCGCCGGCTTCTCGTCCGCGTACGAGCTTCGGTTGTGAGCCGCTACCTCGCACCGGAACCACGTCCCCTTGCTCGTTCTTGCCAGCATGTGAACCGCACTTGATCCACCGGCCATCGGGTCCCTCGAACCAAGCCTACTTGTCTCTCCGCTCCTCGGAGGCCGCCATGGCTAAGACCTTTCGCGCCTGTTCTTCACCTGCACCAATGCAACCAAGCCGCATTCTACACCTGCAATACTTGAGCCAAGGGAAACGTCAATCCACACCACGTTGTCAATCACTCATCACACCAGGAAGCGACCATCCACCGGTCCTCGGACACACTGGGTCCTCAATCTCCCCCTTGATGAGTGCATTGACAACACACACATAGTAACCAATTGATATAAAGAAAATATAAAAGAAATCGAAAACAAGACTCAAGCAAGTGACTAAAAGCAAGAACAAGCCAAATCAAAAGTCACTTAGCAAGAGAAAGCTCCAGAAACGCCGACCCTTCAAGAAGAAGCGAAAGGGCTCAACACCATCGGCAAAAGAGCAAAAGCACAAAGCACAAATCACAAACTTCAAATCCTCCAACTCACTTTTCAGGACTCTCAAAGCACTCCCCCTGCAAAGATGCAACTCCCCCTGAACAAGTGAACTTGTGCGTGCGAAAATCACTCGAAAATGGCTCAAACCAACACAACTTGTGCTCTCAGCACAGGGGCGGTTAAACCGCCCAGGGGGGGCGGTTTAAACCGCCCCTGGCAGATGACCAAAGTGCAAAATCCCAAATTTGCACAAACCAACTCGCAACGATGCCGTTCCAACTTGAAAACCTTCCAAATATGCCCAGCAAGATATTCCAATGATCAAACTCTCAGAAACTTCGCAAATTTCAGAAAACCTCATTTGGGCAAAAACTTCAACCTCTCACACAATTTCGACAAAATCTAGAGCAAAATCTTTCTTCTAAATTCAGCAGCGACTCCCCCTTGCCAAATGCTCCAGAAATTCTCCCCCTTGTTGACAATGCACACATCAAGGCAAAATGTACAAAATGCAACTACAAGCTTCTCAAATATACAATGAGCAATACAAAATGCTACAAGTTAGAGAAGAGGCATACAAGCTAGTTCATCATGTCACACGGGCATTGCCATCAAGAAGGTGAAGACATATATCCAATTGACAAAGCCATGAGCAAATTGTGGATTTTTATCAAAAATGTCACCGCATGAGCAAAGTCCTAACCATGGATTGTTTAAGCAAAAATAAACTTCATCTCACCAAAATCATGAAAGGACAAGCATTCTTGACAAAAGATCATCATAAACGCCCAAGTTCTACCTCATGTCATGTCAAAGCACGGAGCCATGTGTTCACTTCTCATGGGAGACTTCTCCGGCAAACAACATGCAACCGCTTAGCACCCATGTGTGCAAGTGTGTGCAATGGTGAAAGCATAGAGACATGAGCATAATTTTCTGCAAATATTTCTTTTTCTCAATCTTTCTTCTTTCATGCATAGACATCTCATTTTTCAAGTTTTTCAAATTAAGCATGGTACATGAAATGTCTTTGCGACAGAAAGAAGCTTATGCTCCTCCACAAGATAAAGCATGGGCTAAACATTTACAATGACAAAGGTCTTTGACCCAATTGAAAAGAATATCACACCCTAACATGATCTTAAGCAAGATATAGCCATTTCGGCTCAAACAAGACATGCAAAGGCATTTACTCATGGGTGTAGGAATTAAGTTCAGTTTGTCATTTTAATTCGAAAAGAAGCTATCTCAACAGAATATATATCAAGACCATCAAGAGCATAGCCATCCATCCAATCAATCCCTAGCCAGCCTGCCTAAACTCTAAAATGTAGCAAGTTGTACCAATCACTGCATATAGGAGAAGCTCATCCTAAGATATGATACAAAAGATGAAATCAAGATACAAAAGCAAGAAAAAATATACATCAAGATACAAAGATGGTACACAAATATACATATGCTACAAGAGAAGCCTCCAAAACTCAGCTCAGAAAACCGCACACACACCAAGTTCCCCTCGCAAGCGGGTGAAGGTAACTTGGTCAAGTGGCTTAGTGAAAATGTCTGCAAGCTGGTTTTGGGTAGAAACGTGGGCAAGCTCAATATCTCCTTTCTCCACATGATCTCTCAGAAAGTGGTACCTCACTTCTATGTGTTTGGTTTTGGAATGAAGCACGGGATTTTTGGCTACGCTTATGGCACTGGTGCTATCACAAAGAAGTGGAACATGGGACATGTCTAAGCCAAAGTCTCTCAAGGTGTATGTGATCCAAAGCAACTGAGAACAACAGCTAGCAGCAGCAACATACTCGGCTTCAGTGGTGGATTGGGCTACGCTAGACTGCTTGCGAGAAGACCAAGACACAAGAGACGATCCAAGAAACTGACACTGACCAGAAGTAGACTTGCGATCAACACGACATCCAGCAAAATCCGCATCAGAAAAACCATGAAGTGCAAGAGTGGAATCGGCAGAATACCAAAGACCCAGCTCAGGAGTAAACTTGAGATACCTGAAAATCCTCTTGACGGCCTGACGATGTGACGTCCTCGGTGAAGCCTGAAAACGAGCGCACAGACACACGCTGAACTGTATGTCCGGCCTCGTCGCCGTCAAGTAGAGGAGGGAGCCGATCATGCTCCGGTACTCCTTCTGGTCCACTGGTTCTCCGTCCTCATCCGCATCCAAAGCTGTAGTCGTACTCATCGGCGTAGTCATCGGCTTGGAGTCGCTCATGTCGAATTTCTTGAGAATGTCCTTGGTGTACTTGCTTTGGTGCACAAATGTCCCATCCTTGGTTTGCTTGATCTGCAGCCCGAGAAAGAACTGCAACTCTCCCATCATCGACATCTCAAATTCCCTGCTCATATCATCTGCAAACTTGGCAACAAGATCATGAGAAGAGCCACCAAAAATGATATCATCCACGTAAATCTGAACGATTAAAAGATCTTTGCCATTTCTCAGCAAGAAGAGCGTCTTATCAACCTTCCCCATCACAAACCCCTTGCTAAGCAAGAACCCTCTCAATCTACCATACCACGCTCTGGGTGCTTGCTTTAGGCCATATAAAGCTCGGTGGAGTTTGTACACTCGGTGTGGGTATCTCTCACTCTCAAAACCCGGGGGCTGCCTCACATACACTTCTTCCTCGATCACCCCATTCAAGAAGGCACTCTTCACATCCATTTGGTACAATTTGAACCCTTTAGCAACTGCAAATGCTAGAAGGATCCGAATTGCCTCCAAACGGGCAACAGGAGCAAATGTCTCCTCATAATCTATCCCCTCCTGCTGCGAAAACCCCTGAGCAACCAACCTCGCTTTGTTTCTCACAATCTCACCACTCTCATCCCTCTTGTTCTTGAACACCCACTTGGTTCCTATGGGATGGCAATTTGG
Source organism: Urochloa ruziziensis (assembly GCA_015476505.1). NCBI lineage: Eukaryota > Viridiplantae > Streptophyta > Magnoliopsida > Poales > Poaceae > Urochloa > Urochloa ruziziensis. The sequence continues at coordinate 41,515,541 of CM027120.1, read as the reverse complement.
AGGTGGTTCTACTAACTTCCACACCTGATTTCTCTCAAAGTTTTCTAGCTCTTCATGCATGGCATTGACCCAATCGGAATCAGATAAAGCGTGTCCAACATTTTTGGGCTCAAAAGACGCGACAAAAGCAGAATGAGCATAATGAGAGATGTTCTGTGACCTCGACCGTGTAGTGCGTTCATCCATGTTCCCGATGATCTTCGAAGGTGGATGATCCCTCTGTACCAGCCGGGGAGCTTCTCGCCTCGAGATTGCCTCCCCCTCAACATCAGCTTCCACTTGAACTCGATCTGGTGCGCGACTCGACGAAGGTGTAGCAGAGGGGCCGTCGTCGAACGTCGTGGTAGTAGTGGAAGTAGAAGGTACACGATCTCCACACGGTGCCTGAAATTCCTCATCATCTTCATCATCAGGCTGTTCTTCCTCAAAGATGGGCTGTCCCAAGTCATCATCACCTGCACACTCAAAAGCAGAAGAGCTACACGGAATGGTCTCGTCGAAGGTGACTTCGCAAGTCTCCATGATTTGGTTAGTTTCAAGATTGAGCACACGATATGCTCGAGAATGATTAGCATAACCAAGAAAAATTCCATCCATCGAACGAGACTCAAACTTGTCCAAATTTCCTTTCTTCAAGATGAAACACTTGCAACCAAATACCCGAAAGTGACTCACACGGGGGGAACGACCATGAAAAGCTCATAGCAAGTTTTCTTCTTGAAAGCACGAAGGAAAATCCGATTTGACACATAGCAAGCTGTGTTCACCGCTTCTGCCCAATACTTCCTAGGAGTCCTATGCTCATCTAGCATCGTCCTAGCCATCTCACAAAGTGTTCTGTTCTTTCTCTCAACAACACCATTCTGACAAGCAACATATGGCGACGAGTATTGATGTTCAAGACCAAGATCACGACAGAAGGCATCAAAACGAGTGTTCTTAAATTCCGTACCATTGTCGCTACGAATAGCTCTCATGGCACCACCATTACTCTCGTTTTTCAACCTCAAAATCAGATCTCGAACAAAATCAAAAGTCTCATCCTTCGACGCCAGAAAGAACACCCACGCATACCGAGAAAAGTCATCAACAACCACAAGAACATACCACTTCCCACCAACTGAACGAACTCGAGCGGGGCCAACCAAATCCATGTGCAAAAGCTCCCCTGGACGCTCAGTCATAACATCTGTCAAAGGTGGGTGAGAAGCAGCAACCATTTTACCATGCCTACAAGGTGCACAAACCAAATCTTTCTCGAACTTGAGCTTGGGCAATCCTCGGATAAGGTCAAGAGCACTCAAGCGTGTGAGTAAATCAAAGCTCACATGACCCAATCTCCTATGCCACTTCCAAAGCTCAGAAGAAGTACCAGCGATCAAACAACGTGAAGGACCAAAAGATCGAGAAAAATCAGCACGAAAAATCTGTCCCTCAGGAATGATCATACACACAAGGTCACCTCGAGAATCAAGAATTTTCGAATCACCACGTTTAAAGCGAACCTCATAACCCTCATCAAGAAGCTGAGAAACTGAGAGCAAATTGAAACCAAGATTCTTGACAAGAGCAACTCGCTTCAACATGAAAGTGTCGCTCACCTGAATAGCACCCTCTGACAAAACTCTACCTCTACCCTTATCCCCGAAAGTGATGTACTGCCTGGACACCACCGGGGTGAGACTGGAGAACCACTTACCATTACCTGTCATGTGTCTCGAGCAGCCAGAATCCATCAACCAAAAGTTCTCCAAGCCTCCCACCTGCACAATCAGAACCGAGAACGAGAATGAGCAAATGACTCGACACTGGGGTTAGCACAGAACGAGTCAAACCAGTGTCGGGCCATCTGCTCAAAAGAAGGGTTAGCAAAATCAGCTCTACCGCGTGACACCCTCTCGTCTCTCACCATCGGACCTCTAGCACCACGCGGGGGAAAACGTGGCCTAGACTCTCTCCTAGCCTCAAAGCTACGGTCGAACCTCCCTGAACCAAACTGACCGCGAAACGGAGGCCGCCTAGCAAACTCACGAACAACAGGAACACCACGACTAGCAACTGCAGGAACTGTACGCACAAACGCGTCGCCTCTCGGCCAGGGTGAACGAGACACAGGCACACTACGAGAAGAGTAGTACCTGTCCCTGTTCCCCACCTCCTTCTCTCTTCTCACCTCCCTCTTCTTCCTCCAACAAAACTCCTCAAGGTGACCATCCCTTCCACAATGCTCACAATGGAAGCGGACTGGCTTTGGCTTTGGGGTTTCTCTCGGCTGTGCCCTCTCTCTCGGCTGGTAAACCCCACTCCTCACAAAGGTCACTCTCCTCTGAAAGTTCTCTGACTTAGGTGGAAACTTGGGAGGATCTGGAGTGGTGTCAAGCTTGTTCAGCAGGTGGTTTGGTTTGGGTGTAAAGGTGTTCTTGAGAATGGTTTTTGGTGGGTTTGTGGGAATGTTTGCGGTGGAGCTCTCTGGATCTCTCTCTCTCTCACCACTACTCTCACCAACCTTCTCAGAACCAAGCCCACAACCATCAGCTCTCTTGAAACTCGCAATCAACATCTTGAGCTGAGGCTCACGACCAGACAACCAACCCAAACACTGTCTCAGCTCATCGTTCTCACCCTCCAATCTATTCACACACTGTTCTAGCTCAACATTCTTTAAAGCAACAACATCACAAGCAGAACAGGAATTCGCAATGGGTGATTTAAGTTGTGCTTCAAGTGAACTAATCATGGTGCGTGATTCAAGCAACTGAGCATGCAAAGCAGGACAAGAAGTACAAGCACCTAGCAAAGATGACCTAGACTTCAACTCAGCAAGCTCAACTCTAGCACTCTCTAGTTCATCCAAGCAGTTCATGTGTTTTTCCTTAAGCACAACAAGATCAGCAATATGCACATCACAGAACGAGCACTTCTACCTCATCAGACACAAGAGGAGCATCTTTCAAAACAGCAATCTCAGACTCAAGCGAAGCTGCTCTCTCCCTAGACTCGCAAAGCAAAGACTCAAACTCCATGGCCTTCTTTCCAGTCTCAGAAAGCAAGGTCTCAAGCTCAGCCACTCTATCCTTGGACTCTCCTAGCAAAGACCTAAACTCCCTCTTCTCTTTGTTGGTCTTCCTAAGCACATCATCGCGGTTATCGACCAACTGCTCTAGCCTAGCAATCTCCTGACGCAAAGAGGTGGGATCTGTCAATACCTCATCCTCGGAGTCGGAGTCGGAGTCGTCCTTGCCCTTCACGGAGTCGTGCGCCATGGTGCAGTAGTCGACGGCGGCGAAGGAGATGCCGTTGAAGTTGCGGTTCAAGCTCTTCTTCTCCTTGCGGCGGCCGCGGTCTTCATCTTCACTGCTTGAGCTTGACGACGTGTTGGTGGAGCTTGTGTCGATGTCGCTCGCATCAGCCACCATCGCTCGAGATCTGTTCTTCTTGTGTCCACCGTGCTTGTTCTTGGATCTTCTCTCGTCCTTGTTCTTGTTCTTGGCGCGGTACTCGTCCTTGGGACGGTGCTTGTGGTCGTCTCGCGGGCGGTGCTTGCGGTTGTAGTCGTTCTTGATCTCCTCGGGGCACTCGGCGATGAAGTGGCCCATCTTCCCGCATCTGTAGCACGTACTCCCGGCACGCCTCGAACCCTTGCGGTTCTGGTACATCCTCTCGAACCTCCTCGTGAGCAACGCGAGATCCTCCTCGCTCAGCACCTCATACTCTTCATCTGGAAGGGACACAAGAGAAGACAAAGCAAAGTGTCTAGGAGTGTTAGCATGTCCATATCCAGAGCCACCGACTAGAGCCAGACTATGGGGATCAGTCGGACTCTTAGCCTTGGCAAGCAACTGCCTGTCAACCTCAGAAGACTTCAACTTCGAGAAAAGCTCATCAACAGAAAGAGTCTCATAGTTTGCCGACTCCATGATCGCCTCAACCTTGGCACCCCACACGGATCTATCAAGTGCTTGCAGGAGCTTGATAGCTCGGTCATGATCCGAGTATGGGAGCACGGTAATGTTGGCTTTCATGTTGTTGACAATCGAAGTGAAACGCTGAAACAAAGCATCAACAGACTCTCCTGGCAAATGAGCAAAGTTCTCATACTCTCTCCTGTACATCGAGAACAGCCTAGCCTTGACATGGCTATCACCACCGTGGGCTACCTTGAGCTTCTGCCAGATCTGGCAAGCTAGGTCCTCGCCCAAAACACGCTCGAACTCCTCGGCAGACAAAGAACGGAACAAGTAGTCAACAGCTCGAGCATTTGCCTCAAACCTATCCTTTGCATCCTGGGCATCTAAGTTGGTGGGATTGACATAGTTTTCATCTTTCGTCACATCCCACAGCAACTTTCCTTTGCCTCGCAAGAAAGCGCCCATACGCGCAACCCAGTTCGGGTAGTTCTTCCCATCGAAGTGCGGAGGCCCGGAACCCCGATCTTGGTACGCCATCTTTGGATCTTAGACTGGTTAGAGTCGCAAAGACCCGTAACCGGCTCTGATACCAATTGAAGGACCGAAACGGCGACCAGAGAGGGGGGGAGTGAATGGGAGCCGATAAAAAATCTTTCCAAACAATCCGGCTATTCTCCCAAAGCAACTCCGAAACCTCCGAGAACAATCTTGCCAAGATCACGTAGCCACTGTCAAGCTACTGACCCTAGGAACAAGAAACGAGCAGCGGAACTCGAACCAATCGAATCGAACAACAAAACGACCCGAAACTCGGCTCGATCTAACACACCCAGGGGGGGCGGTTAAACCGGCCAGGGGGGGCGGTTAAACCGCCCGGGCCTGGGAGCCTCGGGTAAAAGTCAAAACAAAAGTGGATCTCCCAAACCGCTTGAGCTCTTGAGGCGAGATTTTGGTCAGATGATCTAGACCCCAGTGGAGTGTTTTCCCAAAAGATCTCGGCCTCTAACTCAGTACAACTCCCGGAATCGCAGATCTCGCGAAGAACACCATGACCTCGAGTTCATCCCGAAAATCTCAAATCCAGAGCGATTCTCGGCGTTTGGGGGCAAAGGATCACCAGCAAAAGAGGCACAAGGCACTCATACGTGAATCCCCCAAAGAAATCCGAGAGAAAACGCTCGGGAACAAGAAGAACGAAAATCCCCCAAAAATAGCTCCGAAAATACCCACGAAAATAGAAAAAGAAAAGGGAGCTCGGGAAATCAAATCATGGCACAAAGATGAGCAGCACAAACTCAATCACATAACCATGAATTCACCTATACAAACTAGGAATGATTCGAAGTAGTTCTAGGTGGAGGGGATGAAGGGGAAAACAAGTTCAAAGTAAAACCTAAAGAGATAACTAGAGAGATGACAGCCACCAGCCCTGAAGGGGCCTATTAGTAGTCCAAGTGGTGGTGTCCTAAAGACTAAACTACCCCTAAGTGATACATACCCCTCAGGGGCAAATTTGACATTTGGTCTTCAGATATTTTCCGGCTCGGGCACCTTCCACTGCAAGCTAGCTTCCCTCCGACGCAAGCCTTGCAGTCACGCCGCGTGTCCTCCGGATCGAAGCTCCTCGACGCCGGTTTTGGGCCAGCCCAGGGGGGGGCGGTTAAACCGGCCCTGGGGGGCGGTTAAACCGCCCCTGACAGCCCAGCCAGGCCCAGCTGCCCAAGTCCGCCTCGTCGAGTCCTCGGTCCTTGGTTTTGAGGCCCAAACCAAGGGAAACCGTCCACCGATGATTTTGTGGCCAAATCACCAAACCCCGCGCGCAAACTTCGGTTGTTAGCCGCCACCTTGCGCCGGCTTCTCGTCCGCGTACGAGCTTCGGTTGTGAGCCGCTACCTCGCACCGGAACCACGTCCCCTTGCTCGTTCTTGCCAGCATGTGAACCGCACTTGATCCACCGGCCACCGGGTCCCTCGAACCAAGCCTACTTGTCTCTCCGCTCCTCGGAGGCCGCCATGGCTAAGACCTTTCGCGCCTGTTCTTCACCTGCACCAATGCAACCAAGCCGCATTCTACACCTGCAATACTTAAGCCAAGGGAAACGTCAATCCACACCACGTTGTCAATCACTCATCACACCAGGAAGCGACCATCCACCGGTCCTCGGACACACTGGGTCCTCAGTAAATCCAAGCAGAAATCAAATCATACGATCAGGATCATGACGTGCATATGATGAGTATGGTGGATGACATGATGGACAAGGACTTCTTTCAATGGTCCTTCTCTCTCCTTTGTTCTTCTTTCCTTTGGAGACTTGGGCTATCCTTTCCTTTTCTTTTTTTTATTTGACTAGCATGCTTGTTAAGGCATGTGGCATACCTTCTTTGGGTATGCATCTTTTATGTTCTTTCTTTTTTGCATAGCCCAAGCCTCTTCATTCATGGATAACTTTGGAGAGAGGAGTCACAAATCACAGAACCTTGTGTGGTGGATGATGAATGGTACAATGCTTACTCCCATAGGAGAAGTAAAGCAAGGGGTTTGATGATGCATATAGGTCTTGATCATGAATGTACGAAAGGAAATCATGCAAGGGTCTCACCATTTGAACAAGCTCAAAGCAATCACAAGCAGCATATGAGTATGAGGTTTCTGAGTATTTTATCATATGGCTTTGGTAGGACTTTGCCATGATCAAAGAGGAGCTTGCAAGAGGTTGTTCAAGTTAATTAAATTTTCCCAGGTACTTAAACATCAAGAGCGAAGATCATGGTTTCAACCCATATCTCAAACATCAACCACTTAGATAAGCATAAGGTTCCTAAGGATATTAGTTCACAAGCATCAAAGTTTTAGCAAGGAATAAAACATATGCGAGCCAATCTTTGGGGAAAAGAGCAGGATCACATGTTGGTCCATTTTAAGCTTTCAAGGTTTGAGCTTGAATTTAAAGATCATCATTATTTTGTCAAAACTCAGGGACCATAGAGAGAAAGCGATGAGAGACACAAACCGACGCGTGTGGTTCGGCCGAACCTCACTGGGTTCGTCTCAGGTTCGTCTTTTGTGTGCGTGTAGGTGCAGCGCGGTGTGTCACGTTCTGTTGGTGCCTGATCGTTCATTTGCTCTGGAGAGTCTATGGCTCTCCCCAACACTTGTTCTTTCCTAGGTGCTTCATTCATTCAAAATCAAAGTAACACTAAGACTTCACTGGGTTAGATGACCGGTGAGTCACATTTTATTCAAATCAAAATGGAGGCGCTTACAATCTAAATTGAAAAATGAAAATCAAAAGGAAAAGGGAAATCTAAGCAAACCTAATCTAAAGCGCCTATGGAAAAGGGAAATGATCGTGGCGCGCTCTTTAGATCGGAGAGTCATAGAGCTTAGCATGCCCCGTGGCTTTGTATAGGCGTTGCAGCCTAGCGCTAAAGCCACGGCGGAGGATGCGGAACTCATTCTTCAACTCGTCCACCTCCATCTTACGTTCCGCTAGCGCCGTGCTAAGTTTCCTATTTTCTACGCGTAGCTCGGCGACTAGAGCGGTCAGCTGCTAGACAGTGGAGCCTTGTGGTGAAATATCCATGTTGTCTTGGCTTCGTGTCTTCTCCTTCTGTTGTCCGTGCTCCTTTCCCGCACCAGACAGCGTCTTGCAGGACTCGGCCATCCCCTTCTCTGAAGAGGGTGAGGCTAGCCAGATCCTGCTTCTTCCCGCGACATCTGAGGTGTGCACCCCGAATAGATCGCAGTGAAGGCCCGGCATCAGGGACCCTGAAGATGAGCCTGCACTAGGAGTGCCGCGCCCCGGTGTCATGGACAACCCCGAGGTGCCAGTCCCGTGGGGCGGATGAATGATCGCCGCACCCTTAGGACGGAGATCCCCCGTGGTCGGCCTTCCGTAGGGGCTACTGCCCCGTGCACGCGACCTTGGAGTCTTCCTGGGCGAGCGTGATCGCGCGATGGAACGGGAGGCCGCGGGGCCACCGGCCTGGGTCGGCCGAACTGGGGGTTCGGCCGAACCCCTAGTAGCGCCCCACGCGCTCCCGTTCATACCAGCAGGTGGAAGCACAGCCAAGGGCTCGATGTCCAATGCCTCAGCCAGATCTCTAAACGGGTCTCCGAGGGGTGCCTCGGCATTTGCTGGGGTGATCACGCCATCGAGATCGAGTGGAGATCCGGTCTCGGCAAGGGGACGAGCTTCTGTTCTGTCTTGGGATTGAGCAGGGAAAGCTTGTGGAGAGAAGAGTGGGCTTGAGAGAGTTTGAGAGAGGTGTGGCAAGTGAAGAGAGGAGTGGAAGAAGATGAGATTTAAGGACGAAATCTTTCTCCTCGGCCACTCAAACTCAACGGGACACCGCAGGAGGGGCAAAGAAACGTTGAGAGGAGTGTGTGCGCGAGAGTTGGGAGGCAGCAGCGCACCCCCTGTATCGGCCGTACCCTGGGTTCGGCCAAACCCTGATGGGCCCCGCTGGGCCTCCCGTTGCTCGGGTGCACGTGTCAAGTAGAGGTGAGTTGGGATATTGTGTGCCCGCCATGTGCAAACGTGCCTAAGTCTAGGGAAGAGCTAAGTTGGCTTGGGTCAACTAGTTGACCCTTGCCCAAACTTTGCTTTACCAAACTAAGCAACATTTTCATAAAGTCGGGATGGACCTTACCTGAGTGACATACCTTTATCATCGACGGAGTTAATGGCTCCAACGATGTGCATTGATCGCATCAGTTTTGCATGCATCAGTGATGTCTTTCCTCAAATTCATCCTCTGAAGTCCTCCTTCATGTTCTGGGCAGTGCCATACTTCCTGCATGGTCAGTGTCCCGAGGATACCCGAAGGATAGAAATTTCCTTGTAAAGAATTTATCAAGTACAGCTCAGTTGGAAGTTCTAAGTCCTGGGCTTTACTCCCTTGCTCAACCGTTTTTTACGTCCTTGCCTTGCTTGCCGGTTATGATAAGAGTGGAAGACTGTCTTGGCTGCAAGGTTAGTGCTTCGATATGCATACGAGTTTCACAAGAATATTATGGTAAGCACACATGAGATCCTCCAGGAGAGTCTATGATTGGAAACCCCTAAAAAGACCTCACAACTCGTAGTGCCTTGGCACTTAGGACCAGCGATTCCGGAGATGTCTAGGATGAGCATGACTTTTGTGAAGAACCTGGATGACGCTTCGTGCTCATGGAAAGGAAAGGTCGCTCTTTGGATGAAAGACTCTAGAATGGTTAGGTCCCATGTATGAAAGAGGATGTGCAACTCTATGGACCGAACATTCTGAGTTTGGTAACTACGAGTACGAGTCTCTCTCTCAACTCGTCTCGTTCATAGGATGGATGTTTTTAATCAGAATTGCCAATGAGCATTCCATCCTATGCTTCTAATGGAAGTTCATGTGATGAGGGTTGAACTTAACTTCCATTAGGCGTCAACCAAGTCAAGGTGTGAAATGAGGAGATGAATGACTCATGACTTGATTGGCATCGATTGGGATCAAGGATAGAGATGTGAATTGTCATCCACCTGATCCAATTGGTACAGTCGTTATGATTCCCTTGGCCAAAGGATGAGTTCCGTGGAACTGTGTATGTGTGGTCAAGTGTCAAGGCAAGAGTCCTAAGTGCGGGTAATGGCACCTTGGACGTTGCCCTTGGTGGAAGCATGACGATCCCTTGCCCTTATGACACTGTGGTTGAAGTAGGTCATCAAAGACGACCGTTTCTTTCCAGCTATCACTCCTCCTTCTCCTGGGACGAGGCCCAGGAGAGGGTCTAGAAAAAGATATCATAGGGTGATCTTGGGGTTGAACATGCGCGAGGTACATCTTCCCCAAGATGTCTGCTGTTTAGTCGGAAACTCTTCAGCCAGAGTCTAAACATAATGGATAGAGAAACTTAGACTCGGCTGAGGATGTTTCGTGATAGCTCGACGTTCTTCCCTCCTGACGGGGCATTGTTTCGCAAAGCAGCTGGGGGAGTAGTGCCTTGGATAGAATCCAAGAGCGCTTTTCCCTCGTCTAGGGTCTTAAGCAAAAACGAGCCTTCGAAAATGGCATCCAGTCGTAGCCTAGCATCATTCACTAATCCAGGCCAGAAGTGTTGAAGCAACACCTGGTCAGGAAGTGATATGATTGGGCAAGTGTCTACCAAAGTAGAGAAACGATCCCATGCTAGTGCTAGCAATTCTTCCTCTCTCTGGCGGAAGTTGATGATCTGTAGTCATAAAGAACAGATGCGAGTTAGGGGGAAGAGGGAGGAACAGAAAACTGTCCTCCGCTTATCCCAGCTATCCGCACTCCGCTCAAGACGAAAGTACAGCTTTTTCACTTTCCCCTTAAGGGAGAACGGGAAAAGTTTCATCTTAAGAGCATCCTGTGGCAAGCCGGCTACTGGCTGGCTAGAACACAAGTGCTCAAACTTTCGCAGATGATGATAGGGGTTCTCGTAGCCTAACCCCGAGAAAGAACTCTTCGGAACAAGCTCTATGAGAGAGATGGGAATCTGATAGCTGGATGAGATGTGTGGTTTTTGAAAAGGTAGCTCTATAGATTGGTCTCTGAAGGTTGGAAAGTGTGTACAAGGATAACCTTCCATGGGTAGCAGGGGTAAAGGTAGAATCAAAGAAAGGATTAAAAGAGATATGAGGGACTCCTAGGTTCGTAGTGATATAGAAACCATTCCCCGGCAACGGCGCTAGAAAGCTTGTTGGCGTTTCTTAACGTCACTATAAAAATGCCAGTCACTGCAGTGACGCCAGAAGACCAGATGACATAGGATAATGATCACGAAAGAATCCGCAAGCGCACAGATGTCGTCGAAGCTCTCCCTAAGAGTATTCCAAGGGTATCGAATCCAAAGAACATGTGTGCACACTACCTACACTAGGGGGGCCCAAGGATAACCAACCAAGAAGATGAGAAGAGAGGATAATCTATGATCTTATCACTGAGTAGCAAGATGTCTCTACTTTCTACTTGCTTCGGGCACCGGCTTACACTGCATCCACAGTGACTCCGGCTAACGGCTCTACGACTTAACCGAATGTGGGGGATTTCGAAGGGTCCAATAGGGTTGTCACCACCCGCGGCCTACCCCGGCCAAACCGTGGGTTAAGATGCGCAAACGAAGTGTAATCTATGACCCAGGCACCACGCATATACCACATATTACTACTGTGGTCCGTAAACACTTTCCGGCACGTAAACTCGCCACAGCACTCCACAAGATGTGAAGCGACGAACCCACAAGTGAGAGCCTCAAACTTGCTACTACAAACAATACTAAATCATAGAAGATCAAAGAGACTTACGCAGCACTTACTCTGATAAGAACAATGAAGCATCTCCAGAAAATACATGGTGAGAGAGAGTGTTGATGATGAACATCAACACACCTCCAACTCACTCTCTCCCTCTCTCTACCTCTCTACCCCTAGGATGAACTAGCCTAAGCTATTCTCCTCTATAGAAGCCTCCTCTTAAAGTGAAGGGAGAAGGTGAAGTGTTGGAGAGTGCTTGGAATGGTTGTACCTCATTCTCACCCCCTCCTCTAGTATTTATAGGCAGGTGGAGGTCGGTAACGCAGGGGATCTCCACGGAATATTCCTCCAAACTGCCATTGGACAGGACACGTGGTGGCCAGGGACGAGAGGAGCCACCCCTGGTTCGGCCGAACCAGGGGTTCGGCCGACCCTGTGTGGGCCCCGTCCACAACCGCCTTTGGACAGGAGGCTGGTAGGTGGGTCCTGAGGTGTGTATGAGTGTGTATGGGATAGATTTGCTCTTGTTGCTCCCGGTTGTGGGCCCTTCAATCCATGTACTTGCATGTGATTGGTCGGAAATGTGTTTCCATGCTCTTGTGGGCCCATGGATCCGTGGGAAGCTGATGTGGCAGCCCCTGGTTGGCTGGATATTGCTAGTTGAGCCACTTTAGCTTATTCCTACTTCATTTCCATGGTTAGGTGACCTGCATACACATATTCACCAACACTAGTGGAACTCATTAGAGATAAGTCCTATCACTAAGGTTGATGTTGATATTTGCATCCTTTATGCTGAAGTTGACGTCCTTAGATGGGGTTTAACAGCCGTCAACAATCTAATGCTCAAAGACTTCGAAGGGAAAACTTCTCCAGCTCGGGGGGCACTTTGCATCGACTTGACGATCGAAAGTAAGACCTTGCCTACCACTTTCTTTATTATTAATGGAAGGGGATCATATAATATGCTTTTGGGTCGGGATTGGATTCATGCCAACTGTTGTATTCCGTCTACAGTGCATCAATGTGTTATTCAATGGGTTGGAGATTCTGTGGAGGTTGTGAAGGCCGATGCTTCATTCAATATAGAAACAGCTGAGGCGCATCCATGGAATTATGAGGTGACTTGCATATCAGGCCAGGCTATCGATACCGATTTCTTGAGAATGGCCGATTTTGGTTTACAACCGATCCAAGTAGTTGGTCCTGAAGATTTATCCTGATGGATGAGAAAGATGAAGGAAAATTAGGATATGGGTTTACGTCGGCCGATAAGTTGGAAGAAGTTGATTTGGGTGATGGTAGTAAGCCTAGGCCGACGTATGTAAGTGCTAAATTGGATCCTGAGTATAAAAAGAAATTAGTTGCTTTGTTGCGAGAGTATAAAGATTGTTTTGCTTGGGATTTTTTTGAGATGCCTAGTTTAGACCGATCTGTTGTTGAACATCGGTTACCAATTAAACAAGGGTTTTGGCCATATCAACAACCATCGCGACGATGTGATCCTAAGATTTTGGGCGATATCAAGGCCGAAATTACCCGATTGATAGATGCCAAGTTCATCAGGCAATGCTGATATGCTGAATGGATTGCTAATATAGTTCCTGTACACAAGAAAAATGGAAAACTTTGAGTTTGTATTAATTTCAGAGATCTTAACAAGGCGATGCCGATGGACGAGTATCCGATGCCGATTGCTGATGTGCAAATCGATGCAGCTGCAGGACATAAAGTCATTAGTTTCATGGATGGTAATGCAGGATATAATCAGATTCCGATGGCTATAGAAGATATTCACAAGACTGCTTTCCGATGTCCTGGTCATATTGGTTTATATGATTGGGTTGTTATGACTTTTGGGCTTAACAATGCTGGTGCTACTTATCAGAGAGCCATGAATTATATTTTCCATGAGATCATTGGTAAAATCATTGAAATTTATATTGATGATGTAGTTGTGAAATCGGAAGGTTATGATGAGCATTTGGCCAATTTGCACCGTACATTGGAATCCACCAGGAAGCATGGTCTTAAGATGAATCCGCTTAACTGTGCTTTTGGTGTATCAGCTGGACAGTTCCAGGTATTTATGGTTCATGAAAGAGGTATCGAGATTAGCTAGAAAAGCATCAGTTCGATTAACAAGGTTGTTGCACCGAAAAATAAGATTGAACTTCAATCTTTGATCAGCAAAATTAATTTTATTAGAAGATTCATATCTAATCTCTCTGGCAAGATTCAGCCGTTTACTCCGTTGTTGAAGTTGAAAGCTGATCAGGGGTTTGTTTGGGGAAAGGAACAACAAGAAGCTTTGGATCGAATTAAGAAGAATTTAACTTCTCCTCCGATTTTAGTTCCTCCTCAAAAAGGTAAGCCGCTAAAATTATATTTATCAGCTGGTGATCATGCAATCGGATCGGCTTTGATTCAAGAATTTGAAGGAAAAGAACGAGTCGTGTATTTTGTGAGTAGAAGACTCTTAGATGCTGAGACCCGATATTCTCCTGTTGAAAAGCTATGTTTATGCTTATATTTTTCTTGCACCAAGCTTCGGCATATTTACTATCGGTGGAATGCATTGTCGTTAGTAAAGATGATGTAGTCAAGTATATGTTATCATTACCGATTTTGAACGGGAGGATCGGAAAGTGGATTCTGGCTTTGTCTGAATTCGATTTGAGATATGAATCTGCTAAGGCTGTAAAAGGGCAGGTATTGGCCGATTTCGTTGCTCAGCATTGTGGTCCAGAAATAGCTATTGTGGAACCAGCTCCTTGGACTTTATATTTTGATGGATCATCGTGTGGGATCGGATCTGGAATCGGTATTCTGCTCATTTCAGCTCAAGGGGCAAACTTCGAATTTTCATTGACGACCGAGAAATCGGCCTACTAATAATCAAGCAGAATATAGAGCAGTTCTAAAGGGGCTTCAATTATTGAGAGAAATTAAAGCCGGTGCTATTGAAATATTTGGAGATTCAATGTTGGTTGTCAAGCAGTTAACCAGGGAATACGATTGTAATGATGATGTCCTCTTTGGTTATCGTGAAGAGTGTCTCCAATTATTAAAAGAATTCAAGATGGTGAGAATTGAGCATATTCCTAAACATTATAACAACAAAGCTAATCGGTTAGCTCAAAGTGCTTCTGGTTATCGGCCAATTCAAGAAATAATGGTACAAGATTTGGCAGATGGTGACTGGAGAAAAGAAATTCATGATTATCTGAAAAATCTGTCGAAGGGGGTTGAAAGGCATGTAAGGCTCCAAGCAATTAAATATGTCTTGTTGGACGATAATTTATATTATCAGACTCTTGATGGTGTGTTGCTCAGATGCATCGGATCTGAAGAAGCCAAGGTTCTGATGGGAGAAATTCATGAAGGAGTTTGTGGTGCTCATCAATCGGCTTTTAAGATGAAGTGGATGATTCAACAAAATGGGTATTTCTGGCTAACCATACTTGAAGATTGCTTCCGATATTATAAAGGGTGCCAAGATTGTCAGAAATTTGGCAACATGCAACGAGCTCCAGCATCGGCTATGAATCCGATTATTAAGCCATAGCCGTTTAGAGGTTAGGGAATTGATCTGATCGGACAAATAAATCTGCCATCTAGCAAGAATCATAAATTCATTGTGGTAGCAACCGATTATTTCACCAAATGGGTTGCAATTCCTTTGAAGAATGTGACATCGTTTGAAATGATCGAGTTTGTGAAGATGCATATAATTTACCGATTTGGAATTCCTTAGAATATTACGACAGATTAACTATGTTTATTTCTAGGGAATTTGAAGAGCTTGCTTCTAGCATGGGAATCAAATTGCTGAATTCTTCTCCTTATTATGCTCAAGCTAATGGTCAAGCCAAAGCATCGAATAAAGGAATAATTAAGTTGATCAAGAGAAAAATTGAGGAGAACCCTAGACGATGGCACACCACTTTGAATGAATCGTTATTGGCATATCGGATGGCTTGTCGTGGTGCGACCAAATTGTCTCCTTATCAGTTGGTGTATGGTCATGATGCTGTCTTGCCTTGGGAAATTAAGACAGGATCCAGACGTGTCGATTTGCAAGATGATTTAACAGCCGATAATTATGCCATTTTGATGAAAGATGAATTAGAAGATTTGGCGAGTCATCGGCTGAGGGCTTTATGCAATATAGAGAGAGACAAAGCGCGTGTGGCCCAGTGGTATGACAAAAAAGTTAAAGTTAAGAACTTTTCTGAAGGAGATCTTGTTTGGAAATTGGTGTTGCCAATCGGATCGAAGGATTCCAAATTCGGAAAATTGTCACCGACTTGGGAAGGACCGTATCGGATAAATCGATGTGCTCCTGGTAATGCTTACATCTTGGAAACGCTTGAAGGAGAAGAGTTTACTACGGCTTTGAACGAAAAATATTTGAAGAAGTATTATCCCAGCATTTGGGTAGATTCATAAACCGATTTGAAAGGGGAAAATCAGGAAAAGTCGATGTCAAGTATCGTCTTTAGAATAAAAAATAAAAGAAGTAAATGAATCGGATACTCAATCATTTCGATTATTGTTATTTCCGATTTTCTTAGAATCGGATGATACATGGCCGATACGATACGTATCGCCCTTAGTACAAAAAATATAAAAATTACATGGAATTCAAGTACTCCTGGATCGGCTCGATGGCTTGCAGATAACTTTCGTGCTGCTCATAAGATGCGATGATTCCTTGTTGTTCCTGAAGAACTCTGGCGGTGCCATCCCGGGAGATTCGGGTGGTAGTTATGAGGTTCTCTAAATCCTCTTTAAATCTCTTCTTGCCTCCAAGAGATTGAGTTGTTCTTCAAACAAGGAGAGTGAAAGTTGAAGGGCTTAAATTTGATGATGAACTTGAGGAATTCCCCCAGGTGGCATGGTGTTGAGCGCAGCACTGGGATTATGTCTTCTGGGAATCTGTCTCTGATTTCTTAAGCATGAGCTTGGAGGAAGCTTTCATCCCTTCTAGAAAGGGGATTGCCGGCTTGGAGTGATGCAATGATGCCATCCAATTGCTGAAATCACCACGAGCGCGAGACTATTAAGAATATTATTGAAAACATTGAGGAGATATGAAAAGCTCCCTACCTGTTGGAATGATGCCATTTCTTCTTGAAGTATAAGATGTTCTTCTGTAGAGTTTATGGTGAGGAGAGAAGGATTGGCGTGGGAGTCTATTTATAGAGGTAAATCGGTTAGGAATTTTTGGTCTTCTTAAATGATATTGAAGTAGGTAACGTTGGCAAGAATTAAATACGTGATGACAGTCTGGCAAGCTTACAAGTCAGGCAAGAGTAAATATGATTCAGGGATAAAAGACCAGAAAATCAGTCAGAATTCATGTGGACATTAAATGAAGTGCAAAAGTCAAATCTACAGCAAAAGTAAAGTTATTGTTTACAAGCTGATTTCAGGTACAAGTACAATTATAGCAAAGATTGAACCGCATCTTCCCCGATGGAGCCTGGAATCGGCTGGACCGTCTTATGAAGTTTTACCGCATCAAAAGCTTGGGTCTTGAGAGTCTTTTTGAGGTTGTCAATCATGGCAGGGAGTTGCTGCAATTTGGCTTCTTCATCTTCAAGGTCTTTGTTGATTGACGAGAGCTTTTTCATCAATTCGGCTCGACGGACTTTTAGTCGATCGATTTTGCTCACCATAGATGGCCAAGTCGATTCAAGGAAATCGATCCGATCTTTGGTAGCATTGGCAAGCTCTTTCTTGGCCTCAACTTCCTCAAGAAGAGTCTCCTGTTGCTTCCGATCTAAGATCTTCTATTGAGCTTGGGCGAATCGTATTTGGTTGCCTTCGATGTAGGCCGCGGGGATAATCGCAGCTTGGACTTCTTGAGGAAGATAAGCCCTCAGTTGATGAAGAATAGATCTGATCGGTTTGGCGTTCTAGATCAGCACACTAACGTCTTTATTGAGAAAGATTTGCATATCCGATAGCTTGTTTTGGACATCTGCCAAAAGTGTCTTGGAGCCTTCATCGGCCGATTGGATTTTGGTGCTTGCCGATTGAGTTTCTTTGTTGGCCGATTGAGCTTCATCTTCATCAAGAAGGCCACCAATGGGGAAGTCAAAGAGACTGTTGTCGATTGAATCCTGCGCCTAAGATAGAGATATGATTAGATCGGAAAAGGGAAAAAGAGGTGAAATCTAATAAAGAAAGAATCAATTGAATTACCTGTTTCAAGTTGATTTCATCAAATTGAGTTGGTCGCCTGGGAGGTGAAATCGGACGTTGTTCAATAATGGGTGTTTCTCTGGTTACATCGGGAATGCCTATGACCGATTCATCCTGGGAAAGAAGAATCAGGCATTCAGATGTTTACATTATTGCATAAAGAAGACATTGAAAAAATACCTGAGGCATTTGGGGAACTTGGGGATTGGCCGATTCTTGTTGAAGAGAAGACTCTCTTTCTTGTCCAGGGACTGCCAAGTTCTCTTGGGGTTGATCGGCTGTATTTTTGACAGAATCGGCTGGAGGATTCTGAGTTGGATTTCCTGTAATTGATTGAATGAGAGTTAGTAGATCGGAAAAGCCAAGCTCGGTCAAAAGATGGGTTTGGATTTTTGTCACTGGTTGGATTAGAAGTTTGTATGTTCGAAGCCGATGCAGTTGGAGAGTCTTGGCGTGGAGGAATTTCGGCCGTCTTTAGAGGTTCTTGAACCATTTGTTCTACATGATTGATCGGATTAGAGAAGAACCAATTTACGAGGTGAATCAGATGAGATAATTATGTTACCTGATGGTGCTGCAGCTGATGGAGCAGCTGTTTCCTGTTGGATAGGGAGAAGTCCTTTGTTTGTTACAGCTACAACGAGCAATTTGGCTGCTATCGATGCATCGACATGGATGATCTTGGGTTTCTTCGAAATCGTTTTCCTCGATTTGGGGCCGACCTTGCGTTTTCCTGTAGCTATGTCATCAGCCGATGGAGCATCTTGTCCGATATGAGGATGATCCGATGACGGAGCATATTGGATTGGCAGAACAATTGAAAAATCTAAGTAAATAAAATGAAGAGATCAAGTATGGATTTTACCTGTCGAACGCCGATGAAAGACGGATCGAATATCTGACAATATGAAGTGGCCGATTTGCAGAAGAGATGTTATGACCATTTGGACCACCATGGCTTGAAAGATGGTATGGTGAAAGAAGCCAGTTTCCAAGTATCTAAATCGGCCATATCCATGTCGGGAATTCGATCCAATAATCGGCAAATGGCTAAGCCATTCTGTACTGTGTCTCGAGGTTTTATCAGATCGGCGAAGAATAGGCTGATCGGAGCTTGGCCAAACCCTAGCTGCCGAGCTATCACCGATGGGTAGTAGAATTCATAGGAATTCTGACTACGGGATGAGACAGGGAGTATGTTGGCGCGGATCGTCTCTTTAGAGATTTGCTTGGCATCTTCAGATACGACTGAGTCAAATTGAAAGTTAGTAGGATTCTCGAAATTGTTATTTGGATCGTTATAAACAAACCAGACCAAGGCATTCTTGTTCAGGCCACTGTAGAGGCACTTGAAATATGATGCCAGCCGATCTGAAGGTAACCGATCTCCATCAAAAGACGAAGCAGCCTCACCAAAAGATGTACATCGGCGGAATGTGATTTCTTCTTCTTTTGATTGATCTGATGGGAATCCTCTTTTAAAGACGTCGATCTTCAAGACACGCTGCACATGGAGGTTCAACCACAGATTTATAAACCACCAAGGACCGCCCAGATTTGTGATCAGTTCATTCTTCCTCAATCGGACTGATATTTCATGCATAAGGTGATATGCCGATCCGAGGAGATGTTTGCCTAAAGGAAAGTGGTTCCCTGTTGCCAAGTATTCTGCCAGCTTCTGATATTTTGATGATGGGCCGACTGAATTGCCACAGAAGACGAATTTTTCTAGCCACATCATGAGAAAAGCAGTGTGTTCTCTGTGGTATATACTACCATCGGTCTTGGAATAAAGAGAAATGTATTTTCTCCAACCACCGATTTTTGCAGTATCGATCTTATGAGTAGGCATGGCTAGACTGTTTGGAGTAACCGATGAGGTGATGTTGAGCCCTGTGAGCATAATCACATTGGCCAGAGAAGGTGACATCGGACCATGGCCGAATAGAAATGCATTCAGTGCATCGGACCAAAAATAAGAGGCAGAAACCAGCAGTGGCTCATTCCGCTCCATATTGGCCAAGGACAGGGTGATGCATTGTCCAATTTCATACTTGTCCCAGTCGGTGTGTTTGCTGCTCATCCTGAGATACCAATTCTTCCATCCTGGGGCCGAAGTAGGCCAAGATCGGAAGACGTCTTTCCAATCGGAAGGAGGATCGGATAAAGATTTGAAAGGGACGTGTTCGGTCTCTAAGTTGATGAAATCTGTAGGGTCTTCTGAGTCTACTGGTCCTAGGATGAAAATTCCTGGAGCATCTGAGAGGGGGATAGTGATATTGTTTTGCATCGCCTGAAAATGTGTTAAAAAAGAAATTCAAATCTAAGGAGTTTGCGTCGCCTAGGGGGAAAATGAAGAACGATGAACAAGAGATAGATTGGGGATTTCTTACCTTGGGAACAGATGAACTGGAGGCCATTGGAATCTGCCGTGGGAGCAAAAATTTGGATTCGGGAGTGATTGCCGAATTCGGAAGTCGCCGAAGAAGTCCGCCGGAGGAGCTCGAACTCGAAGAGAGAGAAAGAGGCACTGGGGAATGGCAAGCGACAGGAGGAAGATGGCGGCAGTGAAAGGGTGGAGTATTTATAGTCTTACCCTAGAGAGTAGGAGTGGAATTTCACATGGTTGCTGTAAAAACCAGGGTTTGTTTTTGAAAGGCAACAAATTGGGAGGAGAGCGAAAATTTCGGGACAATATGTGCATCTTATCCTGAAACTGGGGGGCATGTGTTGACGCCGTTTTTTGACACGTGTCAAAGCCGATGTCAAAAGGAAGAGAGGAGAAGGTGTTCTAGAATCGGAATCGGATAGACAAAGAAGTTCGAATCGGATAAAGATCGAATCAGATTGGATGGGGTTCCAAAATCAGAAGGAGTGGCGTCGATTGCTTGTTGGGCTTAAATTGGGCCCTTGATAGGCCATTCATTGTATCTTTTACTAAGTTGAGTTCGAGTCTATCATGAGTCGTCGATTTAGAGAGTTTCTTTCGTTTGCGTCAAGTTTTGTTTGCGTCGTAATCGACTAGGAATTGTAATTTCAGGGTATAAATATAAGCCCTGGGGTCGTGAGAAAGATATACACATCAATACAAACAAAACCTTTCATACTTGCTTTTACTACTCGCAGTTTTCATACAAGTCGGCGACTTCGTCATCTTTTTCGTTTTCATGAGTTCTTCTGGGCAAGTCGAGGCGACCCTGGTCTCCAAGGCCTGCTCGTGAGTTCCGCTTCTACTGAGTAATATCTAAGCTTCAGCATCGGGCACATTGCTGTTGCTCTGTTTAGATTTATTCGACAGTTATCGATAATTGCTAGATCTACAAGTTTTTTCTTGTTGTTTTAGCCTTTATCACAATTTACCCAGCTTAGAATACGTTGTAATCGGCTCCTATCAAAGCTTAAATTTGATATTTATCCTGATACTGATTAGATCTGTTCTAAGTGTTGCCCTGCTTAGCTTTATTAGATCACTTTTGTAGTTGTCTATTACTGGTTCGCTTTGTTGGCGGCTGTTAGCAGCGATGGAGGTTATCCCCCCTTACTTGGGTGCTTTGGCTTTTTTCATGCTGATGTATAGCTTGTATCTCTAACTTGTTCTATGCAGTGTATGTGAAGTGCTTTAGAACCTAGATGCTAATTCTTAGTCCTTTCCCTAGTCTAGATGTCCTTGAGATGATCCCAAGTGTGTGTCACTCTACCCATATCTATTTATCTTACCCCTGTCCTTTGTATATGATTCTATCCATGCTATCGCTATATTCATGATTGTAACAGTATTCTTTAACCTCCCGCCTTCCTTTGGAAAATACGATACTCTTGGGAATACTCATGGGTGAAGTGCTACAATGGTATATCCGCGCGCTTGAGGATTCATTCGTAATTGTTAGATTACCACAAGACGTTTCTAGCGGTGCTACTGGGTAACTAGTAGTGACGTTAAGAAATGCCAACATGCTTCAACGGTTTTGCAGCTGGTTGATTATCGGAATCGGCTAATTTAGCTGTTTCCCTATATTCCAAAATCGGTTACGTCTGTCCAATTTTGATTGTGAGAAGAATCGGCTTTCTTGCTGTTTCTTACATCCGATTTTATCCTTGTCAATCAACAGGTCAGATTGATTGTCACGCCCTAGTTTTTAAGCTCGTGTGTTTGCGCATATGTCATCTCCTGATTTTTGCGTCAACAGTTCCTTTATTTAGCATTGGTCCCTCTATAGCAGTCATATCCATTTTATTAAATTTTTTAGTTGTCACTTTGGGACATCGTTTTGTTTTAACTGATCTTAGTATTGGTGTTTCTTTATGGATGTCATTTCAAGTATTGCTTCTGTTGGTCATCTTCTCATGGCGGAATACATTTTGAAACGGAGGGAGTATATCATAGGTGATTCCAAATTTACAATTTAGATGGTTTCAAACAAAAAAACCTTGCGGGATGGTATTTTATTAATTCGTTGTTTCATAAAATAATTTGAAAAATTAAATAACACTTTTCCAAATTGGATTGAATGGATATTTGAAATTTAATATTTTATTTGTTACAAGTGGGGCTGAATGTTCCAAATTAGTATTTTTCCAAATTACAAAAATATTTGAAAATTAGGGCAAAACAGAAAGACCTACGTTTTCAAATGGAAGGAGTATATTCCAAGTGTGGTCAAATATTTCATTTGGGCCTTTGGAGAACAAATACATAGAGTTCTAGTTATTTTATTTGTCTTTTAGTACATTTTATTTTGAGTTTCAAAGGCGGAAATTTTACAAACTGATTAATAATTTCTTACAAGAATTTATATTGTTAAGATTCTGGTGCGAATACCCTTTTATAATATACCTGAGTCAGAAAAGGTTGTTATTGGGGCCTACAGTAGTGCTTCAGTTCAAAATTATAGTTCATTGTGGCTTTAATTAACCTAAGTCAGACAACTCACCTTTGACCAAACTTTTACGAAATTTATTAGTGTCCATAGTGACAAGTAAATGCAGTACCAAAACCATATTTCATGAAATATAAAAGAACTAATTGGATGGTGTACACTAGGTCAAAAAAGATTTGTACCGGCATTTCTCATTTTTAGTGCTACTAGTAACTAGTTAGCATTGCCGCCCGCCAGTACAAATGACATGTCACTACTAAAAAAACGTTTTTAGGGGCGGGTTAACGGGCATTTGCAGGGGCGGCTTCAAAATCCGCCCCTGCTTGTGGCTGCTAAAAATGGCCATTTTCAGGGGCGGGTTAGTAGCCCGCCCATGCAAAGGGTTTTCAGGGGCGGATGAGGGCATCATCCGCCTCTGCAAATGCCATTTTCAGGGGCGGGTGATGCCATCCTCCGCCCCTGAAAATATCATTTGCAGGGGCGGGTGATGACATCACCCGCCCCTACAAATAAATTTTAAAAATAAAAAAATTACACTGGACCGTTGGGGCCGCTCAAATAAATAAAAAATAAAAATAAAATTACACTGGACCTGTTGGGGCCGCTCAAAAAAATAAAAAAAATAAAAAAATGGCCGGTACGGGAGCACCGACCCGCAGCACCGCCGGCCGGGGGAGCGCTGCCCCGCGCCGGCCCGCAGCTCCGCCGGCCGGGGGAGCTCGCGCGGCAGCCGCCGGCACGCCGGCCGCGGGAGCGCCGCGCCGCAGCACCGCCGGCCACTGGAGCTTGCGCGGCCGCTGCCGGAGCGCGCGTCGCCGCCGCGGCCGCTGCAGGCCGGGGGCGCGCCGGCCCGCAGCGCCGCCGGCCGGGGAGCTCGCGCGGCCGCCGCCGGCACGCCGGTAGGGGGAGCACCGCCCCGAGCGCGCCCGCGGCACCGCCGGCGAGGGGAGCTCGTGGCCTCGCGCAACTGCCGCCGGAGCACGCGTCGCCGCCGCGGCCGCTGCAGGCCGGGGGCACGCCGGCCGCCGCAGCAGGTCGGGCCCGCGGCCGCGCCGGCAGCTGCCGTCGCCATGCCCGCGTCGGCCGGGCGCCGCCGCCCAGGCGCCCGTCCAAGGCCGTCGTCCAGCTCGTGGCCGCCCAGGCCCCGTCCATGGCCGCCCACCCTGCTCGTGGCCGCGCCGCCGCCCAGCACCGTCCGACTGCTCAGGATGTCCACAGAGAAGAAAGGTGGGAGAGAGATTGGTGGTAAGGGAGAAGAGGAAGGAAGAAGATAAGGTGGAGATGAATCTGTGGGAGAGAGAGGAGGACCAATAGGAGAGTTGTATTTGCAGGGGTTGGATTGATGACGTGGCAATTTGTGTTTCTTTGACTGTCTTATAATATATTTTTAGGCATCTAAATGAGGTTAAATGAAAAAATGTTCAACTACAAAGTTTTTTATCTCATCGAGCTCCATAACTTATATAAAATTTATTTACGTATGAGGTCATTTGTGAAATTAAAAAATTAAAATTTGAAATCGGATTGCTTATAATGATATTTGAAAATACCAAACAATTTCAAATGTAAAAGTTTTGAACTACAAAGTTTTATATTTCCTTGAGTTGTACAACTTTGTTATAAAACTTATTTACATCCGAGGTCATGTGAATGTTTTATAACTTATAATTTCAAATTAGATAACTTATAATGATATTTTAAAATATTAAACAATCTCAAATATAAAAGTTGGCAACTACAAAATTTTAAGTTTCGTCGAGATGTACGACTTTGGTATAGATGAGTTTTTCATATGATATCATATAAAAAGGTTTGTATTTAAAAAATACATGCACTATGTCTTTCACATACAATCACACATATACTACTACATTCACATATACTCTCACATTACTAGTATCTTTAAGAAATTTATTGTATAGTATTCTTATTAGTATAAATATGTATACTAATACATTCATATTGACATATATACAAATACATTCATATGTGCATATACTCATTCATTAAAAAAAGACCATCAAAATATCAAAATCGAGATAATGAGAGAAATGAATTGTACTTATCCCATGAATATTTGTATTTTGTTTGATAAAATATGATGGATTTTAGGATAATCTTGCATACAATTTCATAAGCTTTTCATAAAGTCCAAGATCATCAAAATCAGGCTCTCGAGTAGAAAGATATAGGCAAAATACAAAGTGTTAAAAAGTGGTGACAGGATGAATGACA
This sequence comes from Urochloa ruziziensis, assembly GCA_015476505.1. Classification (NCBI taxonomy): domain Eukaryota; kingdom Viridiplantae; phylum Streptophyta; class Magnoliopsida; order Poales; family Poaceae; genus Urochloa; species Urochloa ruziziensis. The sequence goes on along the minus strand of CM027120.1, from coordinate 41,491,059 downwards.
AATCATCCGCTGCATACAAAAATATGGTGACCATATAAATGAGCAATCATCCGGTGCATATAAAAATATAGCACCGTTTTATCCTCTCACTTACAAGAATAAGGAAAGGATAAAAAGATGCATTCAAATAGTAGAGCACCGTTTTATCCTCTCACTTACAAAAAGAAGGAGAGGATAAAATGATGCATACAAAACTTTGGTATATAACTTAATTACATCAGAGATCATTTGAATATTTTAAATTTTTAAAATTGAAATGTGATTAGCTATAATGATCTACAACTTTGGTATGAAACGTTTTTACATCCGAGGTCATTTACGTCAGAGATCATTTGAAAACTTTAAAGTTAAATATTTCAAATTAGTTAATTTATAATGATATTTTAAAATATTAAACGGTATATACCTCATTTTTTATTTGTGATATAATTCAATACAAATTAAGTGCACAATTTTAAAATATTCAATACAAATTAATTCATATATTTTTTCTTTCTTGTGAATCATGTACAAAGCTTAACTATGCTCTATAACCCACTCCTCCAATTATATATGGGCCGGCCCAACAAGTATTAGTAGTACTTTTGTGAAAATTAGTGTGCAGTATTTTATTGGTGTAAATATGTATATTTATTGATTCTCATAATCATATATACTCACATATACATACACTCATTCATGAGATCATCAAAATACCAAAGCCGGGATAAAGAGATGAACGAATTGGACATGTTCCATGAACATTTATATTTTGGTTTGATAAAATGGGTTGACTTTCAGAATAATCTTGCACAAAATTTCATAAGCTTTACATAGAGTCAAAGATCATCAAAATCGGACTCCGGAGTAGAAAGATATGATCAAAATATAAAGTGTTAAAAGGTAGACCACCATTTTATCTTCTCACTTACAAGAACAAGGAGAGGATAAAATGGTGCATACAAATAAATTGCACTCTTTCATCCTCCCACTTACAAGAGTAAGGAGAGGATAAAATGGTGCATACAAATAAAGAGCACCCTTTCATCCTCTCACTTACAAGAAAAAGGAGAGGATAAAAGGGTGTATACAAATATTCTAACCTCATTTTCTATTTGTGATATAATTCAATACAAATTAAGTGGACAAGTTTAAAATATCCTCAACTATATTTTCATGTCAAGATTTATAATTTTTATATATTTTTTCTTTCTTGTGGACCATGTACAAAGCTCAACTGTGCTCTGTATCCCACTCCTCCAATTATATATAAAAGTGCTCAACTACAAAGTTTTATATTTCGTTGATCTATACGACTTTGGTATAATTTTTTTCATATGAGATCAAATAAAGAAGTTTGTACTCAAAAAATATACCAACTAACTCTCCCACATACAATCACACACGTACTCCTACATTCACACATACTCACACATGTTACTAGTATTTTTGGTGAAATATGTATCCTAATACATTCACATATACACATATTGTAATACATTCACACTATCACATACACATATATGCTCATTCGTTAGAAGATCATCAAAATAACACTAGTTTTCAAAAGTAGAGAGATTATAATGATATTTTGGAGTAAATAACCATCTCAAATGAAATTTGATAAAATGGGATGGGTTTCAAGATGATCCTGTATAGAATTTCATAAGCTTTCCACGGAGTCTAAGATTATCAAAATCAGACTCCGGAGTAGAAAGATATGATGAAAATACAAAGTGTTAAAAAGTGGTGACAGGATAAATGGTCAATCATCCGGTGTATACAAAATATATGGCGACCGGATGAATGAGCAATCATCTTCTGCATACAAAAATAGAGCACTGTTTTATCCTCTCACTTACAATAAGAAGGAGAGGATAAAACGGTGCATACAAATAATAGAGCACCCTTTCATCCTCTCATCTAAAAGAAGAATGAGAGGATAAATTTGAAGATAATCAAAATAGCAAAATCGAGATAAAGAGAGCACCATTTTATCCTCTCACTTACAAAAGAAGAAGAGGATAAAATGGTGCATACAAAAAATATAGAGCACCGTTTCATTCTCTCACTTACAAGAAGATTGATATGATCATCATGTGCATTAATCAAATTGTATAACTTATAATGATTTTTTTAAATGTGTTTAAAATATTTTAAATATATTTTGCACTTTTTTCTAATAAAATAATTTTTTCCTTTGTTATGGGTCATCTACAAAGCCCAACTCCTCCAACGGTATATGGGCTGACCCAACAAGTTTTTGGCCCAACAAAGTCTATATTATAAAATTAGAGAGCTTATAATAATATTTTGAGGCACTAAATATTCTCAAATGAAAAACTTATCAACTACAAAGTTTTAGGTCTCGTCGAGCTCTACAATTTTCGTATAAAACTTATCATCATCCGAGATCGTATGAAAAAGTTATGAATTTATTTACGTGGAACTATTTCCAGGGGCGGGCCATGCCATGATCCGCCCCTGAAAATCATTTTCAGGGGCGCGCCATGCCATGACCCGCCCCTGGAAATGCCACCATTTCCAGGGGTGGGTCATGGCATGGCGCGCCCCTGAAAATGATTTCCAGGGGCGGGTCATGGCATGGTGCGCCCCTGAAAACGATTTCCAGGGGCGGCCCTTATCTACAGTAGCCCGCTCACATTTTTAGGGGCGCGTCGCCTTTTAGTCCGGCCCTGGAAAAAAAACCCCTGGCTCTTACAAATGTTTTTTGTAGTAGTGTGTATTTGTGCGGCGACATGTATTTGTGCGGGCGGGCCACGTAAGCAAGGCTCCCGCACAAATTGTATTTGTGTTGAAGTTTATGGACATATTGGTGATTTTCTATAATCTTGATCAAACCTAGAGAAGTTTAACTTAGAACAAAGCTAAATGGAATAATTGATGGAGTAGGCATATATTTGTGTTTCGCATGTACGGTCTACACAGGAGTATTACCCAACAAGTATAAAAGCACAGTAGGATTAATTGATTAGCTAATTGTAGAAAATATATGTATGGGCTGACCTGATCAAGGGGAAGTTGTTTCTTGAGCAAGGACCAAGCGTCATCCACGTCTAACGGTCTGGCATGGTGTTGGTGGAAGGATTCTCCCATCTTTGGAGCCAAGTCTTCTAATCTTGTAGTGATAAGGACCCTGCTCCCCGATTGTTTCTGGCTGGCTTTTCTAGTGGGGACACGAAGCACATCACTCCATGCTTTGTCACTCCACATATCATCTAGGACCAACAGGAATCTCCCCGTGGACAAGGCATCAGTGAGGTTCCTTGTGAGGAGTGCTTTGTCTTGCGCCCCACCAAGGACTCCGCTCGCATGTTCGATTGTTGTCCTTAGTAGCTCAGCCTCGTCGAAGTGCTGGTTGATGCTCAGCCATACCTTCACTTTGAAGTGCTCTTGGACGGCTGGCTCGTTGAAGATCTTCTGGGCAAGGGTGATCTTTCCCATTCCCCCCATGGCCACGATCGACACCACCTTGAGATCGTGGTTGTCATTATTGGTGATCAGCATCTGGGCAATGCAAGCTCCTTTGAGTCTCTCTCGATATTCTTCCCGACAATGGCTGTTTCGTCGAACTCTGAAATTGTCATGCTAGTGTGTTCAGCATCAATGAGCATCCTCGGGTCCTGGACTCCTGGTAGGAACCGAGGTGAATGAACTTGAACTTGTGAGCCTCCTTGTAGATTTCAGCCAGCCGCTGATTCAGCTCTTTGATGCGGCTGCCTATCTTGTGGGCGAACGCGGGATTATGTAGGTGATGCACCTCCTCTCAGCGTCCGCGAGGAAGGCTTTGATGCCTTCCATGTTGTCCTCCAGCTTGGTTATCTCGCCGGAGACTCCCAGCAGCATGGACACCTCTTCTTTAGCCATGTCCATGATGAGCTTCTTCACGTAGGGTGCAAAAGCATCCAGGACGGCCGCCATATGGCTCGTGCTTGCTACCTCCATCACAGAGAATCATCCATGAGGCTCAGATTATTACTAAATGGATCGGAGGAGCTGTGAGCTACTGATCAACCACCGTACTACTAGGAATGGAAGCGCGCACCTCAATTTGCAGGCTCGTTGATGGGCTCCTTCAATTCTCTCAAGAGTCGTAATTAGTGCCGTGCGTGAGGAGAAGGTCGTCTGCAGGCTGCGTCAGCGAGCATATAAATAATAAAAATGTTGAGCAGCAAATTAGTTCCATCATTAATTAATTTGCTACGAGGAACATGTTTGTAGCCCTTTTCTTTCCAGTAGCCAGTCTCAGTGAAAGTTTAATGGACACAGTTACCTAGACTGGAAACTAGTTGACTGTGCCAGTAGAGTTTCATGGGATGAAAGTCCCCTCTCATCCCATGAAACTCTCTCATTTAATAACCTTGACACGTCAGCAATTTTGATGATGTGGCATAGAAATTAATGCCCATGAAACTTCCATAAAAACCCCATTGAGACTGGCCTAGTGAAGATCGACATGATATATACAAGTAGCAAATTCCAAAGTGGTCACACCAATCCGACTCAGCATTTGGTGGGTAGCCATTGTTAAAAAAGTTTAGGAAATTTCAATGCGCCTGCAGCCGGTTAATTAAACATCCACACACCCCAATTAGGGCGTGAGGTCGTGGGTCGTCACCACGACTCGTTCTCTCGGGATTACCAAGATCAAAATATCTAACATTCTCCTCCCTTGAACGTAAGGCTAATCTTCATAAGCCCTTTCTCAATAAAACTTCACGCCAAAGTTATGTGTCATAATGGTCAATAAAATACCACGTACCTCATCACTTATAGCGTTCCACTTTATATCGTTTGGATAGTGTCATAATGCATTATGGGAGTTGGTGACTTCGTTGGTCCTCTATTTCCACAATCAATGGCTTTCCAGTAAACCCATGCCGACAACATAGTCGTGTTGGCTGATAAGGGCAGTCCCAACCCTCCAACTAGGACAGTTTTCATAGCATTAATTAGATCGCCACATATGAATTTTAGCTTATGTGGCACTGTATTAAATAAGAAAGAGAGTAGAGAGAGGAAGAAACTGGGTCTTGCATGAGACCCGATGTCTACACGTGAACCTATGCACTAGACACTACCAAACTTTGCATTGAGGGGGTGATGGTTTCTTCATGATAGATAAAGAGTAAATATGATTGGTATAGAGGAGAGATAATGCATTTATTAACAATCCACATCAAGAAATCATGGGTTGTGGAGTGTAGTTTCTATAGTGATTTTTTGTTTATGTGGCGACATAGAAACTACCTATAGATAATATGGGTTGGGACTGCCCTAAGCCATTTGTAAATGGATCAAAAAACATATGCTCAGTTATAATTGGTTGATCCTAGAATTTATCTTTCATGATATATGCTAAATGTTAATGCATTTGGCAACAACATTTGACTCGTTGCTACTCATATAGAGAACTCCAATTGATTCTTGCAATGCAAAATTGAGTTGTTTATAAAGGCTGTCCACCACTCTCATGCCTGGGATAAAGATGATAAACCATACATCCCCTCATTAATCTTAAAACATGTCACAAATTTTCCTGCATTGTCCACGATGTAGTGATCATTTTATTTAATCATTTTCATCATATTGATTTATTTGCAAGTGTGAGGAGATAAACTTATGTGCACTTTCCATTACTCAATACTTCTTGCAAAGTCAGCATGAACAGCCAATAGCCATAAGGTTATCAGACCATCAATATGTGATCATGTAATCATCAGCACTCTGCAAATAGGAAATATCATAGTACTTTGATAATGGTCTTTAGTGATGCTTTAGTGATGCACTGCCGCCGCCGCCCCTTGTCTTAGGTGGCAGCTTGGGGAGGCCAGGATCGGGCCGCCCGGGAGGATGATGGCCAGCGAAGGGGACGGCCATGGAGAAGATGGTGAAGGAGGATGATGGTCCTCGTCAATGCTTAGTCAGCTTGTCATGCATGGTAAAAGTTTGAGAACTTAGATGAGACTTGCTCGCAAATTTAGGGGCCGACATTTAATTTTACTATTTATAGGTCTTTGTGAGCAAGCCAGATAACTATTTGGCTTGTAGAAGCCTGGTACTATCAGCTCCTTCACATTATATTCCTGCTGCAAACTTGTTTATTACATCGTCATCAGACGCACTTGAGAGTTTTGGATAAGATTTTAGTCAAATATTGAGAATATAAATGACAAATAACTTTTAAGTCGTGAAAACCATATGAATAGATTTGTCTTAAAAAATATTTTTATAAAAGTATACATATATTATTATTTAATAAATATTTTTTCTAAAAATATGAAGTTAAAATTACGTTTTAAAGATCGTGTTATTGTCCAAAACGACTCATATTTCCTAGATGAAGGGAGTATGTCTTTACTCGCTTGAAATGGTTGGGTAAGCCTGCCGCTTTGTCCGACAACAGTGACAGAAAGATTGGCAATTCTTCGTCATTCAGAGCACGCCGGCGATTGTTCTGTATATAATAACTCGGCGACGGCGACGGGCTCATCCATCAGCAGGGCAGCAGCTGATTAATTATCAGTGTTACCTCTTGCGTCCTCAAAACTCATCCTCCTCGACATGGACATGTCGACGCTGCGTCGTCCTCAGCACCATCATCCTCGCCGTCGCCACGGCCGCTGCGCGTCGTGATCTGCCCGTGGCTGGCGTTCGGCCACCTGCTCCCGTACCTGGAGCTCGCGGAGCGCCTGGCGTCCCGCGGCCACCGCGTGTCCTACGTCTCCACGCCGCGCAACCTCGCGCGCCTCCCGCCCCGGCGCCACACGGCGGGCGCCATCGACCTCGTGCCGCTCCCGCTCCCGCGCGTCGAGGGCCTCCCCGACGGCGCCGAGTCCACCAACGACGTCCCCGGCGGCGCGGTCGACCCGCTCTGGGAGGCCTTCGACGGCCTCGCCGCGCCGTTCGCGGAGTACCTCGCCGCCGCGTGCGGCGCGAGCAAGAACGACAATAAGCCCGACTGGGTCCTCGCCGACGTGTTCCACTACTGGGCCCCCGCGGCGGCCCTCGAGCACGGCGTGCCGTGCGCGATGCTCATGTCCAGCGCCGCCATGGTCGCCTCCCTGGCCTGCGGCGCGCGGGAGCACGCCGAGCTCGCCGCCGGCGCCGCCTCCGTGTTCGAGCAGCCGCTCGCCGTAGGCGGCGGGCCGCCGGCCGGCATGCCGCGCTACGAGTGGGAGGGCAACGCGCCGCTGTTCGCCGCCCGTGGCGCGTCGGGCATGTCCGCGACCCGGCGCGCCTCCCTAACGCTCCAGCGGTGCGCGATCGTGGCCATCCGGAGCTGCCCGGAGTGGGAGGCCGAGGCCTTCTCGCTGGCGGCGAGGCTCCTCGGGAAGCCGCTCGTCCCGCTCGGCCTCATGCCGCCGTCGCCCGACGGTGACGGCGATGACGACGACGCCGCCGTGCGGTGGCTGGACGCGCAGCCGGCCAAGTCCGTGGTGTATGTCGCGCTGGGGAGCGAGGTGCCGCTGCGCGTGGAGCTGGTGCACGAGCTGGCTCACGGGCTGGAGCTCGCCGGGACACGGTTCCTCTGGGCTCTGAGGAAGCCCGGAGGCGTCGCCGACGCAGACGTCCTCCCTGCCGGATTCCAGGAGCGCACCGGCAGGCATGGGCTGGTGACCATGGGGTGGGCTCCTCAGATTACCATACTGGCGCACGGCTGCCGTTGGTGGGTTCTTGACGCACTGTGGCAGGAGCTCGCTCGTGGAAGGCCTTCTGTATGGGCACCCTCTGATCATGCTCCCCATCTTCGGCGACCAAGGGCCGAATGCTCGTGTCATGGTGGGGAGGAAGGTTGGGTTGCAGGTGGTGCGGAATGAGGACGACGGGTCTTTCGACCGCCATGGCATCGCGAGCGCCGTGCGGGCTGTCATGGTAGACGAAGATAGCAGGAGGGTATTCGTAGCAGGTGCCATGAAGATGCAAGAGATTGTAGCTGATAAGGAGCTCCACGAGAGGTACATCGATGAATTTGTGCATCAACTTCGATCTTTCATCACTGATGGCCCGGCTGCTACATATCCGAGAGCAGAGACTTAGTTTTATTTATTTGTGTTGGTTTTATTTTGTGTGTGTCTGCTCCTTAATAAACTTTGTTACTGATTACTGCCGAGTTACTAATGATTTGGAGGGATACGACAAGTGTACCACTATCTAGAAAAATGATGCCTCCTACTCGCTAAATTCATGCTCACTTTGCAACACTACTATATATATTTTTGTTCTGTAAGTTATCTTTGTAGATAATAATTAAAATTTGATACAGATATGAAAATATGCCTTAGTATCCTATAAAATGGAAGTTCTTTTAGAATATATAGAAACCTACACTCCCAACTTTCTACCTCAGAGAAAACACCATTTAGTGGATCTATCATCTATCTCCTTGAAAGTTGTTTCTTTTCCTATTTATGCAAATCACTTATTTTATCCATTAGATGTACAGGCAAACCATCAGAGTCAGACTCTTACTTTGACTTGAATTTTCTTTCATGCAAGTCATGTTTGTGGACAAATGATATATATTGATCTTTGGACATTTTCCACATCAACATGTATGGAATGTTATTTTATAGAGTGGGTCATTTTCTTTTACCTAGGAACATCTATAGGCCATAAAAAAATAATTTATATGCAAGGAAGACAATTATGTTCATATAACAAATCACATATATTTCTATGAAGTAGTTTAGTTGTTAACCTAGAATATTTATCTCATCAAGCCAGAATATTTTTTTTGTCTTACCTAGGAACATCTATAAATTTTTAAGTCAATTTTTATGGCACAAATCAAATGTAACTTAAAAGTAAGAAAGATTTAAGTCAATTTTTATGGCACAAATCGTAACGCAAATTCCTTTTCAATGAAATCATTGCATAAATCACAAATCACATTTAGGAATTAGGATTGGAAAATGTGACGTGCCCATTAGCAAGATCTAAGTCACCTTAGAGCATCTCAACAGATTAGCTAAAACAATTTGGTTATGTAAATATAGCTATTTTAGAAGAAAAGAGGTTTCCAACAGATTCTTCGTCATCTTTTCTATTCTATCTCTCTAGCTATTTTTGGCTCCAGGCTCTCTATATTTGGCTAGCAAGCGCAACTGACCATATTGATTGGAAAGATTAGAGAGTCTGTTGGATCATATCATCTTTTTAAAGAACGTTTTATTTAGATACTAGCTAAAATCAAGAAATAGCTAGTCAAATTTAACTGGTCTCATGCATAGGAAGTACAGAGTGGAGAGAGATATATCCAATACATTTATAAGATATTTTTGAGAAAATATATAGTAAGACAAGATAAATGGTTTCGTCCACCATGATCATGCTCTTGTATATGTGAAAAAGAGGCAATTTCATTAAGTAGACATAATAAAGGACTTTAGTTTCAATACTAATGACACGTCTGGGCCAAGAACTTTTAACATAATACACCTAGATGAACTAGTCATTGTCGTAGCTAGTTCCATTTAATTTGTAGGAATTTTATGCTGCGTCGAGCTGAGAACCTGAGACAACGGTCTATCCGCTCAGCGCTGGTTGTGCTTAATTAGTGGCTTATTAGTTTTTGGCTCTCACCCATTTTAATGATACCGCATGTTCTAGACTATGTGAAAAAGATCCGGTTCATTAGTGTTTGTCGTTATTGCCAATAATTTTAACAACGCAAGTAAACTTATCTAGTTGGCCGAGCATCCACTTTGATTATTTAACAACGCCCAAGAACATGTAACACACGTAGATTAACTAGTCGTTGTCATAGCTCTACTAATTCTGTAGGCATTTTATGTTGCGTCGTGCTGAGAGGATGGTCGTCTGTCGCTCTCTAAGCAACACGTTGGTGGTGCTTAATAGTTTTTTTTACTGTCATACTTTTTAATGATTTCACATGTTCGAGACTACCTCATAGAGATCCTGTTCATTGTGTTTGTCCTGATTGCCATTATTTTTTGCCAAACGCAATTAGTTTAGCGTTGCCAATAGACTTAAGGAATTTTTAAACATTGAAGTCCTAACGCATCGTTACTTGAGCATATTTCCAACACTTTTAAAAAACTCAAATAAGTGTGACATTTGACTTGTTTCCTTTAACACCTCGTCCTCCAATCCCACGGCCAAGATAGTTGTGTTATAATGCGATAAGAGCTAGACTGCTAGAGGACTCTTCTGGCCCCTACCCTTCACTTGTAGGTCGGAAAAAAAAAAACCCTCCACCCGATAGAGCCCTCACCCAAGTATGGTGGAGCAGTTTAGACACATTTTGCAACTGCTAAGCGCATGTACAATAGTTTAGACAGCTGTTATCTATTTGAGTTGCCAAGTCACAGATAAAACAATAAAGACAACTTGTACAATGAACTGTCTATTTGATTGTCTGAAAACTATTAATTGCAAGTATGGTTCCATGATCAAGCATGAATAAGATCTCCATATATCATATTGTTGTTTCTTTGACACACAAGTACACAACGTTTAAGTTCACTCTTTCTACACCTTTTGAGTAACATAACTTTTAATTTTATTTCATGTCCTTCACGCCTGCCAAAAAGAGCGTATGTGTAATGTGTTATTTCAATCTCTATGTGTCGGTGTTTTACCGGCAGTCCTACCAAGGGGTATCCCTAGGCAGTAGAGTTTCGGTGGAGTGACAGTAGAATCAGGAACTCGACGATTACGTGACACGAGATTTATACAGGTTCGGGCCGCCAATTAGGCGTAATACCCTACGTCATGTTGCTGATCTTGTATTACGTAGGGTGAATATGAGTACAAGTTTGTCTTCTCGATCGATGATTAGAAAGACTAGTCAAGATTCTTTATATTCTATGAGATCGGGTGGTTGTTTGTATGAGCTATTGAGCTTGTTTTTGAGAGGGGTCTCTGCCCGACCTTATATACTGGGGGGCAGGGTTACAAAGAGTGGAATCCTAGTCTAGTTCGAGTAGTAACTCGAGGAAGCCTCGCTATGCGAGTACTTTCCTAATGTCGACTAGTTTCCATGTCTCGTAGAGTTCTGAGTTGTCTTGCGCCTCGGTCTCTACTCGTTGCCATATCCTCCTCTGGAGTTAATCCTGCGTCCGTGTGGGCCCTGGACCTCTACGTCCGACAAGCCCCCGAGCACTTCGTAGCCAAGTACTTTTCTTGTCTTGAGAGTGCTTGGACCGCTTGGTTCGAGTACTTCTTGGTCTTCCATGAAACTCTTTGAGTACCTCCTTGGACTGCAGTCTTTTGGTCTTCTAAGGACGAGGCTGTGAGGTGCTCAAGTCCTTTTATTTGTGGAGTGCAATCTTTGAAATCGCACTTCGTATGAAGTAGACCCCGAGCTTTAGTTTGAATCGATGATTCGAGCTGAAGGTCCTGAAAAAATCTTCAATCTTGGGTGAAATTTTAAAAAATTCCACACTTTGTGGTTTATGTGCCTTGTAGCCCCGAGCCTTGAACCACTCTTTTTGGTAGTGGTAAAAAGGGTCAAAGGTATTTTTATGTTTTAATAAACAATGGTTGGCCTCGGATTTTTGTAGAAAGGATTTTTCACAAGAATACTTTATTTTCAAGACGTCTCCCGCAAATAAAGGATTCAAGTAAAGAGATCCTTTTTCCAAAAAACCTGGATGGAACCTCTTGTTTATTCAATGAGGAGGGTAACTGTGTACCCCCTTGTGGTTATAAAATGGCCCTCCCTAGGGTTTTACTTTTTCCCCTTATCCTTTCTTCTCCACGAGAACCTGCAACTTGCTCAACCGCCGCCGTCGTCTTGTTCTTGAGCCTTCCTCTTTGAGAGTAGGTCGACTCATATCTTTCTTGGAGATAGCGCCTCCGAAGAAATCTGCTAGTGAATCCTCATTTTCTAAGCGTAAGGCGGAGGAACTCGATTCGAGTCTCTCGAAAGCGCAGAAAGCTGAAGATAGATCTGTTGGAGCCTCTGCAGCCTCTGAAGCCCAACTGGAAGGTCTTGTTCAGAAGGGCCTTCTTGGATCAAAAGCTGATGTTGGATGGGAGGTGCCGCGTGCGGATGATCTCTGCCTTGTGAATCTTGAGGGCAAGGTTATATCTTTTTCTCTCTTTGCCGAGCGAGGAGTTGGCTTCCCGGTCTGCGACTTCTTTTGCAAGGTCTTGGATTACTTCGACCTGGAGTTGCAGAATCTTAATCCGAACGGGATTTTTCATATTGCCAACTTTGTCCACTTATGCGAGGCGTTCCTGGGGATTAAGCCTCACTTTGAGCTTTTAAGAGATATTTTCCACTTCAAGCCTTATCCCTCCGGTGATTCAACTTGGCGAGTTGGTGGAGCTGGATTCCAGTTGCGACAGGGCGCCAAGCTGAAGTACTTTGACTATCATCAGAAGGATAACAACTCTGGGTGGCAGGATCATTGGTGGTATGTCCCTGCCGAGAAGAGTGGTTTGCCTCAAAGCACAGGCAATGTTCCAGTCAAAAACAAACGCTGGAACAAGCCTGCTCGTGAGGATGATCATCCTCACTTGGAGGAATTGTATGCGCGGATTTCGGAGCTGAAGAAGGCCGGAGTAACGGCTGGCTCTGTAGCATATAATTGTATTGAGCGGCGAGTTCAGCCGCTGGCCCGGAAGAAAGGGTGGGGCTTCGAGTACAAAGGAGTGGATGATCCCTCCCGTATGAGTCCCGAGATCTTATCTGAGGAGGAGGTGATGTTGCGCGTGTAGTCTATGCTTCCTAGGGTCACTAAGAAGCCCTTTGTCCCTCAACTTTTTGATCATGGTCATCCTCCCAAGCCGGTAAGTTTTGCTACTTCTCCTTTTTGCTTGCGGCATTAGATCTTTGCTTGATCTTTTCTGCCTTTGGTCTTCTTAGGAGGATGTGGAGAAGTTTTATTCTTGGCCATCAATGCCAGCCGCTTTGGAGCAGGGCTCTGTCGGGTTGTCTGTGCTGCCCGTGCCCAAGCGTCATCGTAGGAGCTCGTCTTGGGCGAAGAAGATTGTGTCGGGTGCTTCCTCAGTGGCAGATCCCAGGTACTGTTTTTCTTTGACTTGTTTTTGCCTGGAGTTTCTTGCCTCGACTGCTTTTTGCTTCGAGTACTTGTAGCTCCGACTGCTTTGTTTAATAGTTCCTTTTGCCTCCTAGTGCCGCTGAGGCAAGACAAGATGTTGAAGCCCCCGGGAGTGGTTCTGACACGGAGTCAGACCCGCTCCCGTCTTTTGGTGTAGAGAAAGAAGTCGTGGTTGACCAGTCGGCCAAGGCTTCTTTAGGTTCTGCTGGGCCAGGTGCCAAGAAGGCGAAACCTTTGGTATTTGGCCTGCCTAAGTTTGCAAGCAAGTCTTCCGTGAGGTATTTTGCTTTATCTCTTGGAATAGCCGCCTGCCCTTGCTTTTGCTCAGCGAGTTGTTTTCTTTCTTCTATCAGGAAGGTTGAAACGATTGCTCGTCAAGAGAGTGCTCCGCTGCTGGAAAAGGTCAATGCAATTCCTTCATTTGCGGAGGTTGCCAAGGAGCCAGAGGTGCCTGAGGGAGCCGAGTTGCTTTCGTCATCGAATGCGGGCGTGGTCCCTCCTTCTAAGGTGACTCATGATGAGGAGCCCGTGAGTGAGGATCATCCTGAAGCCTTGCCGCTCGTAGTCACTCCTGAGGTTCCTATCTCTTCTTTTTCTTTTGGCAAGCCTTCTTGTGTCTTGTTATTTGACCTTGTCAGTTCTTTCAGACCTAAAGGACGAGTACTTGACGTTGCCCTGCTTGGCACGTCCACTGATTTGGCGTCAGCGTAGATTCCTCTGATGCGGCCAACGAGTGTTGTTGATGGCTCGAGTGGTCTGGTAGCCAGCTTCAGGGTCCCAGAGAAGTACATTGAAGATCCTTTGCTCCGGAAAGAAAGAGTAGAGCGTAGAGCTGTCACTGGCGAAGGGCAAGTCGATGCTGGACTACACCCACGAGTGCATCAGCTACTTGAAGGTACTCTTTTTCTAACTCTTGTTCCTGCTTCCCTTTTGAGACTTGTTGATCAACTTTCTTTTTTCTTCTTAGGATGTTGCTGCCAGTTCCCAGGAGAAATCAGATCTTCTGCGGGAAGCTAAGCTTGAGTTGGGAAAACATCATGCGGAAAAGCTTTAGCTTTTGTCGAAGATTGACTCCATCACCGCAGACAAGCTGAACGAGTCTCATGCTTTTGCGTTGGAGTGGGAAAAACTTGAGCAATCAATTCTTAAGCTTCAAACCAAGAATAAGGCTCTTTCTTCCTCCAAGGCTGGTAAGATCCCTTTCCTTTGCCTCCTTCTTTTGGACTGCTTTTTGGTAGTATCCTTATCTTTGACTTTGTTTTTACTACTCTTTTTAGCTCTGTCCAAACGAGTTGAGGTGCTTGACAAGGACAACACCCTCATGAAGTCCCTTGTTTATGCTGCTAATGAAAAGCTGGAGAAGTTCGATGATCTTCAGAAAAAGAAAGACCAGCTTGATTTGGAATACCTCAACAAGCTGTCTGAGTGCAGAACTCTCCACACGAAGCTCAGGGACGCTGATGCAGATGCAGTGCAAAATCTTTCTGCGCTGAAAGATCTTACTGAGAAGTATCAGGATTTGGAGAAGGCCACAAAACTTGTGGCTGACTCCATTAATCAAGACCCTGCTGGCGAGGATTCTCGGACTCTTATTGAGAGGCTGGAGGAGGTGCCTTTGAAATTCGGTGCTTATGTGCGGGAGACTTGCGGCTTCCTTTCTAACCAAATGCTCGCCATAATGCAGTCTCTTCATCCTGATGCTAGTCTTGAAGCTGTCCCTGAAGGCCAGGCAAAGGATTGCTCTAAAGATGAATTCGAATAACTTTTGAGGGAGACCAAGCCTTTGGCGGATGAAGTCGTTAAGAAGCTTCAACTTTTTGAGGATGAAGATGACGAGTAGTCTTGCTACTTTATCTGGCATATGTAAAGCTGAAAAAACTTGTAGTCTTTTGTTGAAAGCAATGTAGATGACTCTTGGTATGCTTTCATCAGTGACATTTGCCTTTTTAAGTGGCCTTAGTCTGATTTCGAGTTGTGTTTCTTGCTTGGGCATTTTCTTTTCTTAAAAGAAAGCACTCGGAAACCTTGTTTTTTCAACTCGGGAGTTCATAGCATATCTTGCTTCTGTGGTCTCCTCGGTAGTTTTTGATAGGCCGAGCCCTTATTCAGGGTTTTCTCCTTTTGTTTGAACTTGTTTTTTGAAACGAGCTCTCGAAGGTTCTGAATTAGTGGTGCTGCTGTAAGGCCAGCGTACCTCTTCGAAGATCCTCTCGTTTGGGCTAATTGATGAGGACATCGCCACGCTGAACACGTACATGCTACAGTCTTCCCCAAGTTACAACTCGTCTCCAACTCAGCCGCCACGTGGAGTTCGGATTCAGCCGATACCCCTGCACGGTTTCGGCGATATCTCCTTCATACGACATCGAAACGAGGCATATAAGCATGCGTTGGAAAGGGGACGACGACGCCGTCGTTTTGGTTCTGGTCCTAGCTCTAGAAGGTTCGTGGATCATGCTGTGTGACCATGACAAGGTGCTGCATCACCTGTTTTGGGCCTTTTCAGGCTTTGTATCGTGTCGGGTCTTTGGCCCAAGTTGAGGACGCCCCACCTGGTGCGCCCCCAACCCTAGGACATCGCTAGGCTAATAAACTCAGCAGCCGCTGCCGCTTAGACTCGGGTTTTGCTTAGATTATTCTGTTGGAGCCAGTGTCGCCGTTCATCGGTTTGTGAAACCCCAACTCGTGTGCTTAATCATTCATCTGCAGTTGTCACCATTATTGAGTGCTGCATTCTTTCGAGTTCTTGCTTGTGTTCTTCGTTTCGTAGGCAGGGATTAGCCTTCTTGGCGAGGTCAACCGGATTGTGACTACGGTTGATAACCAGAGGAGTCGTGGTGCTAAGATTGCAGGGTTTGAGTTTGCTGACTTGAAGCCGGATCGGTGTGTCGGGCTCCGCCCAAAACGAGTTATCCTTTCCCTGACGGAAGATCGGGCACCCTAGTTCCCATCACTAATTCATACTTGTGAAAAGGCACTCGGAGGCCTCGATTATTTTTATGTGAGCATCTTGTGCTTACATGGAAGGCCAAGCCTTTTTTGAGTTTTTGTGTTTCTCGCTTGGGCATAGCACTCGGAAACCTCGAATTATGTTTTTAAGACTTAGATTCTTTCGCTTGTACTTGCTTTCTTGAAGATAAGCACTCGAAGAGTCTTGGAAACAACTGATGCTTGTTCTAGGGAACTAGCATATAGGAGCTTCTCGCTTGATCCTATTTCGTGCTCGCGGAATAGGTACTCGGAAGCCCTTAGATGATTTCTGTAAACATCTTATGTTTACGTGGAAGGCCAAGCCTTTTTCGAGTTTTTGTGTTTCTCGCTTGGGCATTTCTTTTCTTGAAAGAAGCACTCAGAAACCTCGAAATATGTCTTCAAGACTTTAGATTCTTTCGCTTGTACTTGCTTACTTGAAGACAAGTACTCGAAGAGTCTTGAAAACGAGTAATGCTTGTTTTAGGGAACTAGCATGTAAGGACTTCTCGCTTGATCCTGCTCCGTATTTGCGGAATAGGTACTCGGAAGCCCTGGGATAAGAGTGTTATCTATGACTTCTATCTTGGACTGCGGTATCGGACAAGGATAATGCTTAGTTCTTGAATGTAATGTTTACAAGATATCTCCTTTGTCCTTAAGCGTAGAAGCGCTGTAGATGCTCTATATTCCAAGAATTCGATTCTTCGGCTCCTTCTTGTGTTTGAAGTCTGTACGACCCCGGGCCTGTAACCTTGGATATGATGAACGGTCCTTTCCATCTAGACATCAACTTGTGTAGTTCTGCAGTCTTTTGGATGCGACGCAGAACTAGGTCACCAATGTTGAAGGCTCTTTGTTGGACGTTTCTGTCATGATAACGCCGTACTCCTTGAGTGTAGCGAGCCGATCGGAGGAGAGCTGCAGCACCGTTCTTCTTCGACTAGGTCAACTTCTAGTTGTGTTGTTGTGTCTGCCTAGCCCTTCTTCGAATGCTTTTACTCGAGAGGAATTGAACATGATGTCTACTGGTAGGATGGCTTCTGACCCGTAGACCAAGTAGTATGGAGTTTGTCCTGTGGGTTTGCAAGGCTTAGTTCTTAGCCCCCAGACTACGTGAGATAGTTCGTAGATCCACTTCCCTCCATATTTTTTGTTATATTCAAACAATCTTTTCTTGAGTCCATCTAGGATCAACCCATTAGCGCGTTCGACTTGTCCGTTGACTTTCGGGTGCGCCACTGATGCTTGTTTGACTTCTATTCCACTTCTATCGCAGAAATCCAAGAATTCGTGGCTGTTGAAGTTGGATCCTAGGTCTGTGATGATGCTATTGGGCATGCCGAATCTATGCATGAGTTCAATGATGAAATCAACTGCTTTTCCTCCTGTGATGGAGGTGATAGGCTTGACTTTGATCCACTTTGTGAACTTGTCGATAGCCACCAAGACGTGTGTGAATCCTCCTGGAGCGGTTGTTAGTTTGCCCACCATGTCTAGCCCCCAGCAAGCGACAGGCCATGAGGGAGGTATTGCAATAAGATTGTGAGCGGGCACGTGTTGCTGTCTTCCAAAGAATTGGCAACCTTGGCACTTGTGAACCAGATCCTCTACATTAGCAAGGGCTGTTGGCCAATAGAACGCTGCTCTGAAAGCTTTTCAGACCAGAGTTCTTGATGCAACATGATTCCCGCAGACTCCTGAATGTATTTCTTCAAGGATTTCTCTTCCTTCTTGTCTTGTGACACACTTCATTACTATTCCAGAATGTAATCCTCGCCGGTATAATTCATCTCCGATGAGTAGATAATTTTTGGATCTCCAAACGAGTTGTTTTGATTGTGTTTTGTTTGTTGGAACCGTCTTGTTTTTGATGTACTCGATGAAGGGTGTCCTCCAATCTTCTTCTATGACCATGACTACTCGATCTGAACTATGTTCAGATTCTTTGTCTTTTGTCTTTTGGTCTATGGTTCTCTTGAAGAGTTCTTGGACGAAAACTCCAGTGGGTACTTGTGCTCGAGTAGATCCTAGCTTGGATAATACATTGGCGGCGACATTGTCGTCCTGAGCTACCCAATGGTACTCGAGTTCGCTGAATTTGTTCTCTAATTTTCACACTTCTGCGCAGTATGCGTCCATGTTCTCTTTGTTACGGTCCCACTCTTTGTTGACTTGGTAGATCACCACTGAAGAGTCGCCATAGACTAGTAGTCATTTGATTCCGAGTGATATTGCGAGGCGTAGACCATGAAGCAATGCTTCGTACTCTGCCTCATTGTTTGATACCTCCTAGAAAATTTGTAGGACGTACTTGAGTTGTTCGCCTTTTGGTGATATGAACAAGACGCCCGCACCGGCTCCTTCGAGCTTGAGAGATCCATCAAAATACATGATCCAATTCTCGGGCTTGCCAGCTGGTGTCGGAGCTTGATTTTCATACCACTCTGCCATGAAGTCAACTAGTGCTTGAGATTTGATGGCTTTCTTTGCTTTGAACTCGATGCTGAGTGCTCCTAGTTCCACTGCCCATTTGGAGATTCGACCAGTGGAATCTGGATTGTGTAAGATTTCTCCAAGCGTATAATCTGTGACAACCAAGATCTTGTGTGCGTCAAAGTAATGTCGAAGCTTCCTTGATGTGATGAGCAAGGCATAGAGTAGTTTTTGAATCGCGGGGTATCGAGCCGGACTCCGAGAGTACTTCACTAACGAAGTACACCGGCCTCTGCACGGGGAATGCATGGTGGTCCTCAGGTCTTTCCACGACTAGTGCGGTGCTCACCACGTTCCTGGTAGCTGAGATGTATAAGAGTAGAGTTTCCTCTTCTTGTGGAGCTGTTATGATTGGTGGGGTTTGCAGGTGTTTATTCAGATCTTGGAGAGCCACGTCTGCTTCTTCTGTCCACCGGAAGCCCTCTTGTTTCTTTAGCATTTTGAGAAAAGGGAGTCCTCTTTCTCCAAGCCGAGAGATGAATCTATTTAGTGCCGCCATGCAACCTGTAAGCTTTTGGACATCCTTGACGTCCTGGGTGCTTTCATGCTTGTAATGGCGTTGATCTTCTCTAGGTTTGCTTCGATCCCTCGATAGGTCACGATGAAACCGAGTAGTTTTCCTGATGGGACACCAAATACACATTTGGTAGGATTGAGTCTCCATCTATACTTTCGAAGTGAATTGAAAGTTTCTTCAAGGTCTGTGATGAAGTTGCACGGATTCGCATCAACAGCACGAACGCCGTCACGTCATTGCCCGTGCCGGCAGTGCAGCGCCTCGAACGCCATCACGTTGTGGTAGGCGTACTCGGCGGAGTCGTCCAGCACGACGCGGGGCATCCGAACCTCCGGCCGCAGGACGTTGAACCTCACGTCGTCGAGGAACGCCGTGTCGCTCGGCCGGAACCGGATGCCCGCCTCCCAGAGCTTCTGCGCCGACCGCGGCGCTGCCGTCTTTTGCCGTTGCCGTGTTGTCGGCTCCTTATTCAGAGGAATGCAGTAGCAGTATGTTCTCTTTGTATCTTGCTGATCGGCATCGGCGCCTCCGGCGTCGTCTTCTTGTGATGCTCTTGTTCGAAGGCAACTGCACATACTTTGGCCATCTTGACTTGCCTTGTGTGCCGGTCTGCCTTGATTGAGGAGTACGCTTGCCATTGTTACTTTCTTGTGCCAAAGAAGGCTGCTACGGTAGAGTTCGAGAGGGTGGAGCCCGAGTAGTCCTCCGGCGACAACATCGGTGGCAGAATCAGTGTCCATGCCAAGGAAGTCAAGCACAAGCTTGTTGATCGAGGCGTCGTCCTAGCAATAATCATCACGAGCACAAGGATCTGAATCTGAACTCTGAAGCAGTACGCATATAAACCAAGACAACCTAGCAACCATAAGATGTGTACTCACCGACGGCCGACCCTCCACGGTGACAATCCTCTAGAGCAGGAGCAGTGGCAGCTGGTTCTCGATCATGAGCATATCCCTCTGGAGGAACGCCGTGATGTGCACCACGGCGTGCGGGCTAAACACGCTCGGCGCAGTAGTCGTTGGAGTCCTTCCGACCAGGAACATAATTAATTAGGGTGCGTTAGGATTAGCAAGTGACCAAAAAGAAAATGTGGCAAAAGATTGTCTTAATCATAAATTTGCATAGTGCTAATTTTGTGATGAAATAAAGTTCTTTACCACGTTATAGAGTAGTACTCCCTCTGTTCTAAATTGTGGATCGGTTTGGCTTAAAAAAGTCAAAATGGCCAACAATTTGGAATGGAAGAAGTACCAAACAAGTTATTACATGTTTATTCACTAGGTAGTGTGTCTATGCGTTGCTATGGGTCAACAAAGTTTTTGTACAAAAAGTACACGAATTGTATAATAAGATAACGATGCAGTAAAATTAAATGGAGGAAGTTACCAAACAAGCCTGTTTATTCATTTCAATGGCGTAATTCAGCATCACCTCCAGCAGGAAGCACCCGTCGGCGATCATCATCTCCAGGAATCTGCCCCTGTTCCGGCCGCGCCACTCGCAGTCGAGCCCGGCATATGCCTCCTCCAGCTCGTCGGCCACCTCCTCCACGGCCGCCGCGAGGTCACGCAGGGGCTTGCCGGTGCGCTGGAGCAGGTGCCGGACGGCCCTACGCTTGTGCCCCTCCATGATGGTGTTGCCTTCGCGGTCGTGGTGGAAGGGGCCAAGTGTCACCGCCTGCGGCTTGAAGGCGCTGCCGTGGACCATCTTGAAGTGCGGCGGCACGCGGAAGATGCAGTGGCTCCGCCATTCCTCCGCCAGAGACGCCACCAGGTCGGCTTCGTCGCCGTCGAGCATCTTCTCTATGTCCACAACCCACATGTTCTAGATTCTAGATCGGTTTCACTTATGTCTACGATGGAGCTTGAGCTACCTGCCGTAGATTGTTGAATATGATCCAAATTCATCCATATCTAAAGGCCAACTTCTGACGGAGTGTAGCGGAGGCCCATCGCCGGGAGGCTTGGGCCGGAGCGGAGCAGGTCATGATATATCCCGTTTAGGGTTTTCCATTGGAGATGGGATTCAGTCATTCTTGTAAGCCGCCGCCGTTGGTGTTGTACTCGAACCCTGATATAGTGAAGTTCTTGCTGGCTGGCGTCCGTGGTTTTCCCTCTCACATCGGGAGGGTTTCCACGTTAAATCTCGTGTCCCTTTACCGCTTTGATCGTTTACTTTCATCGTTTATTCGCCGACGCGTATACAAGTGGTATCCGAGCCTGTTTTAGATTCGTTCCACTCATGTCGACGTCGATGAAGTATGATCTACTGCTGTTGGATTACAAGATGAGGTTCTCGCTGTGGCAAGTCAAGATGCGGGCTGTTTTGGCGCAAACTCAAGACCTAGATGAGGCGCTGGAAAGATTCGGGAAGAAAGATGATGAAGCGCTCGATGAAGATCAGAAGCGCAAGGATCGTAAGGCCCTTTCCCTAATTCAACTTCATCTATCTAATGACATTCTGCAAGAGGTGCTGCAGGAAAAGACTGTTGTAGCACTATGACTCAAACTTGAGTCGATCTGCATGTCAAAAGATCTTACCAGTAAGATGCATATGAAGATGAAGCTGTTCACGCTTAAGATGGAATATGGTGGTTCGGTGTTGAATCACATATCTGTTTTCAAGGAGATCGTTGCCGACTTATTGTCGATGGAGGTGGAGTATGATGATGAGGATTTAGGCCTATTATTGTTATGCTCTTTGCCCAGTTCCTTTGCTGGTTTTCGTGACACTATACTTTTGAGCCGTGATGACCTAACCGTTTTGGATGTTTATGAGGCACTCCAATCCAGGGAGAAGATGAAAGGTATGGTGCACGGTGAGGGGTCGTCCTCCAAAGGCGATGCCCTAAGTGTAAGGGGTAGAACTGAGCAGAGATCCTCCAATGAAAGCTATGATCGTTACAAAAGCCAAGAAAGCAGAGGTCGTTCAAAGTCTAGACCACCAAAAAAGTTCTGTAAGTATTGTAAGAAGAAAAATCATTTTATTGAGGACTGTCTTAAGCTTAAGGCTAAGGAGGGCAGAAAAGGTTCTGATGGTAAGGCCTCTGTTGCTGCTGGTACTGGTTCTGATTCAGGAGATTGTCTAGCTGTTGCTGCTTGTGTTTCTGACCATGATCAAGGGATACTTGATTCTGCATGTCCCTTTCATATCTGCATTAACAGAGATTGGTTTAGTTCTTTTAAACCTGTGCAGAAGGGAAGTGTTGTGCGTATGGGAGATGATAACCCACGTGAGATTGTGGGCGTCGGTTCTGTCTAGATCAAGGCACATGATGGCATGACACGCACGCTGGAAAATGTGATGTTCATACCCACGATGACTAGAAATCTCATCTCGATCAGTTCACTTGATGCAGAAGGTTTCAAATACTCCGGTTCTGGTGGAGTTCTAAAGATAGCAAAAGGTTCTCTTGTTTGGTTGGTAGGCGATCTGAATTCTGCAAATCTATATGTTCTTAGAGGAAGTACTTTACATGGTTCTGTTTCCGCTACTGCTGCTGTTACTAATGCTGAACCTAGTAAGACTAACCTTTGGCATATGCGTCTTGGACATATGAGTGAACTTGGGATGGCACAATTGATGAAGAGAAACCTACTGGATGGCTGCACTTTGAGTAGCAAGAAGTTCTGTGAGTATTGTATCTTAGGGAAGCATAAGAGGGTAAAATTCAATACCTCTGTTCATACCACCAAAGGTACTCTTGATTATGTACATGCTGACTTATGGGGTCCTTCTCGTAAGCCTTCTCTTGGTGGTGCTTGTTACATGCTTACTATTATAAACATGACTTATGGAGTTTGGTTAGCAGATATATGTCTAATCTGGTAAAGAACACTGGAGGGCAGTTCAGTGGATTTTCAGGTATCTCAGAGGGACAACAGATTATGGATTGAAGTTTGGCAGAACTGATAAAGGGCTTATTGGTTATGTGGACTCAGATTATGCTGGTGATTTGGATAAGCGAAGGTCTCTCACAGGTTATGTATTCACTGTTGGCAGTTGTGCTGTGAGTTGGAAGGCTGTTTTGCAGCCTGTTGTTGCTTTATCTACCACTGAGGCAGAGTATATGGCTATTGTTGAAGCTACTAAAGAGCTGATTTGGTTAAAGGGATTGTTTGCTGAGCTTTGTGGAGTTGATTCTTGCATTAACTTGTTTTGTGACAGTCAAAGTGCTATATGTCTCACCAAAAATCAGGTGTTCCATGAGAGGACAAATCACATTGAAGTCAAGTACCATTATGTTCGTGATTAGATCGAAAAGGGTAAGCTAAAGATATGCAAGATCAGCACTCATTATAATCCTGCTGATATGTTCACAAAGCCTGTTCCTGTTACTAAGTTTGAGCTTTGCTCAAGCTTAGTTGGTATAATTGCATAGCCCAAGAGGCTATTTGGTGCCAGAAGTATTGTTTGTTCCTGTTGATATGTTCTGGGTGAAGGTGTTGATTTATGTTACAAGATGGAATTTGTCTCAAGGTGGAGTTTGTTGAATATGATCCAAATTCATCCATATCTAAAGGCCAACTTCTGACGGAGTGTAGCGGAGGCCCGTCGCCGGAAGGCTTGGGCCGGTACGGTACGGGTCATGATATATCCCGTTTAGGGTTTTCCATTGGAGATGGGATTCAGTCATTCTTGTAAGTCGCCGCCGTTGGCGTTGTACTCGAACCCCGACATAGTGAAGTTCTTGCTGGCTGGCGCCCGTGGTTTTTCCCTCTCACATCGGGAGGGTTTCCACGTTAAATCTCGTGTCCCTTTACCGCTTTGATCGTTTACTTTTTATCGTTTATTTTATCGTTTATTCGCCGACGCGTATAACATAGATTACACTAGAAGCTAGGAATAAACTGCAATGATGCTTGCACTTGTAAGTTGGAGCTTGTATTACTCTTCCATGGACCGTGGGCCCCATGGCTATATAATGTAGGCCAGGAATGACCGGGGCATAGGACCCTGACCGACGTAGGCAGAGCACACTGCACGTGCATCAGCATCACGTCATCTTTGTATATTATAAAGACAGACAACGTAAGTGTGCCCAGGTTAACAAGGAATCGTGGAAACTTAATTTACTTACCTTGTTGTCTAGGTCAATTAGGTTCAAAGGCGTAAAGGTTTTCAGGGACAATGTTTTGCCTAACCAGCACGGATATGGCCGCTAATGTGCTTTGCGGTACTATAGTCGTGTTTATGCCCTGTGCTATACACTACACCACAACCCAATAACAGAGACGTCCGGCCAGTTAGTATAAGCCAATGTAGCAACCTGAGGTCCGTCGGTATAAACTTACAACGATGAACAGTTGTAGTCGGTATAAGACCAGTCGGTATAAACATATACCGACGGACAGTCTGACGCCACGCAAAGGTGTACTGACGAACCAATATGTACCGATAGACCATCTATAACAAGCTTTGACCCACGGACCAGTCGATGTTGCATGTTATCACTATTAGAAACGAAAATACTTCTATCGGTGGGAAAACTGACAGTAAAATATGAAATACCGACAGAAAAATTGAAAATCAATTTCGAGAACCGACAGAAAAATACCGACAGAGGTAGCTTGACAAAGAAAATGATATTTGCCTGTCAGTTCGCCGACAATGAATAATTTTTCTGTCGGTTTTCACTCACAGAAAAATTAATACCCGACAGGTCTGCACATTTTTTCACTGTCACCACATCCCGACAGAAAAACATAGTTCAAGCTACATTCAATTGAATTTTATTTGATATAAATCAAATTCAATCGTACAAACCTCATATAAATTTGCTTTTCACACAAACTGGAGTTGATTTCAAATGATTTCACTAAGTCAGCCAGAATAAATATATCATTACATTATAGCATATACAGACATGGCATTCCAAATGTTTGGATACAATAAACTTAGTATCCATTGTATGAGTGAGCTATAGAAAAACAACAGAATCTATTCTAGACACTCTTCCTGCTGGGAAACCCACCACTGAATGAAACATTCCTAGACCTCCAAACCTGCCATTCACAATATGTGTCAGGGATTGCAAAACCACTGACCGAACCCTTGAATTCAGTTCTTGGATTTGAGAAAAGGTAGTTCATGGATTTGAGATACTACCTTGAGGTCGAAGATGTTGACATGAATCCTACTTGGCAAGGTAGACACACCTTGATGCCAACGCTGGAGCTATCATCGCTTGCAGCCCCAAATTTGAGCTCATTGTTTGCTCCATAGAATGCTCTACAATAGGTAGTATTTTCCATGTAAGATATAAGTCAAGAAATTTGGCAAAGTCATGACAACTACAACATGGTCATTGTTACACTATAGTATTATATCAAACACAAATTGGACATATATTTTTTTCATATTCCAGTAATAAAACAGGTACATTAGGCATATGCCTACGCAACAAAATATGGAAATTTAAGCATCGATGTGGTCAGTATGAGAACAAGCATATCTATAAGTTAAGAACAATAATATGGAATGAAGATATTTATGCTCCAATACACGAATTATCTTGTGACTATAAAGTCAACCTTCAAGCACACTTGCAAATTTATAGTACCACACTTTATGCAAGCTTACTAAAGTAAACAAACATTGAACTGCTTATACACATCCTCACCTACAAAAGTATAGATGCAAAAAGATAAAATAGTACATCTCCATGTTCAGACCTACGAAGTTTTCCAACAAATTTATGTAAGCACTGACCAGATCTACAAATTTTCCAAGGAACTAAACAAGTATGCACTGTTGTTCCAAGAACTAACTCTAATGCACATCCAGGACCAGAATAATTGTGTTTCTCATGGCAAAACAACAAGGGAACAGGAGTATGAGTTACCTGATACTTGATTGTCGTGGCTTGGTGAGGAGCACGGTGGGGGCGCCAACGAGATATGGAGGAGCGTGCTAACGATGAGAAAGGCTAGGGACGAAGATTCCGCAGCGGATCTGACCTTCCCCGGCCACACCATTTACGCCACATATCGTAATTTGTGACACTCGCGTGACGAAAACTCGTTCGTCACCTATTCCCCGTAATAAAAGGTATTCTATGACGAATATAAATTTTTTTCGTCGTAAATTTTGTTACGATCCTTATGTCGTCATTAAGTTATGACACCAGCTTTTCGTCATTGAAGACAAATAAAACGTCAGTAAACCTTATATGTGAATGATGTGGCTTGTGACTAGGAGCTTACGTGGCATCACCTTTGTGACGATTCAATTTGTCGAAAATAATTGATAGCCAAAGAAGGCCCATGCAATGGGCAGCCATTTGCGTGGGCCAAGCCCAATTCTAAGGCCTTGTTATTTTATAGTAACAATTATTTTTCAAGCCCATTATTTTTCTTTTACGCAAAGCCCATTCCTAGTTAATCCTAATCTTTTTTAATACAGGCCCTATTTTCAAAACGGGCCTAGAGCATTTTCATGCTCAATTTTTATTTTTTTCAGAACTCATATAACATTACAGCCCATTACCGAATAGCCCATATACCAATTCAGGCCCCCAAACTAACACAGCCAACATAGCCCATTAAGAATTAATGACCAGAGCAGACCATTAGAAACATACGGCCAGCACAGCCAAGCACATTCATCAAACTCAAGAATAGGTTCTCAAGGAAAAACAGATTTATCATAAAAAGGACATATTTCTTGTCATCTCCAATTCACCATAATAGCCAAGTAGCAAAAACCATATAACCAAAACATATGTTCACATTTCCAGAACAGATTTCATGTCATATGGCATTAATGACCAGCAGACCATTAGAAACATACGGGAGAAGATCCTTTCTGAAGTAGTCTGCCAGTCCTAGAAGCCTACCCTGTGTCGGATGAGGCGCGCTCGTTATCACAAACCACCGATGACATTGCAAATGGTCATTGTACGTTGGAAGTGAAGTTCACGTCCTCCTCCACGACATCACTTTGTTGGTTGAAGTCATTTTCCCTTCTCCGTGTCAACTTTGCCAGAACATAGAAGGGGTACTTATTCTGTTTATACATTATATTATTTAAAAAATAATAAAGTTTCCCAAGCAAGTTCTTGCTTTTGAGCTGTCTTGAAGGCATTAGGGAAAATAAAAATTTGAAAAGGAAGAAAAGTGAGACTAGCCAATCCCACCATCCAGACCAGCCGATCCCTTATTAGGGGACGGATGAAGCCGGAAACTTTCCATCATCATCTAAACAAAAGTTCAGTTGTACAAGTAAGGTAGCCGGTTTACAAGATAGCTGGTGGAGTGGGGATGCATCGGAACAAAAATATATTATAAAGAGGTAGCTAAGACACTAAAGTGCATAAATGAAACCATGGCAGAACCAAAAGAAACAAAAGAGAAGAAATACAGCATCCCCAAAATACAACTCTAGTAGAAATCCTTTACAGCTTGTTTTGTGATATCAACCCGTACTGTTGAACCATCTTCTAGTATAGTACTTCGTTTTTGGACAAAATATATGAGAGCGGAAATAAGAGCTTGAGCTAAATCTAATCAATACTAGTGAAGAAAAGCTCCATCAGCTGGTTGAAGGTCCAATACGGGAGAAAGGACTTTCGGTCCGCTCTCTCTTAGTACCGGCTTGCGCGGAGCCGGTACTAAAGGAGGCCCGGGAGGCCAGGTTTAGTATCGGCTGGTGTTACCAGCCGGTACAAAGTTGGCGTGCTCAAGTTAGTACCGGCTGGTAACACTAGCCGGTACTAATGTGTGCGCCCCTATCCCCCTCCTCCCAACAACCAGATGACAGGTTAGTGCCGGCTGGTGTTACCAGCCGGTACTAACTTGGGCACGCCAACTTAGTACCGGCTGGTAACACCAGCTGGTACTAAACCTGGCCTCCCGGGCCTCCTTTTCCTTATCACCACCCCTCTCGAGCTCCTCTCTCTTCCTTCTCTCTGTTTCTTTCTTCTCTCGATCTTATCCTCTCCTCATCTCTCCTCTCTTCCTTGCAGGCCGGCGGGGACTAGGGGCGAGGCGGCAGCCGCCCAGGCGGGCGAGGGTGGTCGCAGGGGGCGAGCGCGAGGAGCCGCCCCGGCTGCAAGCGCGAGGAGCCTCCCCAGCTGACGAGCGCAGGGGCGGCCGCGGCCTTGGGCCTCCCTGCCGGCGGGGACTCCGGTGCGGCGCCCCCGGCCTAGGCGCGCAAGGCCAGGCTGCAGGAGCAGCCGCGCGAGGAAGGCCGCGGCGGCGGCACGCGGGGACCAGCAGCTAGCGTGAGCGGGCTTGAGGCCGGCCGCGGCCACGGCGAGCAAGCGGGGCCCAGCCGCTGGCGTGGGGGCTCGGGGCCGGCTGCTGCGGCGGCGGCGCGGGGTAGGCCGCGGCGAGCAGGCGCGCAGGCGGGCGTGGGAGCCGCCGGCGGCGAGATGGTGAGGAATTTGTGAGATTATTCTGTGTTAGTGATGTGAAATCTGTGTTAGGAAATGGTCTTTGTAAAAATTGTGTTGTGTGATACTAATTTTGTGATGTATTCATGACTCTTTATAAAATCCGTGCTTCCCATTCTTGTTGTGATTCTGATGTGATCGACTGAGATGACCGGCACTGTATGAAAAGAAAAGCAAAGGAAATGAGAAAAGAAATGAGAAAAGAAAAAAAGGAAAAAGTGCTCTGGATGGCAAAGTTGTTTAGTACCGGTCAGTGTTACCGACCGGTACTAACGTGCAGCACGTTAGTACCGGCTAGCTGTGACCGGTACTAACGTGCGGCACGTTAGTACCAGACCTTTAGTACCGGCCATAGCGACCGGTACTAACCCGTTCTGTGCCCGGTACTAAAGCCCAATTTTCCAGTAGTGGTCTGACCACCAAACCAAAAGCCGCAACAAAAAACCTTAAACAAACTACAAAATGGCAGTTAGTACGGGAAAACTCTACGTAAGTTTTCCAAACCGTCGTCGTTTGGTCATACAAAGCGAAACCAAGACTAAAAGTCGCTCTTTTTACCGTTATATCGGTTGGGGACACCAACAAGTTATATCGGTTGGGGACACCAATGAGTACTAAAGAGCGCATGTTGAAAATATCGATATGTTTTATTAAAAAAAAATTGATCAAACCTAAGATGATATGATCAGACTTAGGACAAAGTTCAAAGAGGACATTTGAGCGAGGACCAAGGAACTAGCTACTTCGTTAATTACTACATGCCTGTCATACCTGCACCTCTTCCTATTCCCGTAAGGCCAAATCAAAGCTGATAGGCGAAAATCGACCAAGTGAGAGCGAGTCGAGCAAGTGCCTCCTCGATCTGATGATCATCCTTAATCTCGACCCAAAGGCCACCAAGAACCGACCGTTAATTGGGTCATCGCTCAGATGATCATCCTTAATCTCCACCCAAAGGCCACAAAGAACCGCCCGTCAATTGGGTCATCGCTCGCATCAGCTAATTCCGCCGGTGACGACTCGCCGGCGGCCGGCCTACCGGATCAATAGCAGCCTCCCCCGGTTAGCCGCGCCCAAAACATTTAAGCATGTGGCGGCCTACGCTGGGACACATGCGCGCCAACCATTTCATAATGCATCCACGCATGGCCCTGCATGGCGCGGAGTAGCGTGGTGCCATTCGCAGAGAGATGCGATCAGCGCAGTCCAAGGCATGCAAGCCAAGGCCACTAGTGTGCATGCACTTTCAGTTGGGGCCGGTGCTGGGTGTGTCTGTCCATGTCATTCTTCACTTTCAGTCGACCGTGGCTTGTAGCCAATGGCCATGGCTCCAGTTGTACTAACTTCACCAATTCAGCCTGCTGATCATGAGGGCAACGCAAAGCTAGCTATCCTTGATCTTGTAATAATCTATTGGTCACTGGTCGAGTTTGTAGGATGTCTGCGATGTTGCCAACCTAAA
The DNA here is from genome assembly GCA_015476505.1 of Urochloa ruziziensis. Lineage (NCBI taxonomy): Eukaryota > Viridiplantae > Streptophyta > Magnoliopsida > Poales > Poaceae > Urochloa > Urochloa ruziziensis. Next base: position 41,461,183 of record CM027120.1, on the reverse strand, counting down.
TAAATAGTGACCAAAGATAGAGAGGTCGTCGACGCTAAGTGTATGCTTTATAGACGTCACAGATTCATGGTATAGACAAATGAAGCCACATTTGCGCAAAATATCGTTGCGTTTGCGAACTGCGTGGGATTTTGTCCTGGCGCAGATGAACCTAACAAAGTAGGCTTGTATATAGCTGGGAGAGTAGTTTTGTTTCTCAATCTGATGCTCAGGACACAGAAAGTGTACTGTGATAAGTGGTACAAACGTCATGGATAACTTATATTTGCTCATGATGTCAAGTTGAGGCATCTAACCTTGATATGTCTACCTCAGGATTAAACGAACTAGAGAAGTAGCTTTCGTCACACCACCTTCCTTGCTGTCATTGGCTATGTCTCTACATGAACTTGCCCAGTTTAACATATGTTAAATTACAATACTTGTTTTTTTGCGGATGTTCTGATGCGTGACGAATATGTAGCCAAATGCTGAAGACGAATACGAGGAGGCCAAGGAAACAAGACCTCTGCCACACATTTAAATGGATGTTTTTCAGCCTCTTTAATATTTTTGGTTAATTAGTACCATATATACCTAGAAGAGACAAGATTAATATTTTGTTCAATGGTGATGCCATTTTTTGTTACGACAAAGTTTTCCAAGGTCGTCAAAAATGCTGAAATTTGCACTCCATCAAACTGTTTAAAATTTTCAATTCCCACACAAGTATAAGTTTGACTTCTCCAAAGTGGTAGACCACAAACTATGTGGAAAAAAATAATTTATGAACATTGTCTATTTATTTGTTTCCTTGCATCATCATATCTTGAGGGGTTAAATTGGTATATCAAATGTTGAAACTTATAAAAATAAACATGAAAAAACCTGTGATTATATTTTTGTAACATGGGCTATAATATACAATGAAAACCTGGGTGATATACAATGAAAAACAATAATTAATTTTTGGTAATCATGGTAATCTTAGTATTAATAATTGGAGGCTCCTTTTGAAGCCTCCACGTGAAGCCACGTAAGATTCTAGGTGGACATTCTAGAAAAAAAGAAAAAATTTAAAGCCTTCACGTGAAGCCACCTAGAATCCTACGTGGACACTCTAAAATTACCCACCTATGCCATTACGAATAATTACCCTAAAATAACCCCCCATATCTATGTATAAATTACCCACCTCTGCCACTACGAAAAAATTGTGTCTAAACTATCCTACCGGTCATTATAATCGTTTTTTCTAAAACAATATAATTATTAATATCTTTCACATTAATAACTCTTTTCGTATTAGCCTGTGCGGAGCACGGGTTGATACACTAGTATGTTTAAATAGGATTTCATTCCCTCAGTTCTGACCCCGGACACTTGCAAAAGCCATTTTAATACTTCACTACATTTAGCAAGTGTGGTGCTGAGGTGGTCCACCAGGGTTGCTCGCCTCAGCTGGATCCTTGCTCAATGTGGAACCGCCAGAACTCGACAGATCACCTGTTGAAGGCCGTGTGCGTGACGGATTCGAAGATGGTGACAGCAAAAGGCACTACTACAAAAACGATTTGTAGAGGCCAGCCATTTTTTTTTTCAGGCACGGACGGAAAGTCAAGCCGCACCCACAAAGCTCGGGATGCACTGTAGCATTTGGTCCGTTGCTAGAGATGAATTTGTAGGCGCGGACGATAGGATGACCCGTGCCTAAAAATAGAGGCCATTTTTAGGCGCGGGCGATGGGATCACCCGCACCTAAAAATTATCATTTGTAGGTGCGGGTCATCCCATCGTCCGCACCTAAAAATGGTCTCTATTTTTAGGCGCGGGTCGTGGGATGACCAGCGCCTAGAAATTGATTTTCAGGAACAGGCGACGGGATCGCCCGTTCCTACAAATAGCTCCACGCAAGAAACACAGCAACAAACACAAATTTACCAGGTCATCGATCCGTGGCTTCAACATGCAGCTCTCTCATTGGCTGTCACCCCCTCCTCTCTCATTCGCTGCCCGTGAAGCCCCCTCCCACCGCGTCCACCCATCCTTTCCTCATATCTCTCCCTCACCTTATCCTTTTTCCTTTCCATCTCTCTCTTTCGCATCCTCTCTCCAGCGAGCAAGTCTCAGCAGCAGGGGGGCGGTGGCCGTTACAGCACGAGCCCAGGTAGGCTCCGGCGTCGGCATGAGGTGCCGGCGCGAGCACCGCTCCGGTGGTACAGGGCTCGCATCTGGTAGGCGCGGCATGGCGCGGGGGGTGTGCATCTAGTACATGCCCTCCCTACCGGCGGCCATGGAAACAGAGGCGAGGAGGGCCAGCAGGAGGAAGACAGCTACCCTGGCGTGTGGGAGCGTCGGTGCGGCGTGTGGGGGCTACAGCGGCGCGCGACCACTGAGGTCGTGCTGTGGCGGCGGGCGCGCCTCCGGCAACGTTAGGGGCGCGGCCGGTAGGGCGGTGTGCGAGCCGCAGCGGCTCTGGCTGTTGCGAGCGGGCGGCAGCGCACCCTCGGCCGTGGAGGGCCTTCTTGCGGCGTCGGGCGGCGCGGGCAACGACGGCCGGCGCGCCCCCGGCCGACGCTGGCGGCCGGCACGCGCTCCCTGCCGGCGCGCGAAGCGGGCCCCTCTATTTTTCTTTTTCTTTTTTGCTTTTTTTATATTTTAAAATCCATTTTCATGTGCGGGTGATTGTTTCATCCGTTCCTACATATCATTCTTCAGGAACGGACCATGTGATTGTCCGAGCCTGAAAAGCCATTTCTAGCACCGGGCGTCCACCCGTTGCTGCTAATGCCCTATTTCTAGCGGCAAAAAGCAGCAACGGGCGGAGCGCCCGTGCCTAGAGACCTTCTGACGCCCGCACCTACAAACCTTTTGTGGCGTAGTGAGGCGCGCGACCACTAGCCATTCCATCTCCCTGCAGAGCTAGCTTTGCACTTGCAGATTGCAGAGCACTGCCGGCCGCCCGGCCCCGTATAAATATGTGGCGCAGGGTCGAGTGGCTGCTCGCCCCACAACGAAAACCTCGCTCCTGTAATAATCGACCCGACGGCGCGCAAGCTAAGAGAGCTACTACTATAGTATCGATCGATGGCGACGGCGAAGAGCGTCGTCGACTCGGCGCCGTTGGACGACCCAAATGACGGTGGCGGCCACCGCGACATCGAGGCTGGCGGCGCGGCGAGCGGTCGGGCTCCGGCGATGACGACGCCGCCGCCGAGGCCGAGGGGGCAGCGCCTCGCCTCGCTCGACGTCTTCAGGGGCATCACCGTCGTGGTCAGTAAGAGCTCAGCAACCTGTATTGTAGCCACGTTCTTACTCGTCCATAGAAATGCACGCATATTCTTAAAATTCGTCCATGGTTATGCTTAGTCGAAGAAGAGAGTATCAGAGAGAGGAATAATATGCTCGCACGGCGCGGCTTGCTGGTAGTGCTGGGAGAAGCCGCTAGCGATAGGGAACCTGCCGCGGTGGGTAACCGCCGGGTGGCCCGGCCTTCTCCGTCAAGAAGCCGCTTACCCCCTACTTTTGGCTTGGCGCGCCTTCAGAAAACGGACGGCCGGATTGGCAGCCACGCTGGCACACGGCCGGATTGGCGCCTTCAGAAAACTCTAAATAGTTCATTCGTCCATGAGCTTTGCAACTTTGCCGAGGCTTCGACAAACATGTGTGAAAAAAGCTAGAAATATTTAGACTTTTAACAGAGGCGGTGAGGGGGTACGTACGTATAACTTTTGTAGTACGTATTTATTTTGAGCCACGTCGTTGTCGTCAACATGTGTGCGAAAAAATGGCCGTGTGTCGTCCGGTATGTTTTGGTCTTTTGTTGCGTTAGGCGACGGCGACCTCATCATGTCACTACTCTGCTTGTGTCGTGAGTAAAACAAGTCGCATGCGTGGTTAATATGATCAGCAGCAACGTGTGATGTGACACAAAAAACTTTTACAAAATGAGAAGCTAAGGCATCCACACACGTAAAAAAAAAACGAACAAGATGAATCGAGTACGTACCTCAGAAAGGCAGAAGCTCTAGCTGGTGCTCCTTGACAACTGACCTGGAGTATCCAGAAAATTTCATTTAAGGAGTGTTCCTGATTCGCATGGGTACCAATGGACCTGGTCCCCCAGTGATGGAGACAACACCGAGCAAAACTTGGCGCCTTGCATGGCGTCTCAACGTCATCTCTCTTTCATGTAGTACGTTGCAATGGAGTGGACAGGCCTGCAAAACCAAAATCCTTATTCAAATAAAGTTTTTTAAATTACTAAGTCCTAAAGCTTTACTAGACATATTTGCCATAAGAAAGGTTTTCTTTCTCAGTGTATGAGAGCTACGTGTCATCTGATTAAGAAAGATATAGAGAAATGTGAATACAGCAACAAATATAAAAAGCACATACTGATTATAGAATATTGTAAAAATTGGGCATGAAATAGTTTACACATATATAAATATTGCAACTTTTGGTGTTCCAATTAGAAACTTGCTAGTACCGAGAAGATTCAGACATATAACAAAGTTGTTTGTGCTTTATGACATATAACCAAGTTTGCTCAACATGTGGTTTCCATGGAAATATGACAGCTTATGGTCATTGTGGATGATGTTGGTGGCCTTGTCCCTGCTATTAGCCACTCACCGTGGGATGGCGCCACGCTTGCCGATTTTGTGTTTCCCTTCTTCCTCTTCATCGTTGGAGTCTCCTTGGCATTTGCATTCAAGGTAGTTCAAGAAAACATGCAATGCAACAACTATAGTGCTAAACATCCAAGACATAATTACCATATACTCCCTCCATCCTTTAATATATGACGTCCATTAGCTCAAAAATAAGCTAGCCAATGTCATATATTAGAGAACAGAGGTAGTACTTTGTATATTGTTTTTCATATGTTGAAAAAAATTAACATACATAAGAAAATTTATTTATGTATAGAGAGTGCCAAACAGAGCCCTGGCAACCAAGAAGGCTATGATCCGGGCTTCAAAGCTCTTCCTTCTAGGCCTAATACTGCAAGGTATAACACTGGTAGTTGTTGGTGTCTCTTCCTTCGATTGATGATTTGTTCAGCATTTATACATGTTTGATCAAGCGAAAATACTGAAAATAACAATACCTTGATCTTTTGTCTTGAAGGTGGCTTCTTTCACAGCATCCACGATCTTACTTATGGAGTTGATGTTCGTGAGATACGGTTAATGGGCGTACTTCAGGTATATCTGCATCGATCTGTATCTATTTTCTATGCAATTTTAGGAATCGGCCTTGCACCCATCCTTTCTTATTTTCTAAATGATCATATTGTTGTGAAGGAAAGTTGCTTCCTGCAAACGTCCAAATTTGCTGATTAAAACACTCTACTTTCTGTAGAGAATTGCAATAGCCTACTTAGCAGTGGCGCTTTGCGAAATATGGCTACGAGGTGGTGCAAGTGACATTGGAGCCTATGCGTTGATCAGAAGATACCGCCATCAGTTGTAAGCATGCTATATAACATTAACAGACATTTGAAGTAGAAAAGTACAAACTAATAGTTCTGTGTTTACATCGCATCACCGTCTATTCTTTTCCCATATTTTTGAAAGGTTTGTGGGTTTGGTTCTCACGGTCACCTACATGACGTTTTTGTATGGCATGTATGTGCCAGACTGGGAATATGTGATAACGTCTCCAGACAACACTATCAAGCACTTAACGGTAATTAAACTAATATATGTGACAATCTCTATTGTGGTAAATTCGTACTGGTTTCAAGATCTTACTTAATCTGTTTATGATCCTTTTTAATTTGCTGCATCCAGGTAAAATGTGCGGTAAGGGGTGACACAGGGCCTGGCTGCAATGCTGTGGGCATGATTGATCGACGTGTTCTTCGAATCCAACATCTCTATATGCGTCCAGTTTACCTCAGGACAGCGGTACACACAAAAAATATGCAGTTTGATAAAATGTTGGCTAGAAGACTAGTTTTATGCATATTTGATGAAATTTTGAACCTAGCTTGCGTGTTGCAGTTTAAATTGAATTTCTAGGCTGCACATTTCAAAGATCAGCATTACTTATTCCATTAGGATATTACGGCTACTATTGATGAACTAACTGTTTATCATATTTTATTTTTTTGGGTGCAATTATAGCAATGCAGCATCAACACCCCAAGAAATGGGCCGCTTCCGCCAGACGCACCGACATGGTGTGAAGCTCCTTTTGACCCTGAAGGTGTCCTCAGGTAATTGGTGGCTTACATTAGCTTAATATCTTAATGACTTGCATGACTCTAAACTATGTATATGTCTTGGTAATGTGCAGTTCCCTGATGGCCATTGTGACCTGCTTGATCGGGCTACAAATTGGGCATGTCCTCGTGCACTTCAAGGTAGATCCAGAGGCGATGCCTTCTTAGCTTCTTTTGGACATGTTGCTTTTTTGTTGTTTCAATGGGAATTTGTGCTATTCCTTGATAAGTATATATGTAATTGTGTTGTCAGTGCAGTGTATGTTTTATTTAACTTTCAGACGATGCTGATTTTTCCTTGAAACTTTATTACTGCAGGAGCATGGCGAGAGAATAGTACGGTGGTCGATTCCATCCCTAAGCTTGCTGATCCTTGGTTTCTTGCTTGACTTGTTTGGTAATAGTTCGCTAGGATTTTTGCTTTGATAATAATAAGCTTGTATGGTAGTGCCATCATCAACACGCTAGAACAATATATTCTACACCTAGTCAACCTGAACAGTAACAACTAAAATTTTGTTCAGTAATTCAATGTGGTGTGGTGATGCCCTAGGTGCAGATTAGCATTTGTACTATGCAGTATGCTTATCATCTACTTTTGGATTAACATGCAGGCCTGCATTTGAACAAGTCGCTGTATAGTCTCAGCTACACCTGTGTTACCACGGGCGCCGCGGGTCTCTTGTTTGCAGGAATTTATCTGCTGGTTGGTCACAATTTTCCTTTTTTTTAGAAAAAAAGTGCATGAGTTCTTCCATTCATTTCATAAATCTATTGATAGCTACCTGAATCAATAAGCAAATGATATCAACAACAATTAGAACAAAACAATTAATTGAAGACCAAGTATGTCCACATTTTTGTTATAATGTACTATTTTCCCCTTATGTTCATGTGTGTATGAACCAAAGGGTTTCTGAAAATAACTTTCCCCTTTTGTTTTGCAAATGAACGTCGCTGTTCCATTAACATAATAATATGCAGTTTACCCAGCTGTGATGAAAGGTTTGCGGTACATGGATCTGTGATGTCATCGACATGATATGCATTTTCAGGTGGATGTTTATGCGTTCAAGAAGCCGCTTTTCCCTATGGAGTGGGTGGGAAAGCATGCTCTAATGATATTTGTTCTAGTGGCGTGCAATATCGCTCCAATCCTTGTGCATGGCTTCTATTGGAGGGAACCACAAAACAACCTTGTAAGACATGTAACCATGCATGTTTTATTATATCATCCTTTCATGCATATTCCAAATCATGAAGTTATGCTAGCTAATGTTCTAATTAACTTATTAATTAATGGTGCTATTTCTTTGGACAGTTGAAATTTATCGGAATAGGAGGCTGACCGAGCGTCTTCTCATCGACGTTTTTGATCTAGGAGCAAATAACACAGCATCCCAGCACCATCTTTGTCAACAGTGCTATCCACATGCTGTAATACACGCCTGCAGCAGGGGCATGTATTAGAATTGAGGGACCTATTAGGCTAAGTTTTAAACATGGAAATGTCAATTGGCAAATACGAAAAAGTCAATCATGTTGACCACATTATTTTTTAAAAGAAGAAATGTTAATAGCCTCTGCTACAGCCAAGTTCATACATTTTTCTAAATGCTGCCCATAAAAAAAGGAAAAAGCAAGAATAATTACAAGAAAAATCTATTATTGGTTCTCTATCCATTTTTTATGAAAATGTCCAAAGCAACATCGCCTCCAATGTTCACCATATATTAGTTGCTTTGTTCTTTTCATATTTTTCCACAAAAATTGAGGTGGTTTGCAGTCTTATTTCTGCAAATTGTCTATCAGATGTTTCTTTTTGCTTTTTTCCATAATTCCAAACCTTCAACTGAAGCACACTCAACCGGGCACACAAAACACCCCCAAAAACAAACTCAACAAATGAAATAATCCGTAACATCAAACACGCCATACACCTCAGGAAAATCAAAACAAAACCAACTCAACCAAATCATCCAACGTACATGGCGCTGCCAACACGCAAGCAGAGGAATAATGCATCAAAAGCTTCATGCCAAACGGTCACATTGGAGCTGGCGCCACAGACGAGCTGTCACCGCCGTTGTTGGGGTGGTAGTATGGCATCACGGTGTAGACGGTCTGCATGATGGTCATGACGAGGAGGAAGACGGCGGCGAGGAGGGAGAGGAACGCCCAAGGGCTCCGGAAGTAGGTGTGGATGAGGTTGGCGCGCCACATGTTCCACGGCTTCCTGCAGTAGGCGTTCACCTCCCGGTGCACGGCGTCGAGCGCGCTGTCTGGCTCGAGCACCACGTCCTTGGAGATGCTGTTGAACAGCTTCGCCACCGCCTTGTCGCTGCCGACCGCGTTCTGGATGATGCCCCTGGAGCTCAGCAGCGCCACGTCTTTCGCCGAGTCGATGATGTTGTCCATGAAGAAGACGTAGGCCGTGACGTCGTTCCCTGCGCCGACGTGCAGCCGCTCGAAGGCCATCATGTTGAGGAACATGTACTCGGTGGAGTCGTCGACGGTCACCGCTGGCATGGTCAGCACGCCGTGCCGGAACCGGATGTCGTGGAGGCTCACCGAGTGGCTCTTCTTGAACCGGATGCCGGCCTCGTAGAGCTCCACTGCCGACCGGATGATGTCAGCCTCCGGCACGTCGCGGGTGCTCCAGTTGGGCGCCTGGTAGTGGCCATAGAGCATGTTCCGGCGGTGCACGTCGAGGGCGTGGAGACCAAGGGTTGTGCTGGCCGGCGGCAACCGCGGCGACTGGGACATGAACCTCAGCACCATCCTGTTGATGAAATCACCATTCTGCGTGCAGATGGAATGGAAATTAAAGTGTTCTATGGTTAGTTAATTCTAATTTTGTTGCAAGACCATAAAGCAGCACTTGACAGCTTTTTCACGTGAATGAGCTGAACCAGTACCAATCGTCAGACAGAAGTAAAGAACAATAGCACAATGTGCATCTATTTAAAATTGGTACCAAAAGTTTTCTAAGAATATATGCTATTTATTATTGGTACTCTACTTAGAGTTATTTACATCTCATTTCTTACTATTTCTAGTGTTTTATTGCTCATACCAATACATTTGAAAAATAAACAAATAAGATTCTAATAAGGCCAAATATAGCACCAACAAGTATATTACACTTTCAGAACCATTTCGTTTTTCGATATTTTTATTATTTCAAATGAATTGGCTATGAATTTTTTTATTAAACCAAAACCTTACAAATTTCTAGAAAATGTAAAACCACTTCTGAAACCATCCATATGGCTAAATTTGCCCGGTTTTGTAGTTATAGGCTGAAAATCGGACTTCTGCGGTATTTGGAGGGTGAAAATAGGAGTTTTCCCACTTTTTTCAATCCAATCCCATGAGAAGTTAAATTGTTGTGTGTTAATCTGTTATATGGTTCGTAGGATATGATATTTCTACGTTGCAGAAAAGAACGAAGTGGTTCTTAAAAAGCAAGTGTGCTACGATGTGAAAAGCAGATAAGTCAAGATCGAAGGTGACACATCTAGCTTTGCTTTTGCTTTATTCGGCTTCGATGCCATAAAGAGAACACTGCATAAAACATAACAAATTTACGTACTCCGACTGCATATGGTCAAATGCTTAGCTTGTTGCACTTATAGCAACATATACAAAAACAATGAGCAGAGATCGAACGCAAGACAATACCGGAGGCATGTCTCAGTTAATTTGCCCAGTTTTCACAGTTGGATGGCCTTCGGTGTTCGATTTTTGAAATCACCTAAAGGGCTATATGTTTGCCTAGTTTTCACAGTTGGATGGACTTCGTTGGGTTGTTTTGTTGTTCTTGGCTGAAAATCTGACTTTTAGTTGCAGAGTGAAAATATGACTCATTTTTTTCAATCCAATCCCAGCAGAAGTTAAACTGTTCTGTGTGAAACTGTTATATTGGTTCGTATGATATGTTTCTGCGTTGCAGAAAGGAATGAAATGGTCCTTAAAAAGCAAGTGTGACACGATGTGAAAAGAAGGGAAGTCAAGATCCAAGATGATACATCTAACTATGCTTTTGCTTTATTTGGCTTCGATGTCATGATAAAGCGAAACATAAAGAGGACACCGCTAAAAACTAAACAAATTTACGTACCCCGACTGCTTGATCCAATGCTTATTAACCTGTTTTCGATATAAAAATAACGAGTAGAGAACGCAAGAAAAATACCGGAGGCTTGGAAGTCTCGACGGCGACGAGCTTCTCCAGCAGGAGCAGCGGCAGCTGGTTCTCGAGCATGAGCATGTCACGACGAATATAAGGCACCATGTAAAGCACCCCATGGTGGCTGAAGATGGGATCATTAGGCGCATAATCCCCGGTGTTCTTCCCGACGGCGTCAAGGCCATTGGCCCTCATCACCTCCAGCAAGAAGCACCCGTCGACGATCATCATCTCCACGAACCTCTCCCTCCCTTCGCCTTCCCTCCACTCGGCTCCGAGGTCGAGGTACGCGCTGGCCAGCTGCCCGGCGACCTCCTCGACGGCGGCCACAAAATCCTCCAGCGGCTTCTTCGCCCGGCGCAGCAGGTGCCGCAGCGCTCGGCGTTTGTGCTCCTCCATGGGGACAAGCTCTGGGTCGCCGTGGTGGAAGGGACCCAGCGACACCACCTGGGGCTTGTAGGCTTTAGGCTTGAGGTCCTTGATGCACGCCGGAACCCGGTAGATGCAGTGGCGCTGCCACCGGGACACCTCCACCGACGCGTCGGCCTCATCGAGCTTCTTCTCCACGTCCACCACCCATAACCTCCTGCCGCAGACCGGTACCGCCATGGATCTGGCAGCGAATTTATATAGCTGGTGTCTGAGAAACTTGGGATTCAGCAGCTACCTTGCTAGATGTGTTGATAGTTGCTAGTCATCTAGACTTTGATGATGGGAAGCTAGAGACTAATCTTGACTACTAGAACACTAAGTTTATATAGGGATGTATGTGTCCAAGATATATCGCATTGGTGTTGCAAATAGCCACATAGGCATATTTGGTAGCTTGTGTTGCATGCCAACCCTTGCGTGCTATATATGTGCAGGAGAAAGAGGTCGCTGTCACGTGAATGCATTACTCCTAAACTTAATCTAAGCCTCCATTGAAATTACAGTCTCTAGGTTAACTGAGCTTTTTTACTTTTGCAATAATGCACCACGATCGGTGTTAAATTAACAAGGGATAACTACATTGTATAAACAGGGTGAATGATGTCGTGAAGGTTTCATGGTCACGTACTGCGAGCTACACGTGGGCATAGTAGAATTATCATGCTCAAGTATAGATTTTACGTAAAGAGATCAACATGCCAGTGTGACTTAATTTAATGTGTGAACTGATTGGTTAGCTGGCTGGAGCACCACCGAGGAAGCGAGGAATATGTAAAAGGCGGCCTGCGTGCTGGCTATTGTTGGGTGGTGGGGATTGACAAGAAGGCAGGAGAGGTATCTTGATCATTGCTCAATATATAGTTTTCCATCGTGCATTGAGATATGGAGGAATGAAGAAAGGAAGATCCAGGCGCAAGTGTTTCACGTGATACATGGTCTGCCATCAAGACTCCAGAGAGAAAGTTCCACCCAAACTAAACCTGGACCTGGCTGGACCCCGCGGAAAAATCGAACGGGTCAAGCATCATCCTTTTTCAGTATGTTTTGCCAGAATTTCGAAAAGTTTCACTATTTTTGCAGTTTAAAATATTTTTTCAAATATGAGAAATTTTAGAATGATTAGGAACAATGAGAGTTGTCCATCTCCAGAGATCTTACGGTGGAAATAAAGAAAGTACCTCGAAGTACCTAAAGAAAAGTGCCACATTGGTGGGTCCAAGTATCAAAAATAGTGGGGCCAACAACTTATTTAAATACCCTTAATATTATTAGAATTACTTTTTTCATTATTTTTCCAAAACAAAAGGTATTTTCAAGTACCGGTAGATATTTTTACAAGCATTGTAAAATAACTCATCAAATATTTGTTAATGGTGAAAGGGCCAAAATTTGTGTGTTCTATCACTTTGACCATTAACATATGCCAAACAATATATTTGGTAATGTACAGAGGGTATTGTATCGCATTATTTTTTATCTAAAATAGTCTTTACTCTCTATACACTAGCAAATAGTCAATATATTAAAAACAATTCTTGATGCTTGTCAAAAATTTTGATCATTAATTTGGGCACATATATTACTGCAATAAAAAATCCAATAAAATGTTGTAGATCTTGTGAACATAGAAATTTATAATATAAATTGTCTCCACCTCCAAATCCTGGCTCTCCTGCTTCGTGCCATATGATTTTGTCTTAGTCACCATGTTGAAAATCTTATTTTATGTAGCAATGAAACCTTCATACAAAATCTTGGGATCAAACCTAAATCTCTGTAGATAATTAAAATATTTTATGCCGCACCCACCGACCTCCCGTCATGTGCCCACGAGATCATACCACAGCATCGTCGAGCCCCCGTCGTCACGTCGGGGAGAGGGAGAGGCGGGGAGGCAGTATGGAGAGGGAGGGGAGGGGCGAGGCAGCATTGTGGGAAGGGAAGGGAGGGGCGAGGTGGTGCTTTGGGGAGGGAATTGTGGGGACCCCTTGGCAGGACGTCCCTCGATCACCTGTATCACTCCCTGGATCAGTACACTGATACGGATTTCGACACAGATTAGTGTCAGAAGCAGTAAATAACGTATAAGTTAAATATTTACACCGATTTAGCTAGCGGAGGGCAGCGGACACTCGTTTGCCACCGGGATGGGTGGCAGCACCATATCGCCCTGAAACTTAACCCTGTATGACAATGAAAGCAAGAGTGGGTATTCATGTTTGAATACCTAGCAAATCTCACAAATTCAATAATATAATTATAAATTAAAAGAATATAAATGTTGGGCCTGGAGGGGCATTTCCTCCCTGCCAGTCCCGACATTATCCCAGAACCCAGTCATCGGCACTCCTGCCGTCCGGGTTCCCCATGCAGTAAAAATAAATCTAATCAGTGGGGGCTTTGACTAAGTGGACTCATTCCGGAGTCACGGCTATCAAGATAGATTCTACACTCTGCAGAGGTTGTACTTATCTACCCCGCATTCGGTCAGTCCCTACCTTCGTCAAGGCAGGTACTGCCCTACGAGACTCGTACCCACCGGTGACCATCGCTGGTCAGCATTCCCTAGGTCCAGCCACAGGTAATACTGGGGGCTAAGCAGGGGCCACTAATCATCCGCCTCGCGGATGTCGACCCGGGTCTGTGAGCTCATTAATTAGGGCCCTCAGCCCTCAGGGTATCCGACCCTGTATCCTAGTCGACCCGTGCCGCCCAGTCCTAGTCCTCTGCCTGGGGCTGTCTCCAGCATACCCGTTCCCGACTTGGTGCTTGCCCGACTCGGCACCAGGCGCTACCCAGTTCGCCGGTCGGCACTCTGCACCAATCATACGGCTCCTTGGGATGGATTACTAGGTTCCGCTGGTGGGGTGTGAATCAAGGCCTCACATAAATAGGCACTCCCGTAGGCTATGCCTTTTTGGCATGCGGGGTTGTACTAGGCACTAGAAAGACTCTCCCATGAACCGGTCCTTAGCTGGGATCAGAGCGGCTCTTAGGACAGAATCCCCTCTTTGGGATCTTCCTTCCACTCCCAATCAGCATCCTATATCTACAGCGAGGCCAGGCATTCACCCAGTGATGCCTCCTCATAGCTTAAGCTGTAGGAATGGTAAACTTTAATTATTGGGTGATATTATTGGTGAGACTTGCCTTCATTGTCGGTCCTTAGACGTTCCGTACGCGGGCGTAAACTGTACGTTGACCAGGCGGGGCTTCGGGCCTTCTGGAGCTTCGGCGTCTCATCGGGCCCGGTCATGCTATCGAATAATAAAACACATAAAATAACATCAATACATCAATCAATGCCTATAGATTAGAAAGAGAAAGGGGAGATAGATACTTTGGGACGTACCTACGGATCCGGATGGATTTGTTGATGGATTATCCATTAATTATTTAATAATAATTAATGGGTAGGATGATGGGGCTTAGGAGGGGTTTAGCTGGTGGGATGAATTCTAAGTGTGGAAGGAAGGGCTAGGGATAATTATTCTGGGAATTACTGGATATCTAAATAATTCCCGAATAATTATATTAATTATTTAGAAATATATTTCTAAATAATTAAGGATATTGGATTGGATTTCTAACAATATTCTGGAAAATTATTAATATAATTTTCCGGGAATATTATGGGCGGCATGACGGCTAGGGTTTGCTAATATCTGGGATTTGGGTCGGGTAGCATAAGGGCTCGGTTTTATCTAGGGTTTTATTTGGGCAGCGTAACGGCTACACGGGGCTAAGGTTTAGTTGAAAGTGCATCTAGACACTTAATCTAGTTTTGGTAATTAATGACAATGTAAATTTGGATATAATGTAAAATCAAAAGAAAAGAAAAGAAAGGTGAAAGGAAGGTCCCCAATTCTTATTCGTATGGTGACGAAGTCTATCGGACGATTTAAATTTATTTTATATTTCGAGTTTGAGTATAGGATCACCGTACTATCAAGGGGGACGTGCTTGACGAGTTTAGATTGTTAAAGTGCTTATACTTGAGATGACACATACACACGAGAGACACAAACACACAAAAATCCTCCATTCACAAGTTTTCTGCGCGTCGGAACTTAGGCCGAAAGATCCGACCGGAAGTTCCAGGCAGCTCTGTCTGGAATTAATTTTCACTGGAAGATCCGGCCCATACACCGGAACTTTCAACACTTAGACAGATTTTGTGTCTTCTCTCCAGGCGCCGGAACTTAGGCCGGAAGATCCGACCGGAAGTTCCGGGCAGCTCTGTCTGAAATTAGTTTTTCACCGGAAGATCCGACCCTTGCTTCGAAACTTCCAACACTCAGCCATTTCTGCGTTTCTCCCTCAGGCGTCGGAACTTCCACCGGAAGATCCGACCCAAAGTTCCGGGCGGCTCTGTCTCTAATATTTTTCCCTCGGATGATCCGGATCTTATGTCGGAACTTACATCGGAACTTCCACCGGATCATCCGGACCTTGTGTCGGAACTTTCATGACTTGGCCATATTTCAGTGTTTCAGCCTTATGAAATTCAAATCTCGGAAGATCCGGCCCTAGGCCGAAAGATCCGGTACCCCTTCGCAGAACACATAACGGCTAGTTTTTGGGGGTTGGGTATTTATACCCCCCTCACCCCCCACATTCAATGCTGCTGCTCCAACGCCCAAACACACTCTTAGAGCATTCATTGCACTCCTCTACTCCACCCAAAAGCTTGATTCTTGCCTTGATTCACCTAGGGTTTGAGTGAGAGGAAAAGATTGAGTGTGAGAGCTTTGAGCACTTGTGAGCTTTGATTCGTTCATCTCAAGAAGCACTTGAAGCAAGCTTGATTCGTCATCCTCGTTTGTTACTCTTGGAGCTTTGCTCCTAGACGGTTAGGCGTCGCCGGTAGCTCCCATTCCTTTGTGGTTTGAGCACCGAAAAGTTTGTATTTCCCCTCTCTTTGTGAGAGCAATAGTAAGTGACTCGATCTTCCTTTGTGGTTGATTGAGGGAGGCAAGGGGTTAGTGACAACCCGGTTCTTTGTGAACCCCTCAACGAGGACGTAGCTCCTTTGTGGAGTGAACCTCAGGAACAAATCTCGTGTCTCATTGTTCTTGCTATTGTTCTTGTTGTTCATCACTATATTTGTGCCCGATCTATGTGCTAGGTGTTGTTCGACCTTAGAGATCATACTTAGGTGCTCAGTTACTTCATTTAGCAGCTTTGTATTCAAATAGAATCTTGAATAGCTTGTTAGATTTTGAATCTCGAAGTTAGTCTCCTCTCTGTGTCAGAAGATCCTACACAGTGTCGGATCTTCCGGGAGCCGGAAGATCCGAGACTGCGTCGGATCATCCGACCATCTGACAGTTTCGTGAAGAATTTTCAGGATTTTTTAACAGGCCCTATTCACCCCCCCCCCCCCTCTAGGCCTAGTGTTGGTCCTTTCATTAGTAACCGGGGTTTTTGGTTGGGCGGCATAACTGCTATACCGGGAGAATATCTGGGGTTTGGATTTGGGCAGCGCAACTGCTAGGTGGGCTAGGATCAGGGTTTCGGTCGGGCATTACAACGGCTAGGGTGGACTGGGCTGGAAACTCAGATCGGGCAGCATCCCGGCTAGGGTTGCGAAGCAGCGAGCAGCGATGGGGTTTAGCGGCGGGGGGTCGGGCATTGCGCGGCCAGCCGAACTGGCATCGTCCACAATGCTGGGTGAAATGGCTAAAGCTACACCGCTGGTTAGACTGTTCCGGGCGTACCCGGGAGCAGTGCAGAGCAGCAGGTGGCGCACCTTTCCTACGTGTACGTGGGCAGTATGGTATGACTAAAGCTACGCCGCTGGTTGGACTGTTCCGGGCGTACCCGAGAACAGAGCAGAGCAGCAGTTGGCGCACCTTTCTATTGTGTACGTGGGCAGCGCTTCCGCAGTGTGTAGAGAGCTGCGCTCTCGTGCGTGTGTTATCGTATGTGAGAGCCGAGCTCCTCCTGCGCTCTTGGTGAGTGCTTTAGCTCCCACTCTTACAGAGCGAGGGAGAGCTCAGCTCTCGCTATGACGGGCGAGCAGGGACAGGGGCCTTGCTGCCCTTTTATAGGCGATGGAGGGAGGGCCTGGGCGTTGGCTGCCGGTCTGGCTGGCTTCGGCGCCAAGCCTGGCCGGACGTGGCGTGGCGTGGCGGCAATGGGCAGCGGAGGCGAGCAGGGAGCGAGCAGGAACGAGGGAGCGCGTCACTGGTTGAAGGTGAGCACATGGCGCCCAGCGAGGTGGCAGCGGGGCAGGGGTGGCGTGGCGGCCCACGAGTGGTGGTGGAGGCGAGGTGGCGTGCCAGGAGAGGCCAACCGGCCTGCCAGGCAACGTGCAGGGTCGACTCCGGCGGCGCAGCGAGCAGACCATGCAGGGCGAGCGGGGCGCCAGAGCCTGAGGCAGTAGGGGCACGTGGCGCTCGGGTGGAAGGGGGGTGAGGCTGCTGACGTGGGCGGCAACGTGACCTGCCGGTGGCTGGCGCGGTACGCAGCAGCTGGCGGCGCCCATGGCGGCCAGGGCCGGCGGCGCCCCAGGCGCCGGTGTCGGGCGTGCTCGGGAGGAGGAACGGAGGGGGAAAATGGAAAGATGAAGAGGAGATGAGTCTCGGCGACGAGGTTTGGTGGTCGGGAGGGCGCCGGAACGACGGCGGCGGCGGTGGCAGCAGGCGGCGGCGGCGGAGCTGGCTGAGGGCGGCGGCGGCGCTTAGGGTAGCGAGGAAAGGAGGCAGGCCGGGTGGGCCGCTCGGGCCACGGCCTGGCGGTGGAGGCGGGCCGAGTGGGGAGGGGGCGCGTAGGCCAGGGAGCGAGCTGGGCCGTGTGGCATGGCGAGTGGCGGGCGCGGGGATGCGGCCTGCTGGAGCCGTGTGGGCCGCGCATGCGGGCTGGCGGCGGAGTGGGCCGGGAGGAGGCGGAGCGCTGGCTGCGGCCCGCCCGCGCGGGGAGGGGAGAGGGCGGACCAATAGGAAGATTCAGGGCGCGAAGCTAGACTTTGGGTTCAGGCTGCAAGGGGAGATGGGCTGAAAGGAAAGTTGCGGCCCGTTAGTGAATAAAAGGGTTTTCTATTTGTTTGAAAATGATTTAGAGTTCAAATTCGAATGTAGATTCAAATGTAAATGGGATTTTGAGGTGAGGCTTGAGGGAGATAATTTTTTGGAAAGATTTGAGATCGTAAGATTCAAATAAATATTAATTGTAAATATTGAAATGGCCGAGGGATTTGGGAGGGTTTTCTATCTCTTAGAATTTAGAGATTAGAGAGGAATTCTAAAGCATTCAAATGCATCGCATATGACAATTTAAATGCATGGTTTTACTTAGAAAATGAAATTGAGTAAGGAAAGTATATTTAATTAAGGAAATTTATTTAAAATGCTTTTAGAAAGACGGGGTGTTACAGGAATGGAGGAGGAGTAGGGCGACTTGGTGGGAAGGGAGGGGAGCTGACGGGAAAGAGAGTGGAGGAGAGATTTTACTATATTATCACAACCAATTTTATCTTTCACAGCCAGCTTCTATTATGAACCGGCTATGATAACTTCTGACTACCAGTTCGTCGAAAACTGACTATGATGTCAGAACAACTGTCTTACATGACTAAAACACTTCTTCGTGCATTTATTTGAACAGATGCCATCATTCGTTTTTTAGCAGTCCTTATACATTTTTTTTGTAAACGGAACGGCCAGCCTCACTATAAAAATAATCGTGGTTGCTCATAATCACGTCGAGGATAAAACGTAGTAGGGCCACCCCTCTATTGTTTTCTATTTTTCCTTTTGAAACGAGCGACAGATCATAATCACGTGAGAGGTAGGGAAAAATATATCTAATCGCATGGAAGTTAATTAAATCAAATGTAGATATTTTCTATTTTTCATTTAAAAAGATATATAATAAATATTAAATCTATTATCTCCTAGGAAGTAATATGTCATTAGATCTATGGTCCACAGTTATCGAGAGTATTTTTGCAAAAACCACTATTTATTGCTACAAACATAGACCATAACCCAAATTCAAGAAATAAACTAATAAACCTAAGAAAACATGTCAACACAATAATATAAAAATATCAATTTGTAACAACATCAATCTCTAGTTAAAGTGGGTGTTGAAAGAGTGCAATAATCAAATTTGATGATAACTCAATGCTAATGTCTAAAATATTTAAGTCCAGTTCATCCCATACTACATGTAGCTGATCTCTTATTTATCCTTCACTATTCCTTCACCTTTTTATAAAGAGACATTTTTTTAAACAAACATCATATAATCTACAAACATAAGCACTAACTGATCTTTGTTCTAAAGCAAATCATACAAGTATAGAAGTTTAAAAATATAAGATGTAAAAGTTGTTTGATAGATAATAACCATTAACTAATTATTAATTGAATCATATAGGAACACACTGTTGACACCGGATTTTTGCCAGCAAATCCAGATATTTCCAAATAAAGTAAACGTCTCTGGGCTACTAGCAACAAGAAGGATTAAGCGTGCATGTAAGGTAATTATGGACTAGAATCATGCGTGGCATTGCCGCGCTAATAAATGGCCCTCAAGATAGACCTTGGTATATGAAATGGCCTAACGTTGAATATAATGGTCCAATCTATTGAGTGTGCTCTTTACTCTTTTTTTTTTGAGCATGTGCTCTTTATTTCTTTATTAGGATACAACGTTTGTATGTGTTCATGTATGTGAGACTTGTGTTGCGTTTTTTTATATTAAAAATGTTGTTCTATAACTTGGTTATAGAACCAATTGGATAATAATGTTGATGAATTGTGTAAAAAAATTACATAAAAAATACAGATGGTCGCATACCTATAACCTGTTGTGGATGTCAAATTTTCCTAAGTATTGACCATCCGCGGGGTTGGGAATGTGATGCTCTCCTTTACACGTGTCGGTGTCAATGTGCTGCCCTAAAATTGTGCATGTGGATCCGGATGCTTTGCCGCAAACAGGACAGGCGCCGTCAATAGAGACGAACTAACAGACACGTATTCGAAGAGTCTAGAGCAATACTAGATATTTTTCTTAGTTGGGAGCAGGAGGAACTAATGTTTACCGTCTGTTTTGAATACAACGGTATTTTTTTATTTACTGCCGTGGCTCAATTACTGCTGGTGATCGTGACCAGGTTTAAGTCATTAAAGATAGGCATGACAAGTTACGTGAAGCTCATATATGCAAGAAAAGGTGATGCCATATGCGAGATAATTAGAGAAAGATAGCATGTTTGATTAAAGATGCATGCATGGTGAGCATGAGCAGCATATGCATATAAAAGGGAATTAGAATAAAATAAATTAAGTTCCAGCATGGGGAAGTGAAAGTCAAAGATTAAAACACATGCAAGTCGACCTCGTCACGTACAAGGCAGACAATGAAGCTGGTGGTAGTGAGAAGCTTTTATGGAATGTGACTCTAGGTTGTCCAGATATAAATATGCACCCATGGCTATTGTAAGAGGAGCTTAGCTCACATCAATAAAAAACAAACCTTTCAGCTCAATACCACCCCTAGCCTCTTGCCAAAAATTTGATGAGTTCATGGAAGGTCGCAAGGCTGTATCGGTCATGTCCGATCTCTGGCGAATTTGTAAGTTCAATCAAACCACGATCTTTTGTACAAGACTCTCTCGATTAGGTCCAATATTCTATGCAAAGGCTAGTTATCGAGCACCTTCCTCCGCTTAGTTGATATGTCGCTCGGTGGGACAAAGATGGTGACTCACGGGTGTTATCTGCCTTGTTTTGTTGACATGTCCTCGGCTTGGTTAGATCTCATTCAGGGCATTGTTGGTTTAGTGTAGTTGATGTGTCCTCGGCTAGATAGTTTCCCTCGAGTGTCGTTCGTCTTGCTTATTTGACGTATCCTTGGCAAGTTCGGCTTCACTCACCAATTGTCAGCTCTTTTCGCGTGTTTTGTAGGGCTTGTTTTACTAGATTCTTACGAATGCTACAGTTATCTATTCCTCTGCTTTACCTGTGAAGTCTACATTGCTAGAACTGTTTAGGACCAAAGTTATCGGCTACTTTGCATATTTAGCTCTGCTAGATCTGTTTAGGGCCACAATTATCGAGCTTGCTTTATCATGATTAGAATATGTTTTTACTAGCTTATTCTGTTCTAAGATAGATCCTACTCACAGCTATAAGTTATTTGCATGTTTAGTCTTATTAGATTTGCTTAAAATCAAAGTTGTCCATCTCTGCCAGGTCTGCTAAGCCGGTCCCATGGCATGCCTTAGTCAATTTGATAGTTCTATGTCAACCTAGCCCCACAGTTTGAGATCCATCGTCTTGTGCTTCACTATGACTCTTAACTCGGAAGTCGATAGAGTCTCGGTCGTGGTCTGGGTGTGTTTTCAAAGGATCCCGATGAGCGTCAGAGTCAGATCCGTTGGTCGAGAACGTTGTGTTTTCCTCGCCCTAATGCTGATGCTGCCCTCTAGTTGACTTATCTTGTATCCCGTATCCGATCAATATTGATAGGGGACAGTGCGTTATCAGCTTGACACATTTGTCTATCGATGAGCGGTAGGTCGAGTGAATGATCAACTCAGAAGTCACCATGTGGGCTCTGACGCGTGTGCGTCCTATCGGCCGGTGCAGTCGATCGGCTTTGGATAAGTTGACTTGTCCAGGATCATCTGGTGGGTGTTACTATTCCATGGATTCTTATCGACCAACGCCCATGTCGGCTCTGGGCCAGCTGATTTGTCCTAGTAAATCTGGCAAGGGCTACTGATCGGTGGTTTTGCGCGCGACAGAGTAAATGCGCGGATTCATCTGTTGATCGTCACAAACCAACACTTACAATATTTAATATTTTTTGGTTAATGTTGTCAGAACAATTGGCTTCCTCTATAGCTAATTGATCCCGTTTGGCCCTATAGCCGATAGCATCACCGCACGACCGATTTGGAGCCTGCACTAGAGCTAAGCATAACTCCGAGGTCCGTGCATGTGGTAACTGATGCAGAACCTGCTCACGCCACTGGGTCCGAATTTTGCGTCAACACATGCACATGATTCTATATTAATCTCTACCAGCTGTTCACCTATCTTGAAATTTTGATATCTGAATATCCATTCTCCTGTAACAGAGGAACAAGTGTTGCAGTGATCGAAGTCTAACCTCTCAATCGCCACTCTCCTAAAAAAAGAACTTGTGTGCATCTTCTCCGAAAATATTTTCTATAATCAACGACATTACTAACCATCCCCTAAAAAATATTTGACAAACCAAACATATCCTTCGCATTCTCAATAATTTGACAAACAAATAAACATAGTAGTCACAATGCGAGAAAATTTCATTTTGATTTTCACCTATGTACTCCCTCCGTTCCAAATTATAGTTCGTTTTGGCTTTTCTAGATTCATAGCTTTTGTTATGCATGTCTAGGTGCATAGCAAAGACTATGAACCTAGAAATGCCAAAACGACCTATAATTTGGAACGGAGGGAGGACACAAATACATCTTGATGGACCATATCTATCCATTTTACTATTCAATTTCCAATAAATAGACATGAACACGTTCAGATTGATGTAAACAATCCATTTTCCAACTAATGGATTCAGAAAAATCCATTTTCAGCAAAATCTATATGCACAGATATAGATCCGAGGGAGAAACCAGGGCCTCACCTTTCATAGTCTGAAGGAGTACAGGTGGCTGCTTGGAGTGGGAAGAACGCAGAGGCGAGAGCTGCCACGCTTGCATGAACACACTTCGGATTCTAACTAATCTATGCCATTGCGTGGTGCTATTTTGTATCTCAACTTGTAGAGCAGGTATTTGGGTCGCGTTGTGTCAGCAGAGATGACCAAAAAAAAAAATCAAGCTAGGTGTCGCTGAAGAACTCCCGCGCCTACTCACTATTATTAATGGCGTTTTCAGCCGCTTTTCATTTTCAGCCCATATGTTAATTTGTGATTGTTTCCTCCACTGTTATATCATTGAAAAACTATTAGCTATGTTTGGATGAAATTTTTTATTATCATCTTTTCAATTAAGTTGAAAATATTTCAATGAATGTTTCATGCTCTAACAAATTATATGAACTAATAGGACAAAATAACTCTCATCATGGTCGGCGGCGCGAGCTTCTCTCCCTTCCCCCATAGTTGGTGGCAAGAGCTCCTCTCCCTCTCCCCCCATAGTCAGGGTTGAGCTCCCCTCGCCATGGTCGGGGTCGAGCTCCCCTCACCCCCATGGTGCGGCAAGGGCCCATGGTGTTGCAATAGAACTTTTTCAATGTTGTAGTTGAAGATAGTGATGTTGCAATAGCTTTGTTTCGATGTTACATAAAACAGAGCTCCAATATTGCGGTATGAATTTTTCAAACCCCCCCCCCCCCCCCCCCCTCCAACATCCAGATGTTTCACTATGTTTTAGTAGAACTTTTTCAATGTTGCAGTTGTATGATAGTGATGTTGCAATAGCTTTGTTTCGATGTTGCACAAATTGAACAATGTTGCATGCAACAGAGCTCCGATGTTGCTTCAAAAATTTTACTACCCGCGTCCAGATGTTTCATTGTGTTTCAGTATGTGGTTTCTAATGTTGCAAATATTTATTTTCAATATTGTGAAGATGTATTTTCGATGTTGCAACGGACCGTCTGAAAGGACCAACACTAGAACTAGAGGGGGTCAATAGGCCTTGTTAAAACTTTTCCTGAAAAACTTGATGCCAAACCGTCAAGGCCAGATCTTCCGGATGCCCAGAAGATCCGACACAGCGTCGGAAGATCCGAGAGATGAGAAACAAGTGCGAAATTTAAATTCTACTTATATATTGGAGAATGCCTCTAAATACAAAGATGACAATAGATGTAAATAACCCTGCAACTATGATCTACACAAGTGAAACACAACTAACAAGTAGATCGGGTCGAATTTAGCTCAAGAACAATAAGAACAAGAATAAGCACATGGAGACACAAGATTTGTTCTCGAAGTTCACTCCATAAAGGAGCTACGTCTCCGTTGAGATGTCCCTTCAGCCCCCGAGAGATTAGCACCGGTTGGAAATCCGGTAAAGGGGTGTTTCCAACCGATGCTAATGCCCCTATGTCCAATAGTAGGCTAACATCCTCCCCGACTTTCCTTCTATACACTACTGCAGAAACCATCAATCTAAGTGGCGTGAAAACCTCATCCGAAGCGGTTATTTCACTCCCTTCCCTTTTTTCGATTCGAAAAAGGGGTCATCTGAAGCGGTTATTTCACCGCTTTGTTTGACAAGTTATTCTAAGCGGCGTATCTCGTGCCGACTGCGGATAGTAAAAATCGGAATTCGCAAATAAAAACGGTAAAAATATTTTTTTCATAGCCTAGGAGGCTACCCCCGAGCTATGGTCACAAGTCACACGTATTTCACGACCTCCTGCCTTCGAACTCACGACCTCCTGCCTCGCGTGAGCCTTCCTTACCATCTCATCTAGACGTCGTTCATGCACGCATGAGAGAGTTCTATTCCTTACACTTGTTGCCTGAAACTTAGTTCTATTATTTGAGCATCTAAACGGCTTTAAATCGAAAAACTTTCAACTACAAAGTTGTAGATCTCGTCGAAACATACAATTTTGGTATAAAGTTTCTGTCCATCTAAGATCATATGCAAAAGTTACAAAATTCAAATATAATATGAAATTCAAGTTACAAGAGCGGGAAAGAGGACGAGAACTGTTTTGAGCATCTAAACAATTTCAAATAAAAAAACTTTCAACTACAAAGTTGTAGATCTCATCAAAACACACAAATTTTACATAAAATGTCTCTCCATCCGAGACCGCATGCAAAAGTTATGAATTTTTGAAGCAGAATAGTTCGTGCGGACTAGTTATTGGAAGCGGCGCGACTAGAGCCGGTTAGAATAACTAGTTATTGGAAATGGCACGAATAGAACCGGTTATAATAATGAGTTATTGGAAGCGGGCGAATAGAGCCGGTTAGAATAACTAGTTATGGAAGCGGTGCGGTTTGAGCCGCTTAGGATAATTATTCGGAGCGGAAATACTGTAGTGTGTCTATTGCACCGCTTCGAATGACTTAAACTAAGTGAGCCGTTTTGGCCCGCTTCGTATGGACGGATGAGGTTAACGGTTTCTACAGTAGTGATAGCCGGAGACTATCTAAACCCCAAATCCAGAACCCTAACCCTAACTCCACCGAATAATTGAGGTCGCCAAAGTTCCATCGGATAGGAATGTGGGCGCGAATGATCTGCTCACAGCGCTGAGGTAAGTATAATTCCACAGATTTTCCGTCCCAAAACTGTCAACAGATATCAAGCAATTATCATAAGATTTATGCGCACGGTTCATTATAGAAGTATACATGCCACTTATTTATACAGATGTACCATAACGAAAACGATTTTTTTTCTGGACTGAGATGGGCAGGTAGGGATGAGTATTAGAAACATGTTTTATTTCGATTATAAACAACTAGTACTAGTACATCAACCCGTGCTCCCGCACGGGCTAATAATTTTAAGAAATATTATATTATAAATTTACAAATTAGACCCCTAGTTAATAATTTTTAGTATTCAACAGAATACTTATTTAAATGCTATCCTTGTCCACTTAACATTTATTTGGTACTTACTCTACACCTTTTCATATGAACTTAACTTAATCCCATTTGGCAGCTTCGTATCACCTAATGCAAACAATTATAACAAACATCAAGTAGGATTATGTACCGTAAGCAGCAATCTAGAGTTTTTTTTTTGCAAGTAGTAAAGTTTTAATCACCTCGCCTCGCATACCCATGGCCACCAGCGCGAAGGGGGCACAGGGAACCCCATGCCTGCTGCCTCTGTCCTATGGTCGTCGTTCCTTGCCTAACCTAGATGCCTTTTTTGTCACTGGAAGAAAACATAACCGATCTGCCCAGAAACCATGGTGTAGACATCCAACAAATTTGCATAATGGCAGTGGTGTGTATAATATAAATATAAATACCGATATGAGTTATTTAGGATAATGGTATAGTGGCAGCTCTATTTTTTGTGTTAGATCTGACCGGCATGGTATAGTTAGGGATATATTCTTTCTCTAATTTAAATATGGCAGATAGATTAAAGACCAAGAGTTTAATGGGTGACAACGTGAGAGGTTTTCTATTTTTTTTTTGTTTGCTTGTTCAAAGATACATATAGTTTTTTCTTTTAAATGTTGGGATACACTATGGCCGGCAGGAAGTTAGACCTAACTTTTTGGTAGTGGCAAATGCGGATAATTTAGAGATAGATATAGGGGGTTATTTAGATTAATCATTCATATTTTTTTCTAAAGTGTCCACATCACATGAAGCCGATTGATAACATGACTCGTGCTTTCCTACCCATGTGCTAAATTCAAATAGTCTGCTTTTAAATCTACGCCCTGTTTTTTACAAGCATTGTCCACGCCAAATGCACAATGGCATGCGCATCCTGACAATTTTACTCTGTCCTGATGGCATGTAGTAACAATCTACATGACCATATATGTCTATGAATGTGCCAAGCACTGATGCACAAGACATGGATTATCTCCTCCTTGGCCACCTATGCATTACCGGGTGGCTCGTCTTCATGCTTCATCTCTTGTGCCTTTGATACTATATATATGTTGTGCACTCCATTACTTAGGATTTTGCCAAACACATGTCACGCTATTTGGTCCGCACCAAAAACATCCCTGATCCAGCGGCATGGCCATGGTAGCATGGTCTTTGACTTCATGTAGTGAAAATGCTTTAAACAATTAACGGTTAAGCTCACCTAGCTCTTTAGCTGGAAGAGACAAAATTCAAAAGATTATGACCGTGAATCCGTGATCATACATAAGCCTATGCGCATCATCAATCAATTAACAACTCATAGTGCTGAGGGGCGGTTTTTACCCTTGGAGATAATGGCAGAACAATATGCCTTTCTTTTCATTGTTATTATCTTTCCTCTTGTTTCTCCTTTGAAAGACAAGCAGCAGATGAAATTAAAATTGGTGCAAAGACAGCAGCAGCCAGCAGCCGCCGAGCTGCGTCAGAAGAACACAATGGGTTATGATGATTCAGGTAGATTACAGTGCTACCCTTCAGTTGATAGAGCATGCATGGAGAGTGGACTGCACAATATGATCTTCCTTTGCCTCTCCTGCATCTTGCTACTCTTGTTCCTGGATGGCTAAACCTAGCCAAGGGCCTCGTCGCCTGGCAACCGCGTGACATCGCTGGACTACGACCTGTGCATAACTGGCTGCGACGCTGTCGCATCTTAGACCATCAACAGTGAACCCTCGTCGCTATCCGCCTGTCTGGTTCTCCCACAGCGGCAGTGCGGCTGAGACGCAAGGCCGCCGCCATGGCATCGCTGACGAAGGTATATTGCAGGCAAGGGTTTAATTTATCGAAGGGTCAAATCATGGGATTGATGCTTTCTCGTGGCTGGGGATAAGTTTTATACATGTTGGTAATGTGACTACGTGAGGCACGTGGATAGGGAACAACAGATTTGATCTTTTGTATTTGAAGCAAAGTGATTTATTAGGTTAGATGCGATCATTTTTCCTTAGTGGCAGATGTGTGTAATTTAGATAGAGACATAGGGGGTTATTTTAGTTTAATTCCTCATGATGGCATAGGTGGGGTAATTTATCCCTATTTTTTAGAGTGTCCACATAGGATTCTAGGTGGCATAACGTGAGAGCTCATTTAATTTCTCTATTTTTTTCGAGTGTCCACCTACGGATCTAGGTGGCTTCATGTGGAGCCTTCAAAAGGAGCCTTCAATTAGTAATAGTAAGATAGAATCAGTGTACACCCGTTTTTCTTCTTAATATATAGATGCGCAGCTCTCCCGCGTGTTCGAGAAAAAAACAATAGAATCCCTCTTTTCAAATAAAATTCAAAATCGTCAGCTGAATAACTGAAACAAGGCAAACAAAACCACCTTAAAACAAACAAATGGAATCCAAAGTATGACTCAGCACAAGGCAACTCAAGAAAATCAAAGAAAAAAAAAACGCAAACAAAGTCAAACAGATCTCCCATGTACATATAACCCGCACGTCCACTTGCATGTCGATGAATGCAAAAAACTGCGCTGCAAAATCACATTGGAGCCGGCGCTGCCGGAGAGCTGCTGTTGCCCTGGTCCTGCTGGTAGTATCCCAGCACGGTGTAGACGGTCTGCATGATGGTCATGACGAGGAGGAAGACGGCGGCGGCGAGGGACATGAACGCCCAGGGGCTCCGGAAGTATGTGTGGATCAGGTTGGCGCGCCACATGTTCCATGGCTTCCCGCAGTAGGCGTTCACCTGGCGGTGCACGGCGTCGAGCGCGCTCTCCGGCTCGAGGACGACGTCCTTGGAGATGCTGTTGAACAGCTGCGCCACCGCCTTGTCGCTGCCGACCGCGTTCTGGATGACGCCGCTGGTGCTGAGCAGCGCCACGTCTTTCGCCGAGTCGATGATGTTGTCCATGAAGAAGATGTACGCCGTCACGTCGTTGCCGGCGCCGACGTGTAGCCGCTCGAACGCCATCATGTTCAGGAACATGTACTCCGTGGAGTCATCCACTGAGACATGCAGGCATGGTGAGCACGCCGTGCCGGAACCGGATGTCGTGGAGGCTGTCGGAGTTGCTCTTCTTGAACCGGATGCCGGCCTCGTACAGCTCCACCGCCGACCGGATGATGTCGGTCTCCGCTGGCAGCGTCTCGCGAGCCACGTGAGGCCTGGTAATGGCCGTAGAGCATGCTCCGGCGGCGCAGGTCAAGTGGGTGGAGACCAAGACGGCTGCCGGCCGGCGGCAGCCGGGACGACGGGGACATGAACTTTAGCACCATCTTGTTGATCACGTCGTCGTTCTGTATGGCAACCGTAACCCATGAACATTGAAGTGTTGTTGTATTTGATGGATTAGTTTAAGTTCATTTCAAGGAAAACTAGTAAGATGGCCCGCGCGAATCGCGCGGGTAGCTAGTTTTTCATAACGATATTATATTTTCTTTTTAAATAAATGGATGCAAATAGTTTTGTTTAGTGGTGTCTTTATAAAAGATCAAAATATCGTCATGTTTATTATTATCATATTTTCTAGCGCATCTTTCTGAAACATGAATTTGTTTAATACAGAGATTTATGCATTTTTAATTGAATTATATATTTTTGAATTTTTTCTTAGGATGTTTTTTTGTGTGTGAGTTTTTTATAATGTTAAAGTATCCTTACATTTAAGTAGAATTTTTAGTTGTCTGGTTCACTATATACTATGTAAACTAATCATTAGAATTTAATATTCAGTTCAAATTAAAACCCTCATTAGTTATTAGCATTTCCAAATCTTCTTTTTCTTTTTTATTTAAAAAATTGTTTCTTCGTTGTTAGTTCTTACTATTACCGTTTCCGACATCTCATACATGCATGATTTCATATTGTCTTATCGTTGTTTCACTTTTTTCCAAACATAAATACTACGTCGGGTCAATAAATTCATTTATGGCTAGCCTGCTATATCCTTAGTCTTCTCTCTATCTCTATGCGTGTCCCCTTCTGTTCCTAAGTTGGTAGCTAGTTTTTTTATACCGATATTGTATTTTATTAAATGGATGCAAATAGTTTTATTTACTTATGTCATTGTAACATATCGAGATACTATCATGTTTTTTGTTATCATATTTTGTTGCACCTCTTTCTAAAATACGAATTCGGGCATGTAAAGATCTATACATTTTTAGTAGGAGTATATATACTTATAGCGCGATGAATGTTTTTGTGTGTGAGTTTTTGTTTCGATGTTAAATTATCTTTATATTTAAGTAGAATTTCTTGTTGAGTGGTTCAATATACACTACCAAAACTAATCATCAGAATTTAATTTTATGTTTAAATTGAAACACCTCGTTAGTTAAAAAGCATTTCCAAATCTCCTTATTTTTCCTTTTCATTTCATAGTTCTTCTATCACTGTTTCCATACTTGCATGATCCCATATTGTCTTATCATTGTTTCACTTTTGTCCAAGCATGAGTACTCTCTCCCTCTCCCTCCCTCTCCCTTTCTCTCTCTCCCTCTCCCTCTCTCCCTCTCTCTCGCTCTCTCGCTCTCTCTCTCTCTCCCAAGGAGGGCCGCTCGCTATGCTGCATCCATCAAAGAGGCAATGTTCGTTATTCATGTCATCCAGTCGTGTTGCCTCTACTTACATTTTAATGCATGCATGGACACTCCACTATGCATCACCACTAGTGACCATATAATCTTCCTAATATCTTATTCATGCTGGTCGAGTACTACTTTAGCTGTCGCTTGTCGGTCGCCTGATAACGTATTACTTAGCTTCAATGTCAGAGAAACAATCTACATTTACATGGCCCACGGTCATTGCTATCTGGCTTCCACGATTTCTTCTTTGCTTGATTCTCCTTATAAATTTAGGACTATATGCAATTTCTATGCTTTTGGAGGAGGGAAGGGGAGGGCAATTGAAGGAATGCCAACTCAACCAATTTTCATTCTTGTGTTCATGTAAGCGGGGTGTCAAAATTTCTTTTTTGTTTACCCTTTGATTCAAGGAAATACCATATTAATATGGACATTTAGGATATGCGATTTTTCTATTTATTTTCTTGGCGGAGTACGACTATAAATAATTACTTTTAACTATTGTAGGTAAAAAAGAAGCTATTAGAAAAATGTCGATTTTTCTCGGTATCTATCCTAATTAAATGCATATAGTCTACCTGGTTGATCCGAATGATTATAAAAACAATTGGTCAAAACATGATGTGCTAAATACTTGTGAATAGGATGACAAATCCCTAGCCAAGTTTGTTTTACCGAGCCCAGCGAGAGAAGACGTAAAAAACTTGAGCAATACCAAGTTATCTATACCAACTAAAATAATAATATATTTATATATTCAGCGTGGGTATATATG
Organism: Urochloa ruziziensis; assembly: GCA_015476505.1. Classification (NCBI taxonomy): domain Eukaryota; kingdom Viridiplantae; phylum Streptophyta; class Magnoliopsida; order Poales; family Poaceae; genus Urochloa; species Urochloa ruziziensis. The sequence goes on along the minus strand of CM027120.1, from coordinate 41,430,410 downwards.
TGTCACACCTGGTCATGGGACCTGATCGACTTAATTGATGTGATTTTGACATTACCAGAAACAAATATGTTTAGTGGCATCACCTTACTTTTTTTAGGGGTGATTCTTTGGGCTTAACCGAAACATGCTTATGGATGGTGGAGTTCAATTCTGACGGGAATAAAATATACTCCAAGTTTGATATAAATACCAAACTTTTTATTTAACATATGGACTCTGTTCCGTTTGAAAATAACCAGGGCCTTTTTATATTAGGAAAACAAATCTTTTATTTTATATAGATTATTTAGAATAATATGGACCGTCGGATCTTCATAAATCCGACAGGTGTATATTCTTCTCTTTTTTAGATTAACATGGGATTTTCTAAGCCCTCTCGGCGAACGTGGTGACTCGTTTTGCTTCTGTTTTATTAATATAACTAGTAAGTTGGCCCGCGCAATTTGCGCGGGTTGCTAGATTTTTTTAGTAACACATGAGCTCTTTTTAGTTTAGAAAAAAATTGAAGTTATTATTGTTGAGTTGTTTCTTTATTATCGTTGTTTTCTTCCAAGACCATAAAGATATTATATTTTAACCATTATTTTTATATACGATATGGAATATGAGTTAAGGATAACATGAATATGTTTTCGTGTTAAAGAATTTTACTTATGATGACAAATTATATTAAGGTTTTAAGAAGATATGTATGAGTCAACAATATTTTATTATTTATTTAAAGAATTTAGCTAATGTAGTACAACGCATCTAAACCTAACTATTTCAACATGCCTAGTTATTTCACTTTTCTCCTATTGAAATTTGAATTCATAAGAAAACATAATATGTTGCATAGAAACATATATTTTATTTAATAAATAAAAATGAATATTTATATATTCTTAATAGTAATGGAATTTTTTATTCTTTATGTATCTTTTTGTTTTTGATTTTTACTTTCGATGATAAACTATTATTAGATTTTTAATAGAATATCTAGTTGAGTAGTTCAACGTCCACAGATAGAAAAAAATAGAATATATGTTTGAATAAAAAATAATGAGTGATGGATAGACACATCATCCTATATATCCCATATAGCTTTACAACTATTATACTTTTTCTAGCATGAACCCTACACCCGGATTGACTAATTTGCTGATTTTGGCTAGCAACAAATGGCCCTATCCATTACTCTTCCGGTCCTTCCCTCCCTCTCTCTCCCGAACGCGGCCCTGACACTGGTAAACGTAACCCATGAGACTCCTACCTGGGTCACACACGGTCCTTAGACCGACCTGAGCTGTCTCTTGACCAGTGCTTTGGCACACGGGACTGGTGAGCGGATTTGTTTTATTTTTCCATAAATTGTGCAGCGCCTAGGGATTGAACCCTGGGTGGGAGCTCCCCAGTACGGTGGCTTTGCCACTGCACCGTGAACCCCTTTGCGCACTCTCTCTCTCTGCCCCCAAAATTACGACATGACTGCATCGCCAAGTTGTCATTGTGGTGCCCCTAAAATTGTACAATGAATATCATTGCCCTTTGTAAGTACAACAATTCTTATTCTTATGGTTTTCTAGTTTTAAATCGCTTTGTTAGAACCTATTTGAGGGGGCTCTAGCCCCTCTATTGTTAAAACCACCACTTGGGAGTTGTTTTAAGCTAGCTAGTTAATATGGCTTAGCCATCTTTGTTCACTTTAGAAATGGTCCCGGGAGCCTTTTCATATATAGTACATAGAGATGTTAGAGGAAGAGCTGAGAAAAACCATCTCAAATGGGCCCATAGTCCCACGTATTCTATTCTATTGCTTGCACACTTATTTTTTGTATGCTATTATCCGGCCATGCTAGCTTATTCATGGACAACTCAATGTTTTCTCTAGAATCGTCATCTTCAATCTCTCGAAATTTGAGACTGATTGCTTTTCTTTTTCTTTCTTTTAATCATAGTTGTTTTATTTGTTTTAGTAGTCATCGTCAAACTCTAAATTTTGCATTATCTAAATGTCTTTTTTGTCAGAAGTCGCACCGTAGCTCTATGATCTCTACCAATCTCAGTGCAGAGTGTCATTACACGGTTGTCAAGACTGGAAATTTGAGAACTATGCTGAAGGAGTGTCATCACCATGACATCCTCTCTCATCCCATGACACTCCTCTCTTCTCTACTCATAAATAACTCTGTCATGTCAGCAAATTTGTTGATGTGGCATGATATTTAATGCTCATGACATTCCCCACTAAGACTGGCCTCATAGAGAAGCTCTACACTATTTTTAAATTAGAATGATTCTTAGAGCCGCTCATACGTCGCAACTATTGGTCGTTCAATGCTAGTAGTAGGTCTTAAGACCATCTTCTCGTGCGCACTAATACATAAAAACTATGACTTTTATTGGTGCTTCTTTTGATGCGCTGGACACATAACACGCTACATATATGGGAAATAAAGAAGTCATGTCTTTACTTTTTTCTCTAAAAATCCATATCCTTCCATTATAAGTTTTATTAGAGTCCATGTCTTTTTTGTTGTTGCACCAGGAAGATGACGGGATCAAATTAGATGGAGGCACTTGTTTTCAGCCGACGTGGGCTATACAAAATTCATGGCAGGATCGCACGTATTCAATTAGGAAAGGAGAACAGATTTTTGAATATTCTAAGTTGGACTCTTTTAGATAGTCTAGACCTAGTCTAGACCGTTAGATCTTCATAAAATCCAACGGTCTAAATTTTTCTCTTTCTTGGATTAACGTGGGATTTTCTAGGCCCTCTCGGCGAACGTGGTGGCTCCTTTTGCTTCTGCTTTATTAAGATTAAGATAATAGATAGATTAGGATGAAAACATAAATAATAGGTGTACAACTATACTTTACAATGAAACAAAATCACGTACTAGCGCAAGCGGATTTGTAACCCGCAATATTTTTTTTGGCGCTCGTGCAAAACCCACAAAAAAAATTGAACTATTTGCAGGCCCGCGTGGAAAGAACACAGACCTGCATCGTCCTTCTATGGCCCAAGGTGGCCCTACCTAAGTGCGCATTCTTTAGGTTCCGATCAGCAGCATGCATGATGGTGGTTGTCCACATCAGCACCAAGTAAAGTTTTTGTATAATTTGTTCACAGACATAACATTACACTTTATATACTACTACTTCCGTCTCAAAAAAACAAGTCGTTCTGTGATTCAAATTTTGTCCCATAAAACAAGTCGTTTTATCCGATTTGGTAGGTTTGCATGTACATGCAGTATGCAACAGTCGGTTAGCACCAAATTTGGCTAAAAGATAGGGGCAATAAAAATCATTTTACGTTTTTGTTAATCTGTCCTAAAACGTTTAGAATGACTTGTTTTTTTAGGACGGAGAGAGTATTAACTATTAAGTAGAAAATTTAGTTGAGATATAGTTACGATCCAAACAAAAGATAAAGCTGGTCTCCAGAGAGTGATGTGTGGTGTAAAAGCAAAATAAAAGAACTCAAGACGATGGTCCAAGATCGATAGTACTGTCTCGCTTTACTTTTGCTTTGGCATCAATAATGCAACGATAAAGCAAAGCATGAACAGAATATCGCTAATAATAATGAGGTAGTAAATATAGAAAGGTCATTATACTTTGAAACTAATTCTAAAGAAACAAATTGTCCATCCCACCCATACCATTTTCAAAAGTAGGAGTAAACAATTTACCGGGGGGTTGCCAGTCTCGACGGCGACGAGTTTCTGCAGCAGGAGCAACGGCAGCTGGTTCTCGAGCATGAGCATGTCACGGCGGATGTAGGGAACCATGTAGAGCACCCCGTGGTGGCTGAAGACTGGGTCGTTGGGCGCGTAGTCGTGGCCTGCATTCCACCTGTCGACGCCGGCGGCCCTCATCACCTCCAGCAGGAAGCACCCATCAACGATCATCGTCTCCAGGAACCTCTCCCTCCCTTCCTCGCCACGCCATTTCTCGCCGAGGTTGAGGTACGCGCTCTCCAGCTGCTCGGCGACCTCCTCCACGGCGGCTGCAAACTGCTCTAGCGGCGGCCGGTTGGCCCGCCGCAGAAGGTGCCTGAGCGCGCGCTGCTTGTGCTCCTCCATGGGCTGCAGCTCCTTGTCGCGGTGGTGGTAGGGGCCCAGCGACACCACCTGGGGCCGGTACGCCTTGGGCTTGAGGTCCTTGATGCACGCCGGAATGCGGTAGATGCTGTGGCGTTGCCACAGCGAAACCTCCACCGTCGCGTCGGCCTCCGCGAGGGTCTTCTCCACATCCATCACCCACGCCCGCCTTCTACTGCTTGCGCCTTCCGCAGCCATGGATCCCACAGATAGCTAGTAAATTATATGTGTCCTAGAACTCTAGAAGTTAGTAGGGAGTTTGATATTGGTCGATAGTTAGCTACTGATCTAGATAGACTTTCTTGAAGGGAAGGTAGCAATTAATCTAGTGTATTAGAAATCTAGTCTCTCTATATATATACAGGCATATGTGGTTACTTGCGTTTCATGCCACGGAGCGCATGATGGGTGTCCGGAAAAAGAGGATACTGTCTTCATGTGCACACATGATTAGTCCGTGGGAACTTTGTCTAACTGTCTAAGAGTCTATAATTAAGACACAATTTGGAATTACCGTGTGGCTTGTCATGGCATGATGATAATCTGAACTATATAAATCCACTTTGGGACATGTCACAATCATTACAGTTTCTAAATGAATCTACTTAGACCGTTTGCGAAGACCAAGGTGGATATCAGAAAGAGGAATCATGGTCACTGCGAGCTCCGTGCATGTTTTTAGCTTTTTACAGCTAGCCGAAAGATGACGTCCAGAGAATTCAGAAGAATGGTACTATATATTACTGCATTTGGAGGCTTTAATTTAGTTAAAAAGATGAAGATTCTACTAGTACGGCTAAATTATATTGACTGCAGTGTAATCTGTAAAATACGCGACGTGGTGGAGGTGATGGTGGCGTGGCGCACTGCTAATTGGGGGGTTTCGTTCTAGCTGCGCACTGGAGAAGCGAGGAATATGTAAAAGGCAGAACTGCGGAGCATTGTTGGGAACGGTGTGAGCATGTAGGGGAAAGTTAGGTGCTAAGAGGATAGAGTAAAGGGCAGGGGAGGTATCTGGATGATCGCACTTTATGGTTTCCATTGTTGTAAAACAACCAGACTTTCCAAGAAGGAAATGAGGACTAGAAGTTCTAGTCCTTATCCGGTTGCTTGTGGGCTCTTACCATAATCTCTAGCCTTAGTTCGGACTATATAATCAGAGGAGCACCCCATATTGTAATACATCGATTTGAGGAATAAAGAGAAGCTCCACCTATGTTGTCTCTTGTCTACTTTATACTTGTTCTTGTGTGCTTGTCGTGAGAGGCGTGAGAGGGAGAAGATCCAACGTTGACGACGTGTTTCACAACACGTTATCAGCACGACGCTCTTCGTCGACTACGCCGGAGGAGTCGCCATCAAGCTCGTCGGCGGCAATCTCGCCGTCGTTCTCGCCGACGACTACTTCGACGACGTCGGCTACATCAACGTCGCCAGCAAACGGATCTGCACCGACTCGCCATCAAGCAGGCATGTCTACGACCATGCCTAACGCCCTACATGGTATGTATCTACTGATAACTGCCCTACGCGGCAAGTGGAGTAGATCAATTGGCATCCAATAATACGAGGTATGAATTGTGTTCTAGTTAGTAGATTAGATGAATTAAACCAATTTAGAAGTTGGAACGGTTTAATCCACTAATCCTAATTTAAATCTACAAGTAGTAGATGACAAACTTGATCAACACTACTTTTTGCCGGCCTGAATATCGACAACACAAGCGTGTATTTTTTTTTTAAAAAAAATAAACATCAAACGATGGATACACGACGCATATTACTATTGGCACGATGCATAGCACAAGGACCAGCGCGGACTGGTAAACAATATAACCATCAACTTGCAAATCGATGGTACTGAAGTAATGAGTGGCAGGCATGAAGCCCGTGAAATACACACACATGTACGTAGCCTGCACGTCGATGTGCGCAGCTCTTTAATCGCTGTTGTTACAGTTAATTGAGCCCTAACCCAGCAGGTTCGCACCGTGCCGCTCGATGTCGAGAGTTCATGTCTCGACGGCTGCCTGCAGATGTGCCGCCTGAAGCACCGCATCAGAAACCCCAGCAGCCAGCACCACTTGAGGATGCCATGCACGTTGCTCGTGCCTGAAGCCGCGACCACCACCTCGCAAAAGTATGCCCAAAGACCAGCAGTTGAACTCAGCACCAGAAGTTTGAATCTTGACGCTGTGCATTGACCTGAAGCTGTCTATCCATGCTCCACGCCAGAAGATATGAGGCCGACGCTCATAGTCGTGTTGCCGCCGGAAGTTGCCCCGCCATGTACATACGAACTCTCGTACTCGTAGTTGTTACTATCGAAAGTTGCTGCATCCACCGATCGCACTGCCTGAACGATCATCAAGGCCTGTAGCCAAACTTGATGATTCTGCCAGCAGCCGAGGCCAAGTCCGAGTCCCCCACGAAGTTGACGTCGCCGGGTCCAAGTCTTGCACGCAGCCAGGGCCGAGCCTGCAGCAGACCTCATGTCTACTCGATACGCCTGATCCCATGCCGTATCTACCCGCACACGCATTGGATCGGATGAACTTGGCAACGTAGCTCCCCGCCGCCACCACATGCCTCGCTCTGTAAGCAAACACGCTTTGGCATCGACAAAGATAGGAACGGTCCAAAAAGGGTCCACGAGGAAACAAAGGTTACTTACGGAAATCCCATGCAGGATTAAGAATTGTGGCCAAAGACCATCTTGCGGAAAACATGTCAGGAAGTTCAGTTATTTGCGGCAGATCAAGATCTTTTAATTATGTTTACAATTTGGTCAATCTTGATTTCTTTTTACTGTTTTATGGCATATTTGTTATAATTACGCATAAATTCAGTAAAATAGAGCCTTTAATCATAGAAACATGGTTTTAGGTATATGAGCTCTCAATTTTTGAAAATCCCCTTTGAGGCTCATACTTATCTTTTTCTAGCACGTTTAATGGTTTTATAATTCTGAAAATTTGAACCATTAATCCTTGAAGTGGCTAAAAATTTACCTTTAATCATAGAAAAGGTTTTAGGTTGATGACCTCTCTCTATCTTGAAGAACCTTAGACAGGTTACCCCCGAGAGTGTCATATTCAAATATTTTTCCTGGCAATTATGTGAATGGGTATATATACTTTTGTTTGCTAGGAAAATTCTAGGAAAATAAACAAATTATTTATTGAATTGATTAACCAACCTTAATTAATTTTGCACTTGGTTCATGCATTTGAACACGTGAAGTGTGCTTGTAGAAATTGCATGAATAATGTAGGAAGTGACATGAAGTTCACTATTTCTAGAAGAAATTTTTATCATTGGTTTAAAGTATAATAATGTATAATTTCAAGAAGAAATGCTATATAACTCTGAAAGTTATTTTGTCCATGTGAAACAACGTATTTTTCTTCCAGCATGACATTATGATTTTACAATAGCAGTAAATTCATAAGTTGTATGCCAACTATTTGAGTTTATAAATAACATGAAGTTATACAAAAACTATGTGTTTTCGTGAAGAATCACGTTATTTGCCATGTAGGTATTTTTGCAATTCAATAAGAATATGCATAAACTCAATATATAAAATATTTTTATGCGATGCATAAATAATAGAATTGGAAGGAAAATAAGGTACATTCCTAAAGTGATGTTAGGATCAGGGGGAGATGCATTGAACAAAGAAGTTTCATACTCACTCCTTAACCATACATAAATAGATTTTTCTACATAAGGTGCATTATTAGTTATATTCATGAAAAATTTGGTTATGCTCACGAAGAGAGAACAATTACTTTTTGCTCCATACTAGAAGTTTAGCAATATTTTAAGAATATTTCCCAGAATAGAAGGGCAAATTGAATATATTAGTGTTTCTTACCTCTGTATAGGTTTTTCTCACCTTATCTTATGCCCACTTGCTTGTAGCAATTTTTACCTGAAGTAATAACTTTAATCTCATGAAATAAATATCGAATTACATGTTAAACATTGTAAATAATTGATTCAAAATGCCTATATGATAATCATCTGAAATGATATTTAGTTCCACTAAAAAGCCTCAACTAACCATGAAGGTTATAATTTTATTGTGCATTACTACCATGTGGGTAGAAAGGAAACTGAATTTCCTATAAAGCACCTCAACTAAAATAACATACAAGCTTGTCAATTAATCTCAGAAGATTCAATTTAGCCATAAAATTGTATATTATAAAATTATGTATTGAATACATAAACCCAATAACTTGAAGCTTATTCTACTCATATCACATTATTGTACATTGAAAAGTACACAAAATATGTGAATTTTTGAATCACGTTTTTATATACTAGCAGTATGATTGAATTCTATGGAATATTTGAAATAACTCATAGATCATGCTTGAAGCATAACATTCCCTGAAGTGCAACTATGATATGAAAAAGGGTAGAAAATAGGGTATTAGAGGCATATGAAGAATGTGGATAAACTTGAAAAAGTCTAATAGGCATATCCCTAATCTTGTAGTATTGTTGGTTTAGAGCTGCATCCTGTTAGATTGATGGACAAACTAACGCGCAAGTTGGCCTGTAGCTGTGGTCATTATAATGACTAAGTCTGTAGCTCTGCGCATAGCCTTTGTAATCCATATATATCACTGTGTCACTGAGAATGACTAGTTAATAGTTTTTCCACAATAATGTGAGAACCTGCATGTTACTACATTATTAGCCTTTGCATGGGTATTATATTAAAATTCTGCTTTATGTTGGCTAGAAGCCACAATACTATTGTTTTCATCGTATTAGCTTGCATGCTATACATACTCAAACTTGTCCTGTTGAGTAGGAGCTCTATCAATCAGCTTGCACGCTGACCCAATTTATGCATTTCATGCAGGTGCACAATTGACTAGAAGTCATCAAGTAGGTTGAGATCAGGGGGAGCAAACCAATTTGAAATCGAGACAATAGTGATTTTATTCAATCAATTAGAAATTGATTGACTCAATTAGAATGAGTTTGCGGACAAATAAAAGATGGACCTGCTAGTCCATTATGTGGAAAATTATTTCATATTTATGGGTTCAAAATCTTAAGACATATGGGGAATTCTTGTATGAATAAGCAATTAAAATAAATTTCGTGTAGATTTAATGTTGCAAACAATAAACGTGAAGTTTATTTTCCAAATGACTTAAAGTATATCGTATGAGTGTTTGAATTGAAATATTTTAGGCTAAATAAAGAAGTTAGACAATAAAATAGTCTTGTAGACTTTTTAGAACTGCTAATGTGTAGGTATGCAGAACATACCAAATCGCATAATATACAAATAAAGTCTAGCTCACTGCATAACAAACAACCTCTAAATTTTGAAATTAGGTGCGTGAAAAATTATTAATTTCACCATATTAGCATACATGGGCATTAACTTGAAGTTTAAAAATATGGATCTGAAATTCCATTATGTAAAGCTCATGGGGATATTATTAGAAGTATGCTATTATTTATGAAGATGTAATACCGGCATTAGGGGGAGAAAAAAAGCCAATATGAATGCCTTGTATTGAATGGAATAATGATCTTCATAAAATATTTTTGAAAGCTTGAAGCACGAACAAAAACACGCACTAAATGATACTCGCATGAAGCTGAGTATAATGCCAAAATATTTAAATGTGAGGAATTCCATGAAGGGCACCACCTAATGTGGAAACACACTTGAAGTGAAACTCTTTGAAGAATTTTATCCCAGTGAGAATGTGCACATAATGAATACTCACAAAATGGGAAACTGGAGATTAGGAGAAACGACCTGAAGTTATTAACCAGAAGTTAAGTTTACTTGTAGTAAACATAAAGCTATGTGTGGTATATCCCGGGTATTTAATTAATAATATACTCACCATAACAAATGACTGTATCATTAATTTAAAATCTATGGGGACGCCTGTTGTTTTTGGATTAAATGAACTTGTCATACAAATTTTACTGAAACCTCTATAGAACTCCGGAAAGAAGACCATCATGGTCAAATAACTCACAAATTAAGAATGGTCATCATGAAGATGAAAGCCTAACACTACAAAGCGCGCGCACTATTTTGTGTTGGGATAGCAGATATTATTTGACTATATTATAGTCTTATCCTGAAGATATAGGAGAAAAGAATAAATGTCAACAACATTACCTCTATCATTGCAAATGTTTCTCTAATGAGAACATGGATCCACAAATAAAGTCCATGGCAGAGTTGCATGAAGCACTCATATCGGGTCACTGAAAAGATGCAATTGAGGTTAAACCATTAAGAAAATATTTGAACCTGCAAGTTCAAATTAGATAAGTCATTATGAAATAATAATATGATGAAATGAAATGGTTTATAGGTCTTTCAAAAGACTAACAAACTCCCATTATGTATGAATGAATATTCTGCTACTTATCTGGCAAATGGAAAAAATAAATTAAATATTATGCAGTTAATTGGTGGATTTGGAAAATCCATAGCTGATCCTTGAAGGACTCAACATTCCTAGAAGGAATTAAAATAAATCTCATACCAAGTATTAAATGTCTAAGGTAGATAATATTTCAGTTAAAATCTTTAGAAGAGCTAAATCCTGTAAGGAAATAAAGTCATAGAATGAATTATTGTGAATAACACTTTTTAAATGTATAGTTCATAGAAGAACTTAAATTTAAAAGATTGAGTGAATCACTTCTCTCGTGCATGAGAGAATTTCTCATAGAAGAGAAATAATATTCTCAAAGAATTAGAAATTTTTTGAGGAACTTATCAGTCATTTCCTGAATGAACACCAATAATCTTGAAGATATGAATTAACTTTATACAGACCCAAATAAATTAAGAATAAAGTGAGGATCATATGGTTCTGAATGTACCATTTAAGCACTTGTGCATAGCTATCTAGTATTGATAGTAAGTATTCTCACATACCACAGAAGGTATATTGGTGATTGGCGATTTGAATTATCCCCTCAAATGCCAAAGTGAAGACTGATTTATCTATAGTGGAATAAGCCATCTATGAAGATCTGGTGAATAGATCATTGGTTATAAACTAGAATCCACTTAGATAGAGTTGCTATTATTTCAAATTTGAATATTAGTTTGAAATCAAATATGTAGAAGATATGTGAATTGAAACTTATTAGCCCCATATTCCTCTGAAAGGATAAAGTTTATTTTGTGTTGCACAATTATTAAGTGGTTATTAATGCTTGAAGCATTGCTCTTTATCATAGTTAAGTCTTTGAATGACTAATTATTGTACTCGTACACATTTATGTAGAATGTAACTAAGACATTATTGAGCACTGAAGTTTAAAGGATGTCGTCATGAGGGGGAGCATATTTTTTTATCATTAGTGCAAGAATCATGAAGTTCATGCATTAATCTTGAAGATTCATCACTATTCATGAAGAATAGTAAATATAGAATTGTGTATAACCAGAAGGTTTAATGTTGTACTCTTTTTCCCTTTGTGAGTTTTTACTTGAAGGTTTCTCACGTAAGGTTTTTGACGAGGCAACATGTGCAATACAATTGCGGTTGATATGTACTCTTTTCTCCAAGAACCATTTTTTCCCACTGGGTTTTCGGATGGAGTTTTTGATGAGGCATATGCATTCGCGGTAATCGCCCAAGGGGGAGTGTTGTAAAACAACCAGACTTTCCAAGAAGGAAATGAGGACTAGAAGTTCTAGTCCTTATCCGGTTGCTTGTGGGCTATTACCATAATCTCTAGCCTTAGTTCGGACTATATAATCAGAGGAGCACCCCATATTGTAATACATCGATTTGAGGAATAAAGAGAAGCTCCACCTATGTTGTCTCTTGTCTACTTTATACTTGTTCTTGTGTGCTTGTCGTGAGAGGCGTGAGAGGGAGAAGATCCAACGTTGACGACGTGTTTCACAACATCCATGACGTATATGAGAGGGAGGAATCAAGAAAGGAAGCTCCGGTTGCACGTGAATCATGTGCTACATGCTCTGTCATCCATTGGAAACATGAAAAATCCATGAGGGGGTCTACTTATTGGTCTGTACAAATGTCAATCCTGCAAAACCGGGTTTTGTTAAATAATTTTGGTTAAACTTCGTAGATTTGGCAAAACTGGGAAAATATTTGAAATTCTGATCAATTGTACCCAAGTTTGTACTACCATTGTCCTTAGATAGAAGGGATTTTAATTCGATTTTATCCTAAGTAAATATATATTAATTATGAACAAATTTATAGAAAATAACAATAATATTTGCCATATCAAATGATCATAAATGAGACCCATTATGAAAATATTTTCATAATTTATTTCATCGATGCAGTACACGTTAATACTCTTCTCCGTCAGCTTGATCAAATTTAGAATAGTTTGACTTGAACAAACTCAAAATCTTCTTATATTTTAAAGCAAATGTACTAGTTTGAGTAAACTACTCCAAAGGTTCCCAAACTTGTTGTGTTGTGTTAACCAAGTTCCTAACTTCTAAAATACTTCAAATTAATTAAGTGGGTCCATCATAAGTCCCAATTGCGTAAGATGAGCTTCCATCATTAGCGTTCCATACCACCATGGCACTAGGATGACAATAAAAAGAAAAACTAAAATCAAAATGAAAACAACAGAAAATATAAATAAAAAGAAAAGTTAAAGAAAATAAATGGTCAAATAAACAAGCAGGAAACTACAAAATAAAATTAAAATAGAGCATAAAATAAATTAAAACAAATTTATAGAAAAAGAAGAATAAATAAGAAAATAAAATTAAGAGTATGTATTATAAAAATGGGAAAAATAAGAAGAGAAACGAAAAAATGGGCCGCAGGCTTTTTTTTAAGTAAAAAGTCGGCCACAACTAGGCCAATCTCATCACACCTCATTAAGAAAACAAACTGGCTGTCCGCAGACTTCTCTCGATCTTTCTCGCCCAGCTACAGGTGAGAGAGGCGACCAGAGGCGATTTCGCTCTCCCCCGTCGATTCGCCGTCGCTCTTGCCTCTGCCGCCCTCGTTGGCGTCGGAGGAGGAGAGGGACGGATGAATCGACGGAGGATCTGTACATACCCTCTTCTATTAGGCTGGATCTAGGTAGATTAGGGTTAGGTCTTGCCATGTCGGCGGTCCGGCATGGACTTTTCTTCCTGGGCGGCGTCTCCGGCAGGCGACGGCGTGGGTGTGCGGAAAGTGGCTCCGTCAACCACGACGGCTTCCCCGACCTCGCCGGTGGCGACGACATCAGTGAAGACTACGGGCGCCGGCCCGTCTTTTGTCCCTCCTGCTTCTTCTCCGACGAAGCTAGTGCCTCTGGCTTCTCCGGCGAAGAGCTCGGGAGGTATGTCTACCGACTCGTGAGGAAACCGAGTTGGTTTTCATGCTTCCTCCATGGTCTCTCTGTGTTCTTGGGTGGTGGATCTGCAAGTTCGTGGCGGATGTCGAGAGGATGGAGCACTACGGTTTCTTTTGTAGACGATTGGGCAACGACGATGTTCTTCTTTGATTTTGTCTTATGCGTCGTTGATCCAATCTGTCTTGTTTCTCTCCACACTGTTTGTGATCCTTCTTCGGAAGCCGCTGCTGGCCTTGTAACTACTGTCAAGGATGCGGGGGACGGGAGGAAGATTTTTCTTACCACCTCTTCTGGTGGTTTCATTGCCCTCCAGGGAGCTTCAGTGTCCGGCGAATCGGGATTATTGATGCTTGAGGTGTCAGATATCCGGTTCTTCGGCGATATGATGGCCTCTGGCTATTTGGCTTGGCCTGCTCGTTCAGCGAACAAAGTGCGTATCGGTGTTGCTGATGCGCCACTCTGGGTGCCGTTTAAAAAGTGTGTTTCTTCGTCGGGAGGATGGTCGGCTTCAACATCTTTGTTCCGGCCGTCGGCGATGAGCGCCACCGGGAGAAGCTTGGAAGAACAAGAACGTGAATGTAATTTTCTTGTTTTTCAGGGTTGTCTTTGTAAGTGTGGGAATGTAAACCATCAGTTTTATGTATGAAATATAATCCCGGTTTTCTCAAAAAAAAAAGAAAACAAACTGGCTCACAAGACTGGGCTGAACTTTCTCGCCACATGCAATTGCGTGATTTGACACGATGGCATGGAGGATAACGTGGCGCTGACATGGCGGAGGTTGTAGCGCCACTCCTCTTGGCATGACTGAGCTCATAGTCACGCCATGCCTCCTGACGCGACTACCCCCTCAATGTTAGCACCACGTCGTCCTTGGTGCCATCGAGTCATATTAATCACGCCATTGCATGTGGCGTGACTGAAATATTAGTCGCGCTGCACAGCTTGACGTGACCAAAATGGCTACTTCTTGGAAAATTTAGACCGGGAGTTATTTATAAAATTTGAGATTAAAAAGGGTTAAAATAAAAAATCTTTAGAAATATCAAAATAAATAGTAATTTGAGACAGAGAGGGTGTAGTTTATAGCTGATAAATCTGGCACAAGATAAGTAGATTTCTTTATTCCTGAGAGTATTACAGTCGGACTATTCAAGCGACAGGCGCAGTGTCGTGAACGCACGACTCCGGTGCGAACGAAAGCTTGTTATCCTTCAGGTCAAACACGAACCTAGTATCCACCTGCTGCAACGCACCTATCACGGTCCGGCGCCCCGGCACCGGATTCCATGGCTTTGCCGTGTGCCCGGTACACACGGCAAAGCCTTAAATACACACGGCAAAGGCTTTGCCGTGTGTGGCACACGGCAAAGAGCACACGGCAAAGTTTGGACGGCAAAGGGGTTCTTTGCCGTGTGCCCAAGATCGGGCACACGGCAAAGGCTTTGCCGTGTGCTCCTCCCTTTGCCGTGCGCCGTGAACGGCTAACGGACAGCCGCCGTTACTTACGATTTGCCGTGTGCTGCGAAACGTGGCACACGGCAAAGGGTTAGCCTTTGCCGTGTGCTGGTCCACGTGGCACACGGCAAAGGGTTAGCCCTTTGCCGTGTGCTACGCCACGTGGCACACGGCAAAGGCTTACATGGCGGCACACGTGGCGCTCCTTTGCCGTGTGCTGTTACCATAGCACACGGCAAAGAGGTGGCCTTTGCCGTGTGCTTTTACCATAGCACACGGCAAAGGCCAAGACTTTGCCGTGTGCTTTTACCATAGCACACGGCAAAGGCCCAGCAACAGCACGTTTTTTTTTTGTTTATTGTTACTTATACCCCCAAACAACTCAATCTTAAACAGTTTATATATCAATAACCATCACAGGCAGTTTATATATCAGACCGACCATCACAGGCAGTTTATATATCACAACGACCATCACAAGTCCATAAATGTCCATACAAGTCCATACAAATCCATACAAGTCCATACTAATCAAATAATACAAGTCCATACTAAGCAAATGATACAAGTCCATACAACTCGTCCATACAACTCACTGAGACCCAGGTGGCCGCGGCGGCTCCTGCGAGAAGGGTGATCCGTGAGGTAACGGCGGGAACGGCGACGGGAAGCTGTGAGGGTGCGGCGTCATGCCGGGACGCAACTGCGGCCAAGGCTGGAACGGCGTGCCGGGAGGCAACTGCGACCACGGGTACTGCGTCCACGGTGGGGGGTGAGGGGACTGCTGAGGGGGTGACATGTCTACAGCGATCGGCCCATCGTTCGAGGCCGCGGACTGGTGAGGGGACTGCACAAATGATACAAAATCTAAATAATTCTGGTTTCATCCTAAGTCTTTCAATCATTCTAGGATCTAAGTCGGCTCTAAGTCATTATGAGGAATGAAAATTCAAAGTTGTGAAGAGACTCACAGGCGTAGCATCTCGAGCTGGTGGGGGCATGATAACTGGCGGCGGTGCTTGACCTACCACCGAACCAATGTTGTGCACGTACTGGAACATGTGCTCGTACTGCTGCCGCAGGGCCTCCCGGTCGGCGGCCTGCTTCCGCTCAAACTCGGCAATCAAATTCGCCCTCTCGGTATGCCAGTTGTGCTGCAGCTCTTCCTTTGCTGCTCTCACCCCCTCCGCCACCTGGGCTGCCATCATTTCCTGCACATATTCATGACATTGTTAACATACCAAACAATGGTTAGCGATAATCAATTAACAATAGGTAAAACACAAATACCTGAAACTGAGCCATCTGGATCTGTGTAGGGGTCTGGCGTGGGCGTATAGGCGGGGTGGAGTCCGTGGCACGGGCTTTAAGCGCGGTGAGAGTGGGAGTACTAGCCGTGTCCACTAGGCTGTTCGCAATCGCATACCGGCCGTGCTTCTTGCCTCCTCCTGACCTCATGAGGACTTCTCCGTCAAGGTCAGCACTGATCGGATCAAACTCCGGCCCATGGACCTCCCTTGCCATCTCTGTGTAGTTACTAAGGCGGCTGTAGGCAGTCGGATTGGAGTACGCCTCAGGCCCGTCATTCGGGTTGTACGTGTTCTCTGGGTCCGTCGCCTTGCCCTTGTGGGACAAAGCGTATGCCATGGCCGGGGGGCAAGGCTGGTTACCATGTGTCCGCGACTGCAAAAAAAACAAAAACAAAAACAAAAGGGAAAATGGTTATGAATTATTCAGGAGAGCTCATTAGAATTAAAAATTGAATTCACGTACCCATGTGTTCGCGAACGCCTGGAGGTTATGGTTGCCTTGATGATGTGATGCACCTGACATCATCAAACGCCGCCGCCGGAGCTCGTTGTGGGTCTCCTCCCACTCGTCCGCGAGCCACTTGTCCACCATCTTACCCCAGGCCGGAATTTGGGTCAAGCACCACCAAGGAACCGCCTGCATATCATTAAACACGTGACATATGACAAGACAAAACAAAGGGTACTTAGTATAAGAGAAGGAGTATATTTACCCGCATGAATTGCTCACGTGTCAACCGCATGTTTCTCGCCTCCGCTTTAGTAAGCTTCACCTTCATGTACTTGCGGTAGAAATGCACGACGGCTGCAATGCGCGCCTCGTAGTGCATATCTTGTACCAGTTTGTAGCAGGCATGGTGAGCCACAGCCTTGGCAGTCGCCTCGTACCCGTCGTCCCATCTAAAGAAATCCTGCACATTGATTGGATGTGATTATTTATAGAATGTTAGATGAATCTGATGTATTGAGCAATATAAAGTTTGAACAAGACTTACCCATAGCTCTTCCACCACCCGATGTGCCATGTTGTTGAACGTCCTGCCATCACGATCTGGGTGAGGGTCTACGGTGCAGGCGATGTAGTGCTCCCACGTGTACGCCGGCTCCTCTCGGCCGGCGAGCTGCACCAAGCCAGGGAAGTGTAGCTTGCACAAAAGCCCCAGGATGCCATTGGGCATGCGATTGTGACTACCTGGCGTGATCAGCAACCACCCCCTGCACAAGTGACGAAGACAATTTAGACGTTTCAGTAGTGCTAATAAACATATGAAAGGAAAAAGTAGTGAAAACATTTAAAATTTCTTACCTCCTCCCGTCGGGTCTAATTACCGGTCGGTTCGAGAAAGGTATCGGCCGATCAGGTATCTTCGAGGGGCCTCGCTCGTATGGAGACAGTTGTGCATCCTCTCCCTCCTCCCCCTCCTCTCCCTCGACCTGCTCCCCCTCCTCACCCTGCCCACCCTCCTCTCCCTCGACCTGCTCCCCCTCCTCACCCTGCCCACCATCCTCTCCCTCGGACTGCTCCCCCTCCTCTGCCTCGTCCTCAGAGGCATGAGCGGAAGGTAGCTCCTCCCTATCCTGTCCCTCCTCCTCCTCGTCAACCTCAGGCGAGGGTGTCCTCGCCCTCCTCCCCCTCCTCCTCTGTGCAGTGCCGGAGGACTCAGCTCTTCCCCTGCCTCTCCCTCGACCCTTGGGTCTCCCTCGACCCTGGCCTCCCCCCCTAGCGAGCTCGGAGTCCTCAGCACCTCCAACGACTCTCTGGTAAATGGAAGTGACCGACCTAAAAGGGTTACGTCCCACCATCTTTTATCAATCACCTGCATAAACAAGAGAAAACAAATTAGTACAATAATTACAAATAATTAGTACAAGTAGTAAATGAATTTATACAATTTGTAAATTAATTAGTGCGACTAGTAAATTAAAAATGAAATAACTTACATGTTTTAGAAATAATCATCATGATCCGGATTATCCGGATCATAATTCTCATCATCACTATCACGCATTTCAATATAATCGCTGTTCTGGTGCAAGGGAGGCTCGTCGTCGTCGTCACTGTCGTTGCCTAAACGTAATTTCTCAAGTAAGGTTAAGTCATTCACATTCTCAACCACATCTCCGACGTCCTCGTCAACAAGCATTTCATTTTCTACGTCCTCATCTTCGGTTAATTCTATCTCAAATCTTCCTTCTAGCCCATCTTCCTGGAAGAACTCTCCGTCATAAGTATTTGGGTCTATGTTGTAATCTTCATTGTTTGGGACAGGTAGTCTACCATGTGGCGATACTTTGTACACAACATCCCAACCGATAAGACGTTCGTCGGTTTGACACGGGTACGAGAGATAATACACTTGGGTCGCCTGTTGAGCCACAATGTAGACATCGTCTCGTGGGTAGACGGAAGACTGTTGAATTTCGACTAGCCCGATTTTCGGGTTCCGTCTCACCGCTTGAGGATCAAACCAATGGCATTTGAATATTACAGGTTTGAGAGGATGTGAACCATGAAATGTGAGTTCGTATATTTCTTCAATTTTTCCGTAGTATTCTAGCCCATCATCTCCTGGAGTGAACACTCCGGTATTTGTAGTTCTTCTATTGGGTCGTCTCTGATCATGCCGTGTTGTGTGAAACCGATATCCATTCACATCATACGCGCCAAATGACTTGACCCTAAAGGCACAGCCATCGGCCACTTGCCTCAACTCGGCACTCATTGACGCATCCGTCATGCCCTACACATTAAAGCAGGATATATAACTCGTTATGTTACGTACGAGCTAATTTGTATAGTCATGCATACTATGAGCTAAATAGAACATTACCTTCTTTTTGAACCAAGAAATGAAATCAGGCATTCCTTCAGCAGAACCATGTCTAACAAGGTTCTCACTTTCCTCCTCGGTAGGTGGCCTTGATTGATGCCAGAATTGCACATGAAATTCCCTGTACCAACGAAAACGATGGGGTTGGATGCAGAAAAGATTGTATTAGAGAACATGTTTGTTGAAAACTTACTTTATGTACGGCTCAACTTCGTCAAGATTTTTCAGTACATATAGCATGATGTCACGCCATTCTTCGAGATTCAAGGTTTTGATGGTCGCTTCACTTGCCTTTCCGAGTTGGCCTCGGAAAATGCTGAGGTTGGACTCCTCTTCGCCGGCATTGTAACGAGAAGGTGGATTATGCACGCTTGGAAGGTTCTCAGAATAGTATTTTGATGTGAAGTTTGACACCTCCTCTAGAATGTGCGCCTCAGCAATAGAAGCTTCAATTTTGCATTTATTTTTACATTTAGTTCGAAGAACTTTTTGACATCTCTCAATAGAATAGCACCAACGGTTCTGCACAGGACCACCCATTCGTGCCTCATACGGGAGGTGCAAAATCATATGTTCCATCGGATTGAAGAAGCCAGGTGGAAAGATCTTCTCCAACTTACAGAGCAACACAGGAGCCAATAATTCCATATCTGCAATCACGGATCGAGATACTTCCTTAGCACAAAGCTGGCGGAAGAAATTGCTCAACTCTGCCAACACTACCCAGATATGGTCAGGGACATAACCTCGAACCATCACTGGAAGAATACGCTCGAGCCATATATGATAGTCATGACTCTTGAGGCCATTTACTCGCATGGTAGCAAGATTCACTCCCCGAGACAGATTAGCAGCATACCCATCAGGAAACTTCAACGTTTTCATCCATTGTAATACTTCCTTCCGTTGGGCTCTCGTCAGGACGAAATCGGCCTTAGGCTTTTTCCATCTACGACCTTCATTGGGAGTTGGAATGACTAGCTTCGGTCGATCGCATAACTTCGCCTGATCAACTCTAGCCTTAACATTGTCCTTTGTTTTATCGGGAATTTCCATGATTGAACCCCAAAGTGCCTCGCCGATATTTTTTTCTGTATGCATGACATCAATGTTGTGTGGAAGAAGAATATCATCCATGTAGGGGAGCCTCCACAACCCGCACATCTGAGCCCACGCATGAGACTCTCCGTATCCTGCAAAACCACTTCCATCTTTTTTGAGCACAAGAGCGTCCAACTGAGCACGCACCGCGGCACCTGTCATCATTTCCGGTGGAGGGTCTTCGACTACAACACCTTTTGTAAAGTTTTTGACGTCTTTTCTGAAGGGATGATCAAGAGGGAGAAATTGACGATGTTTGTCAAACGAAGAATATTTGCCTCCAGCTTTTAACCAAATGAACTTTAGAGCTGCCTTGCATACTGGGCATGGGAACCTCCCGTGAACACACCAACCGCAGAACACCCCATACGCCGGCATGTCATGCAAGGAGTACTGGTACCAAACATGCATTTTGAAGTTTGTTTTCGTAGCCCGGTCGTATGTCAATACCCCCTCGGTCCAAGCAGTCTCCAATTCATCAATCAGAGGCTCCATGTACACACACATATTATTCCCCGGATGTTCAGGTATTATCAATGATAAGAATATGTTCTGTCTTTGGAAAAGGACGCCGGGAGGGAGATTGAGAGGGATAACGAACATGGGCCAACAAGTGTACGGCGCACTATTCATTCCATAAGGTTGGAAACCGTCTGTAGCTAGCGCAACACGTACATTACGAGCCTCTACAGCTTTCTCAATATAGCACGAATCAAAGTGCGTCCATGATTCACCATCGGATGGATGTACCAGCTTATCTGGATTATATCGGCGCCCATTTTTGTGCCATGTCATTTGTTTGGCGGATTCTTCTGTCATGTAAAGCCGTTGGATCCTCGGTATGAACGGAAGGTACCGTAAGATTTTCACAGCAATTGTGGTTTGTCTTTTATGACCATCACCTAACTCTACCTCAACAAACCTAGAGGATCCACACTTTGGGCAGTACTTTGCTTCCGCATAATCTTTCCTGAATAGGATGCATCCCTTCGGACAAGTGTGTATCTGCTCATATGGCATCTTAAGTGCACGAAGGAGTTTTTGTGCCTCATACATGTTCTTTGGCAGAATGTGACCAGCTGGAAGCAGGCTGCCAAAAACTGTCAACATAAGATCAA
The DNA here is from genome assembly GCA_015476505.1 of Urochloa ruziziensis. Lineage (NCBI taxonomy): Eukaryota > Viridiplantae > Streptophyta > Magnoliopsida > Poales > Poaceae > Urochloa > Urochloa ruziziensis. Next base: position 41,409,138 of record CM027120.1, on the reverse strand, counting down.
AGGCGTCTCGACCCAGGCTAAACTGGGACTTTATGGCCATTAGGCGCGCAATGGCATCGAGTTGAGAAACATTGGTATGTTCGTGAAGTGGTTGTTGTGCCGCAGACAACATGTCGTAGTACGCCTTTGCGGTTGGCTCTGGCTCTTCCTCCCTTGGTTCTTCATTAAAGTGTGCTTGATGATAGTCATCTAACATGTCTGCTACACCGGCGTCATCATCTAGAGCCTCGATACGTTCTCGGACGACCTCATCTCTCACACGCCCAGCTGTGCCATGATATCTCCACTTAGTTTGGTCTCGAGTAAATCCATGTTTGCAAAGATGATTTCTGATGACGGTCTTTGTATGTTCACGAGTGTTTCCACATCTGCTGCAAGGACACCAAGTGCTGGACCTTCCTCTAACATTAGCAAAGGCTTCATCCAAGAAAGACTCGGTCTTGTTAATCCAATCCAAGCTCAAGTTACCCCGACTGGACCAGCCCGTGTACATCCACTCACGGTCAGCCATCGTCTACTATACGAACTAGTAATATAAAAATAAAATGCATGAGTAATGTAAAACTCAATTGCATCTACACGAATTTTATATTGCCTAACTAATAGGTGAAGATAGGTCCTAATCCCACCCGAGGATGCGTAGCTGGGGTTAGTTCCCATGCTCTACCCCGATCCGAGACCGAATTTCGGCAGCACCTCCCCGCTGTTCTCCAAATACACGTCCCGAGAGGGAGATTGTGTATCCAGAGAACAACGGGGAGATGTTGCCAAAATTCAGTCTCGGATCGAATTAGAGCATAGAAACTGACCCCAGCTACGCATCCTCGGGCTGTCCAAAAAATGTGGACAATTCGAAACAGATAAAGTCATAGATATGCAAAAGATCTGCATATCTCCAACTGTATCCCTTCCGAACGGGAGACGCCTAGGTTACGTAAACCGCTAACATGTATGAAAGGGAAAGGGGGATGTCTCACCTTGCTCTACTGCAAAGTAGTCGATAACGGTGGCAAGACGCGGATGCCGAGGGAGTGTGCCTTGCGTACGGCCGCCCGGCCGGGGGAGGGCACGGTCGGCAGCGACGCGGGGGCACGGTCGGCAGTGACGCGGGGGGAGGAGTGCGCGAGGGCACGATGGCGCGCGGAGACGGGTATCCCTGTCCTGAAAAGTAAAAGGAAAAAAAGGTCAAAAGTTGTAAATTTCGGCAGCATCTCCCCTGCACAGGGAGGTTTCGAAACCTGCATCAAAACAACGGCACGACGGCCGACAACCATACACATAGCGGCACGATGACCGTCAACCACATATTGCAGCAATTATAACTACAAAAATCTCTAAGTCAATTCTAACTATCATTTGTAACTAAAATTTCTAACTAACAATTTCTAATTAACATTTGTAACTAACATTTCTAACTAACAATTTGTAACTAACAATTTCTAAAAAACATTTGTCACTAACAATTTCTAAATACATTACCTAAAACACGCCCAATCTTCTCCCTACGGCTCCGGCGGCCCGGGCAGCCGACGGCGACGTGGGCAGCCGCCGGCGCGCCCTCTCCTCCCCCCTCCTCCTCCTACCCTGGCCTCCCCCCGCCTCTTCCTCCTACCCCGGCCTTCTCAGGGGGCGGCGGCGGCGGCGCAGGGGCTGCGGCGGCGCAGGGAGGGGGGGGCGGCGGCGGTGCGGGGGGGGGGGGGGGGGGCGGCAGCGCAGGGGCTGCGGCGGCGCAGGGGGGGGGCGGCGGCGGCGGCGGCGGCGCAGGGGGGCGGCGGCGGCGGCGGCGGCGCAGGGGGGCGGCGGCGGCGGCGGCGGCGCAGGGGGGCCGGCGGCGGCGCAGGGGGGCCGGCGGCGGCGCAGGGGGGCGGCGGCGGCGGCGCAGGGGGCCGGCGGCGGCGGCGCAGGGGGGCCGGCGGCGGCGGCGCAGGGGGGCGGCGGCGGCGGCGCAGGGGGGCCGGCGGCGGCGCAGGGGCTGCGGCGGCGGCGGCGCAGGGGGGGCGGCGGCGGCGGCGCAGGGGCTACGGCGGCGCGGGGGGGGGGGGCGGCGGCGGCGCAGGGAGTCCGGCGGCGGCGCTGGAGGCGGCGGGCTCCGGCGGCGGCGCTGGAGGCGGCGGGCTCCGGCGGCGGCGGGGTCCGGCGGCGGCGCGGCTGTGTGCTGTGTGTGTGTGGCGTGTGCGTGTGTGGCGTGCGTGAGTGGGGGGGGCTGGTCAAAATGACCCCCCCCTTTGCCGTGTGCCGTGATCTAGCACACGGCAAAGGCTGAGGCTCAGCCTTTGCCGTGTGCTAGATCACGGCACACGGCAAAGGGGGGGTCATTTTGAAAAAAGCCCGCGTGCCCCCCCCTTTGCCGTGTGCTAGATCACGGCACACGGCAAAGAGGGGGACCTTTTGAAAAAACGCCCGTTCCCCCCCCTTTGCCGTGTGCTGCGCAGCAAAGCACACGGCAAACGCCCCCTTTGCCGTGTGCTGCGCAGCAAAGCACACGGCAAAGGTAATTTTTTTGTTTATTACATTTTTTAAAATTGTGTTCGTAATATAATTTTATGATTTGCTTTTCTAAAAACCTGTGAAAATAGTTTCTCAAAGACAACCTTTAACATATTTAATTAAACGATAAAAAAAACCTATTATTTCATGTACATAACTACAAATTGTTTAGTTGAAAAATAAAAGAAATGTCACACGTGTACGAAAATTGCGGCAATTTTGGTATGTCAGACTAATGTGAGTTGTTCTTGCATATACAAAAAGACTTGAAGTGAAAACCGAATTTGACTGCACTTACAACTCACAATATCAACAGCTCAACATCAACTCTCTGAAACTTCTTTGGAGATTCTTCGATTTGCAAACGAGGTATGTGATAACGTGTGCGAAACACGTTCTATTTTTTACCACAGCATGTACACATGAAATCATGATGTCAGGGCAAATCTTATGATTTTCAGATATGGATTATTTTTTTTAGAATTTAAATACGATTGGGCCACACGTATCTGATCAGGTTTCATGAACAAGTCGCTAGTTATTTCATTCAATTTTCTGGAAAAGGCCTAATATTAGACTCAATAACATGAATATTATTTTTGAAACCATTATATTCAATTATTCGACACACTTGCAGTTCAAAAGTTTATTTTGCCGATAAATCCATGGAATCAAATAAATTGACTAAATATAGCAAAAATAACGAGAAATGTACCAAATCTTGACATGAAATACAGAGTACCGTATCTTAACACCACAAAAATTTGGAAAGGAATAGGACGGAAAAAAAAATTATGCTTTGCCGTGTGCCGGCCCTTTACCGTGCGCCTGTAGACAGAACACACGGCAAAGGGCCGCGGCCGTGACTTAACTGTTACCTTTGCCGTGTGCCTAACGGCTGGCACACGGCAAAGAGTGCACGTTGCCGTGTGCTGGCCTTTGCCGTGTGCCAGCTGTGCAGGCACACGGCAAAGGGTGCCCTTTGCCGTGTGTTTATCCTTTGCCGTGCGTCCTGGGCCGGGGCTCACGGCAAAGGGTAGGGACGCCGTGTGCTGGGCCATTGCCGTGTGCCACCTGGTGGGCACACGGCAAAGAGTGTCCTTTGCCGTGGGCCCGCGTGCCGGCGCACGGCAAAGGGCCGTGCACACGGCAATGGCCCGTTTTCCGGCACCAAGGCAAGGCACGCGACCTGCCCTGGCCCTGCCCGTTCGTCATCCACCATCACGAACAGCTGCTCCGGCGAGATCACCAGCGTGGCATCCTCCCCGGCGAAATGGAGCGACAGGGACGGGAGGCGCCCCTTGACCGCCTCTGTCGCCCGGACGCAGAGCCCGTACCCACCCTGCTCCACTCGCCCCGCGCCATGGCGCTCCATGCCCGACCACACGGCGTCCTCGACGACACGGTACGCGCTCTCGACTAGCGCCGTCACCGGCGTGCCGATGTCGACGATGCACCCGCCGCCGCCGTGCCCGAACATCTCCGGCCGAACCCCGGCGAGCCTGCGCTCGCCGACGCTGACCCCGACGAGGCCCACGTAGTACGCCGAATCGGGCGCACCCTGCGCCGGCGACAGGATTCTTGTGCTCCGGTAATGCGGGTCACTTGGCAAGTCTGCTCCGAACCGGAGGGAGCCCTGGTGGCGGGTCTTGGTCTCCCTGGAGAGGCAGTAGGAGAAGCTAGTCAAGCCGCGCGCCGCCGCCTGCGACACCAACGAGGCCGGCGCCCTGCCCATGGCGAGGACACCCGAGGCTCCCCCGCTGTCGAACCTCCAGGTGGAGTGTGCACAACCAAAGGCGTAGAAAGGATCAACGCCGCCGTGGTCGATGATGCGGAAGTGGTCGGTGGACAGGTAGCCTCTGGCCGACTCCACTTCGGCGAGGTGGAAGACGCAGAGGCCCGTGCGGGGCTCCTTGTAGTACGGTGGTTGGGGGCACCTAGGGCTGGCGCTCGTGAAGGCGTGGTAGGTCGGCGAGGCCGCCGGGTCGAAGAGAGCCTGCATCTGGGGGGCCATCGGTGAGCAGGGCTTGCACTGCAGCCACGTCAGCGTGCTCGTGGTGCTGACCTTCATGATGTGCTCCTGCTTCCCGTTGCCGGTGCCGACCTCGACAAAAACCGCGGTGGGATGGTACGGCGCCGGGAGTACGGAGGTCAGGTTTGCCGCCGAGGTGCTGATGCGGCGCTGCACGTACAGGAAGCCGTCGCTGCCACGACGACGAACGGCGTGGTCGGAGTCCCCGGGGATGGCGATCATCCGGAGGCTGAACCCGCCCGAGGAGCTGTCGTTGAGGTCTCTTGTGTGATCGGCGACAGCGGGCGACAAAAAGAGGTGGTGCGTGAGTAGTGCGGTGATGATGGCAAGGCCGGTGGTGAGCTTCATTTTCATGACGATGGCGATGTCGAAGCGTCGTGAAATATAATGGTTGGAGAAGGTATATGTAGAGAATTTGGGTGGTCCGTGTTCTCTCTCCAAGAAACATTGGATATTCGAATACTTATTGCAAAGTTGCCATATGATATGTGCGCATATTGATTTATTAGTGCAACATGAGATACGAAATCCAAAAGTGGGACGCGAAGGAAATAAGTTAGATGTGGGAAGATGCTAATGTATTTATTACATCAATAAATAAGGCAAGGTATAACCGTATAAATGTCAATGTCATGTATATGGAATATGGAAATATGTGCATTCGATATCTAAAGCCACCGTACACCATAAGAAACATATATTTATTCGACTGCAAAATTATATCAGTCCAAGAGTTGAGATATCAAAACAGGAGCTAACTCTTCGATATACGACTTGATAAATTCTGTGGGCAGATTTGTTATTTGGATTCCCACACATTTGTTGAAGTGCTTGGACGATATAAAAACACACTATAGCTTCAGATATGAGGCGACATAAATCGAGAGGATAGATTCATACCATTTGGCATTGTTTGGAAACTCAAAAACTTTTTGGAGAGTGTGAGACGATACGGAAACATGTTCCTACAATATCTAATTAACTGGATTGTCTATCAGTATCAGTCACAGAGCATGTTATTCTGCCAGTTAGACCAGCCTATACTAAATGGCAGTACTAATTTGCCGCACTTTAGTACCGATCGCAGCAACCGGGACTAAAGTGCACATGGTACTAAACGGCTTTGCACACAAGAAAATAAGAAAAGTTATTGCGCGCCTTCGGAAGGCTGTTGGCACTCTTAAATGACACGTTTTTGGTGTCGTTTACATAATGATTTCATTCTTATTCTTATGCTAACCCCGCCACTTGGCACTGAAATAGCCTCATTTCCGCTTGTGCACATATTCTTGAAGCATTTTGGTTTACGCAGGGTATTTGGCTATTTTGGAGCGAATATGGGCTGAATCAGAGAACTAGCAACAACACGGCAAGATGAAGGCCAAAAGCCCTAATGAAACCCAAAGGAACCGAAGCCCGTTCATGCTCTACTCCAACGGGCCACCTTTAGACAAGGCTTAATTGAAGATAAGGCCACAGCAAGGCAAATCCAGCGCAGACTCTGAGGACACGTAAAGACTCATCCATATTGGACATCATATTGGACATCAGGGAAGCTTGCACGCAAAAGATGGGCCAGAGACGAGCCAAAAAGGGCCTAGGCCGGCCGGCCTAGGGCCCCCTTGGTCGTGCCGCCCAAGGGGTTTTTGAGGTGGTTCGGCCTCCCCTTCGAGCTAGGGTTTCCTCGCTATATAAACAGCCCGTCTTTCAGAGGAGGGCGCCATCCATTCACCAGAAGTCGGCGAAACCTAAAAGTGAGCACCAGAGGGAGACGACGGCCGCCGCAAGTCCTCGAAGTTGTCTAGGGTATGGCCTAGGCCAAACCTAGCCGCCATGGCCGCCCTGCGTGGTTGCGCTATGGTGGAGTTCAGGAGCCAATCATTCGTCATCTATGGTATGCATCGGAGGTGATGATGTAATAAACATATTTGTCTGAGTAATGATAATATTGTCATCCGATCTATTAGCGACTCATGTCTCCTTTTATGCTTTCTACCTATCATGAATGCGCATATCCCTTACTCTAATGCTAGTTTAGACTATTTATCTTGCTTTGTGTGATCATGGTGATTAGACCTAGTGTTGACGCAAAAATCGGGCGGTGACAGATGCGCTAACACACGAACGAAGGCGTGGCCTTGAAATCCGGGGCGTGCCAGTCAATCTGACCTGTTGATTGACAAGGATAAAATAGGACGTTGAGAAATAGCTGAAGAGTCGATTCTCTTGTTAGTGAAATCGAATATGATAGGACCAATTCCGATATATAATGAAACAGCACAGAGAGCCGATTCTTGATAGATCAAACAGCAAAGAGCCGATTGATGACTAAGCAATACAAGATAACCGTGAAGCGATCCGATATAGCTTAGTAAAGCAACACTTAGAACAATATTAATCAGCTATCAGATAAATCTCAAGATTATGCCTTTGACAGAGCCGATTGGATAAAATTCTAAACTGGATAGATGGTGGTAAGAACTAAAACAACAAGAAAAAACTTGTAGATCTAGCAAATACCGATAATGTCGAATAAATCTAAACGGAGCAACAGCGGTGCGCCCGATGCTAAAGCTTAGATATTACTCAGTAGACCAGCCTATACTAAATGACAGGTACTAATGTGCCGCACTTTAGTACACTACTACAAAAAACATTTTCGGAGACGGTTTTTTTTTCATTAATGGAGGCGGTTTTGGCAACCGTCTCTAAGCTCGGGTCTCTGTTAATCGATGATTAACAGAGACGGTTTGGGAACTGTCTTTGTTAATAAGCGTTAACAGAGACGGTTTTTGTAACAACACCGTCTCTGTTAATGCTTATTAACAGAGACGGTTTTTGTAACAACACCATCTCTGTTAATAAGCATTAACAGAGACGGTTTTTGTAACAACACCGTGTCTGTTAATGGTTTTACAGATAAAAAAAATGATTTTGAATCCTAATTTTGTCGGGCCACACATATTACACACGTTCATGTCAGATAAACACATTACATCCATTCACACATAAATGTTCAAAGTCTTAACACATTATTACATCCATGCGGTACAGAGTTCAAAATCGCACATCACACATGTTCACATGGCGTAGCTTACACGTCACCTAATTGAAGAGTTCCGCGAACTTGTAGTCGCTCATGTCTAGACCGTTAGTTCTCCAGTGACGTAGCTTCGCGAACTTCGGCTCCGTCGCTAGCTCGCTCTCAGCATTGAAGAATTTTCCTATAGCCTCACAACATAGATCCAAAGTAAACTTACAAATGTCTTGTACTGTTCTAGTAAAGCTTTGATGGACCACATTTTCATGGGTGCCCCCTCCTCGAGACTTTTTGAGCTCCCGCCAGCTGTTTGTATATTTGCCGAAATTTTTGAGGTACTCACAAGCAAAGTATCCACACGTGACTGAGCCAAAAGGTTGTTTGGCGCTCTGCATGCATGACATATGTAACACATACTTAGTCATTAGGACATATATAAATAAAATCAAAGATGAATATAGTTTCATGTAAGTACCGGGAAATTTCGCCTCACGGATAGTTTCATCTTGGTCTTGTTGAACCGGCTCTCGACTTGCTTGATCTTGCGTGGATGATCGATAAAGAGCGAGAATTCCGCATAGTGGTTGTATTCTTCTGGACTCTGCACTCCATCAGCTCCCACGATCCTTTGCTTCCCTGACACAACCACATGCTTCTTGGGTTCTCGGGGCTTTGCGAAGTAGGCTACCTGAGCGACTCGGTTTGCTAGCACCCACTGATCATCTTTGTATGCGACACTTTCGAGCTCCACGGTGGTTAGCCCATACTCGTCTATGACAACCGCCTTTGGCTTGACCCACTGGCACCGAAAGATGGGTATCTGTAGGCCACCTCCATAGTAAAGTTCTCATATCTCTTCAATCTGCCCATAGTATGTTTTGGTCTCCCCAGTCTCCTCGTCGATACCCTCATATCGAACACCGTTGTTCTGTGACGCGCTCTTCTTGTCTTTCTCTTTCGTATGGAACTTGTATCCATTGATGTCATACCCTTGCCATGAGGTGATTTGCGTGGATGGACTGAATGCAAGCCTCGATTCATTGGATTCACCATTCGGAGGTATGCCCTGTTGTTTGATCCACGTCGTGAAATTGATCCTGTGTTGTCTCTGTACCCATGCCTCCGTGCGTCCGTTACGACCACGACGAATCTCCTCCAAGTGCTTCTCAACCCACATCTCCATGAGCACAAGCTGATTAAGGACGTTGTGATGAGCTTCTTGCACAATTTTGTCATCTACATTGGTGCGTTCTTTCTTCCCTGTGCAGCCCATCCCTGAGGTTTTGCCTTCGTGCTGATGGACGGGCAAGCCAATCGCATTTCCGTCCTTGATGTACTTGGAGCAGCAGTTAATGGACTCCTCAGTTGTGTATGCCTCGATCATAGAGCCCTCCGGATAAGCACGATTATGGACGTATCTGTTCAGGGTCGACATGAACCTCTCATATGTCCACATATTGTGCAGGTAAACAGGCCCAAGTTCCTGTATTTGATCAACCATGTGCATCATCAGGTGTGGCATAATAGTGAAGAAAGACGGCGGGAAACACATCTCGAGCTGGCAAATAGTCTCTGCGATGTATTTTTTATGTCTGGCAACTCAGCTTTATCGATGACCTTTTGTGTGATGAAGTTAAAGAAGTAACCGAGGCGGGTGATGACCATCTTCACGTACTCTAGACCGATAGCCCTGATCACAATTGGGAGGAACACCGTGAGCATGACGTGACAGTCATGTGCATTGAGGCTAGTTAGTGTGAGGTCCTTCATCGAGACCAGACTCTTGATGCTGGAAGAGAAACCGGTCGGCACCTTCACAGCACGAAGCCACTGGCACACGGCCCTCTTCTCATCTGTCGTGAGGTTGTAGCTCGCGCCCGGAAGGTCCACTTTCCCATTCTGCGCCTCGAGAATTGGATGAATTTCAGTCCTGATGTTCTGGTTCACAAGATCCATATGTGACTTCAAACCATCTTTGGTCTTAGTCTTGATGTCTAGCAGGAGCCCGATTGTGCTTTCGAAGACATTCTTCGTAAGATGCATGCTGTCGATGGCATGGGGCGTATGCAGCTCCTTCTAGTATGACAGGTACTTGAAGAAACATGATTGCTTCTTGAAAGGAACTGGGGTGACAGGTTCCTCCATCTGATCCCGCTTCCTCTTCTTCCTTGTTGTGGTCCCATTTCCCTCAGCTTTCTTCTTCTTCCCGAACTCGATGTTTATGCCCTTAACCATGTCAAACACTTTTTGCCCATAACTCATGTTTTCTGGCTCGTCGGTTTGAGGCTTGGGTTTGTTGTCAAAGAACTGATTCATCGAAGGATGCCGGTACCTGTGCTTTTTGGGGAGGAATCGCCTATGCCTCATGTACACCAATTTCTTCGTTGCACTAAGATAAGTGTAGCAGGTACCGTCAATGCAAACTGCACAACCTGACTTGCCTTTGATCTGGCCTGATAGTGAAAAAAGGCCATTATAATCGGTGATGGTGACAAAGATGATGGCTTTTAGAGTGAACGACTTCTTTAGGTACGCATCCATGAGCGGCTCAAGGAACACATCTATATCGTTGCTTGGCTCTTTTGGTCCAGAAATAATCATGGTTAGTAAAAGATACCTACGCTTTTGACATAGATAAGGAGGTAGGTTGTATATGGTGAGGATGACTGGACAAGAGCTATGGGAGCTGCTAAGGTCACCAAACGGATTCATACTGTGGGGACCCCTTACCGGGACGTCCCTTGATTACCTGTATAAGGTCCTGGATCGGCCGCTGATACAGATCTTTTCACAGATTAGTACCAGAAGAGGTAAATAACGTATGATTTTAAACAGATTTAACACCGTTTTTTTAGCTAGCGGAGAGCGGTTAGGCACTTCATTCCTCCACCGGAATGGGCTGTAGCACCTTCTCGCCCTGGAGTCTAAACCTGTAAGACAATGAAAGCAAGGGTGAGTATTCTGAAAAGAATACCCAGCAAATCCCACAAATTCAATAATATAATATATTAAATTAAATAAATATGAAGGTTGGGCCTGGAGGGGCATTTCATCCCTGCCATTCCCGATATTAACCCAACCCAGAACCCAGTCATCGGCGCTCCTGCCGTCCGGGTTCCTTGTGCAATAACGGAAATCTAATCAGTGGGGGCTTTGACCAAATCGGCTCTATGTCGAGAGCTGCGGCTATCTAGATAGATTTTAACTCTGCAGAGGTTGTACTTATCTACCACACATTCGGTCTGTTCCCACATCACCTATGAGACTCGTGTCCACTGGCATCTATCTCTAGACAGCCAATCACTAGCTCTTTCCACGGGTGCTACTGGGGCCTAAGCAGGGATCACATAATCGTCCACACAAGGACATCAAAACCCGGGTATGGATGCATCATATTAAAGGGGCATGCATCGCCCATGGGCCCTACCAGCCCTGTCACATGCGACCCGTGCCGGCCAGTCCCAGCCCTCTGTCTGGGGCTGTCTCCAGCATACCCGTTGCCCACCGTGGCCCCTTGGGACAGTTTACTAGTGCTGACTAGTGGGGTGTGAGTCAAGGCCTCACATAAATAGGTATTCCCGAAGGCCATACCTTTTTGGCAAGCGTGGTTGTACTAGGGATTGGAAAGAATCTCCCATGAACCGGTCCTTAGCTGGATCAGAGTGGCTCTTAGGACAGAATCCCCTCCTTGGGATCTTCCTTCCACTCCCAATCAGCATCTTATAACTACACCGGGGCCAGGCATTCACCTACGTGATGCCTCCTCATAGCTTACGCTGCAAGAACGGTAAACTTTAGTGATTAAAGTGATATTATTGGTGAGACTTGCCTTCATTGTCGATCCTTAGTCGTTTCTTACGCAGGCGTACATCGTATGTTGACTGGGATGGGCTTCAGGCCTTCTGGAGCTTCGGCGTCTTGTCGGGCCCAGTCATGCTATCGATAAAATACATAAAATAACAATCAGTATAACAATACATCAATCAATTCGTAAAAGGAAAAAGGAATAGAAACAAGGCGGGGATTCAAAGGATTATTCTAACGGCTGGGGTTGGATTAATAATCCATTAATTATATAGAATAACCAATGGATTAAAGGATGGGAATTTGGAAGAGAATTATTAAATATTCCCCTGGAAGATGGCTGGAATGATGATTATCGGTATCTCAGAATTTACATAGATTTCTAAGGAATAAACTCCGAATACCCGATATAGATTTCTAGAGAATCCTTATCCGTCTTTGGCCAGCATGATGGCTAGGATTCCATTGAAACCTAGGGGTTTACAGACGGTCGGTTGGACGACGGGGATTTAGACGGGGTTAGGGCTTACACGGTGGTGTAACGGCGGGGCTTCGGGTGGTTTACAGGCATGGCTAAGTTTAGGGGATGCTTAAAATAATCCCTAATATTTATGGGAATTACCTGGGGATTTATCGGGCTAAGACAGAGAAAGGGGAATTTTCTGGGTACACTAATGGCGGCCTTCTATTGGCTAGAACTTACCCTAATTGGATTTAGGCTCTAATGACATGCTAAAAAGGATTGGATGGCACTAATAGGCTTAGAAATATTCCTAAGATTTTTGGGTATTTTTGAGGAATTTTTAGAAGTGAGGAAGGGCTCTAAATACACCTGCGTGTACACTTACCAGGGTGTACCTAGCATTTTGCTAGGGGCTGACGCAGCAGGGTGGGCCAGCCGACGTGGGCTTGTGGGGCCCGCCATGCGTACTGTTTGGTGCGCCGGGCGCGTGGGCGCGGTGGACCGCGGCCGCTGGGCCGACGGTCTAGTGGACCGCGTCCATTCAGCCGGCGCAGCCCCGGCGCCGTGGACCGGCCGTGGGCCGAGGCGCACACGGGGTCTGCGGTCCACATGAACCGCGCGCACCGGCGTGAGGCGAGGGGAGCGGACGGCAGGGGGTGACGGCGTCACAGCCCGGGCCCGCTTGTCGGGTTAAGGACAGAGAGAGGGGGAGACGGCGGGGCGACAGTGGGTAACGGCGGGGCACCGGCTCGGGAGGGGGAGGCGGCGCCACCGCGAGCGCAATGTGCGCCACCGCGGGGCTCGCCGGAGCAGCGTCGGGATGGCGCTATAGCTCGCCGCCGGCCGTGCGGTTTGGCCCAGGCGGACATGGGAAGCACGGCGAGCACATTGGTGGCTTGTGGGAGGGCGGAGAAGGAGCGGAGCGGCGCATCCACGCGCGAGGGGGAAGGTGCTCGAGCTCGAGCTTGGGGTGTGCTTGGTGTGGGGGTTTCCGTTGCCTTTTATAGGCCGAGTGGCTGCGCGCAGTGCCGCCACGTCGTGCGGAGGAGATAGGGGCGGCCGGTGGAGCGAGACGCGCGGCGGCCAGGGAACCCTTCGAGCTCGAGGGTGGGAGCTCGGCTGGGGAGGCAAGGAGGGGTGGTCGGCGCCGTTGTTCGAGTGCGGTGGAGGCTGGCGGTGCTGACACGCGGCACTCGTGCCTCCTTAGAGCCGATCCCGGCCGATGGCCGGAGATCGAGTGGCGAGGGGAGGATTAGGGCAGCGCATTAAATGGTGGAGGAGGACGGGTGCTGAGCGGGGAGGTGACGTCACGTGGGACGGCAGCCTGCGCGTCATGCCTGCGCTTGGATGTGCGCGCATCCAATGGCAGGGAGGCGCTACGAGCGAGGCGCCGGCGTGCAGCGGAGTAGTGACGGCGGCGGCGGTGCTAGAGCACGGCGGCGGCGCGAGGTTAGGGAGGAGGAAGAGGGAGGTGGCCGCGTGGGCCAGGGGTGCGAGCGGGCCGCGGTGATGAGCTGGGCCGCGGGGCGTCAGCGGACCGAGCGGGGGGGGGGGGGGGGGTGAAGCGGACTGGGCCGCAGGGGAGTTGGGCCGGTGAGAGGGAAAGGGATAGAGCGGACGAGGCCAGAAATTGGGGGAGAAAAAACAGACTTTGCTGGTGGGCTGGCGGGGTGAGCTGGGCCGGATGCGGGACTTCGGCCCTTTAATGTTTAAATCATTTTCTCATTTATTTGAAAGGGGTTTTAAAGAGAGTTTGATTTCAAATTCAAACCAAACCCTCTTTAGTTTTATTCTAGGGTTTGGAGGTTTATTTTAGGTCCTAGAAAACACTTAAGTTAAGAGCATCCCTTTATTTCCCTTTGGTTATTTATAGGTTGTTTTCTATATTTGTTCCCTTTTAAATCTATAATTTTCCTAATAAATCTAGTATTTATCTAAATGAACCCTAAATTAATTCTACTTAATTTGAGGGTGTTACAGATCTACCCCACTTAAGAAATCTCGTCCCGAGATTTAGGGCAAGAAAGAAGGTCTAGGGTTTTCTCCTAACATTCTTCTAATTTAGAGCGTCGACGAGGATTTCCAATACTTATTAAAAGGAATTTCTTCTCCCTTTTAACTTTAAGAAATTCTTTCTCCTTGTAATTACTTATCTCTCATTTCCATATGTGGGAGTACAATTATCGATGCTTATTTCCATTACTCCCGAATGTATCCAATTTATTTCTGTCGTACTTAGGGTGACTTGATGAATTACTTTTCTTGAGTTGTTTTAATCCTCAAGTTCTTGAGGTCAAGAATCATTTCTTCATTTGTCGGGTTACTACCCCACGTAAAGGATTACTCAGGATTTCCTTGATCGAATCCGAGGTTTTTCTTTTCCAGAGCGATTTCTCAATTTCTATGTCTCCTTTACTAAATCCTCGGAGTTCCTACCCTCTCAGGTGCTTTATCCAAATTTCTTATCCAGTTTTCCCACTGGATGTATTCTGTTTGTACCTTAATCTCTTCACATGTTCTATGTCTTGGTCATTTGGTGTTTTTACTGGGTTCTATTTGTTAACTCATCAATTTTTTTTCATCTTGAGAGTATCGGTCCGCCCTAGGTTTTCCCGATGGTGATTATTTGCCGCCTTTGACCTTCTGATGCTCTGGGAAAAGTTTTGACGCCTAGTGTGCTGCTTCTCTGGTCTTTCTGAAAGGATTTTATAATAAAAACTCCGGGTTACCAGCGGGACAGGTATCCAAGAGTGGTAACATTGTGTGACCACTTCTCACCAGAAAATTTGGTATGGTGATTCTTTTGGTATTTGAGAAGTGTCTCCTTCCAGGATGACGGGATGGTTAGAGTCCATTGGTCGGAGGGTTCGCTAACCATGTCTCAGTGGAGTTTGGTTTCCGAATTTTGGGTGGTGATTCTTCTGCTACTATTCCACCAAGATCTATTCCTTATGTTTCTTCTACCCGGAGCGAGCTCTCTCGGTTCCCTAGGGAAGTAGCTAGGGCTAGGTGGTTCAGGGTTCTTCGGTTAGCAGGTTCACTAACTACGGAATTTGGGTGACTACATGGCGGTTGATCCTGATCATATCCTTGGATCATGGTGGCTTATCCGGGGTTGCTGGTGACTTCATTTTCCCAAATCTTGGGTTGGGGATTCCTTTGTCAACTCACCCGGTTATTTTATTCCTGAATCATGATCCATTCTTGTGTTATGATCATTCCTTATATCCTTTGCTTTCTTGGATCTTTCACCATGGACTTCTTTGTAGGAGGATGGCGAGAGCTGAAGGTTCCTTACAGAGTTGGAGGATGGGGTGGTCAGCTTAGGGTTATGAGCTTGATTGGTCATTTCTTTATATGACCTGGTGTGAGGATGTTGCTAGGCAAGAAAGGGGCTTCCTTTTTGGGTGTGTATAGGGTCAGGACGAGTTATGAGAATCGACTGGGAGTCTGAAGTGGTTGCTATCATCAAGGGAAATGGCGGGGGAATTTTGTTGAGACGATTGTGGGTGCGGATTTGTGAGTGGTTGGAGTGGAATTGAGGAGCATCTTCTTACGGAAGTTGCATGCCTCAATGATCTGTGAAATCTAGTGGTTTATACCTAATGGCGGAGAATACACGAATGAAGGATACGATTATCAAGTTAGGGACGGGGTGATATTTCTAGGATAGTCATGAGCTTCTCATGGATGGATGAGGATTGAGAGGCAGGCTTAGAGAAGCTTGCATATCTCAATGATCTGTGAAGAAACTAGATGATTTCTTACTAGGGAATGGCTTTGGATTCGTGTGGTGGCCAGTGGTCAGGGTGCTTTGATGGAGTGCTGGTTTGGTTGGGAATGAGGGAAGACAGGTTTTCCTTGGAATGCCTTGGGGTGGAATATGCGGCGTAAGGTGATATTGAGGTGGTGAGTATGTATGGTCCCCTCAGGATTTCAGAGGTTTATGGAAAGTCGGGATCCCGGTGAGTTTGTCTGGGGAAAGGGCGGGTTTATTTGGGGAAAAGGTGTTGGAATTTTCTCGAGAGATGTGGGTGACGAACCTTCGCTTATTCATGCGTCGGCTTGTCTGCGAGTTGGCATGCTTGATGGATTGGGGTTTCAACTATCTCGGTAGGATTGGACCGAGGCGAATTTTCAAAGGAATTGATGATGGTTTTGCTCGGAAATGGTGATGATGAAGAAAAGCTAGTTCCACAAAGAAATTCGCATGTTTCCAGATGCAGAACTTCGGCTATTTCTTCGGCTTCTTTGAAATTGGTGTTTAGGAATAGGAGTTTCGAGAAGATTGTGGGTGAGGGTGGTTACAGGGACTGATAGGGGATCTCATAGGCTTATGGATATAGCCAGTCCTAATTAAGGGAAATTGTTGGCTAATCCGGAAAATATTCAGGGTGGATTGGGGTGACCTTGGTAGGGAAAAGGTGGCGTTCTTGACTAATGGTTTACGGGATAGGGTTTCTAAGGAAAATCCTTATATCTTCCATATTGGTTTCTTCAACTTTACATGTTTCAGTTCCAAGATTTACTAAGGGATTCAAACCTTGTCACATTCATAGTATAGACTTGTCTTATACTATTCCCGTGACTATTCCGTCTTTCCCTGGAGTTCGTATGTTATGACTGTCATGAACCGTTTTCCTGTAGTTTTCCGAGTATCATGCCTTGTTAACTTTGGAATCTACCCCACTTAAGAGGATTAGATCCCGTATTCCATTTCAGACATGTAGAAATATTCTCCAGAAACTTTTCTTCATTTTCCGGATTTCTGCTTGAATTGACGATGTTAGAATGACAAGGGCTATAGCTAATCCTTAAGTTTAAAGGAAAGACTAGATCTATCCACGCATTTCTACAATCACTACCAATCAAATCCATATCTATTATATGGAAAGGGGAAAACTATTATCTGGGATTAATCAAACATTATACAATCAAAAGTACGTCACTATGAAGTCATAGGCATATTTTCCAATAGAACATTCTACAACTAGATCTCTAGTTACTCCGGCAGCATTTGCTTTTCGGCACATCTTCATCTCATAATCTCCGTATTGCAGATCATCTTCCGAACCTCATTCTCATGATCCATACCTGTCAGAGTAACATTTGGAGTTAAGCAAGAAATAAAGGGAGTTCAGGGGCATGGACAAAGGATTTTTCGAGAAATTTGAAAAATAGGAGCAGAATAGAGGGTTTATGGCTTCCTAATGCCTATGGGCTGTCTTATATGGTGTTATGAATTTATTTACAGCTCTGATACCACCATGTGGGGACCCCTTACCGGGACGTCCCTTGATTACCTGTATCAGGTCCTGGATCGGCCGCTGATACAGATCTTTTCACAGATTAGTATCAGAAGAGGTAAATAACGTATGATTTTAAACAGATTTAAAACCGTTTGTTTTAGCTAGCGGAGAGCGGTTAGGCACTTCATTCCTCCATCGGAATGGGCTGTAGCACCTTCTCGCCCTGGAGTCTAAACCTGTAAGACAATGAAAGCAAGGGTGAGTATTTTGAAAAGAATACCCAGCAAATCCCACAAATTCAATAATATAATATATTAATTTAAATAAATATGAAGGTTGGGCCTGGAGGGGCATTTCATCCCTGCCAGTCCCGATATTAACCCAACCCAGAACCCAGTCATCGGCGCTCCTGCCGTCCGGGTTCCTTGTGCAATAACGGAAATCTAATCAGTGGGGGTTTTGACCAAATCGGCTCTATGCCGAGAGCTGCGGCTATCCAGATAGATTTTAACTCTGCAGAGGTTGTACTTATCTACCACGCATTCGGTCAGTTCCCACCTCCGTGAAAGGCGGGCGTCGACCTACGAGACTCGTGTCCACTGGCGTCTATCTCTAGACAGCCAATCACTAGCTCTGTCCACGGGTGCTACTGGGGTCTAAGTAGGGATCGCATAATCGTCCACACAAGGACATCAAAACCCAGCTATGGATGCATCATATTAAAGGGGCATGCATCACCCATGGGCCCTACCAGCACTGTCACATGCGACCCGTGCCGGCCAGTCCCAGCCCTCTGTCTGGGGCTGTCTCCAGTATACCCGTTGCCCACCGTGGCCCCTTGGGACAGTTTACTAGTGCTGACTAGTGGGGTGTGAGTCAAGGCCTCACATAAATAGGTATTCCCGAAGTCCATACCTTTTTGGCATGCGTGGTTGTACTGGGGATTGGAAAGACTCTCCCATGAACCGCTCCTTAGCTGGATCAGAGTGGCTCTTAGGACAGAATACCCTCCTTGGGATCTTCCTTCCACTCCCAATTAGCATCTTATAACTACAGCGGGGCCATGCATTCACCTACGTGATGCCTCCTCATAGCTTACGCTGCAAGAACGGTAAACTTTAGTGATTAAAGTGATATTATTGGTGAGACTTTCCTTCATTGTCGATCCATAGTCCTTTTTTACGTAGGCGTACATCGTATGTTGACTAGGCTGGGCTTCAGGCCTTCTGGAGCTTCGGCGTCTTGTCGGGCCCAGTCATGCTATCGATAAAACACATAAAATAACAATCAATATAACACTACATCAATCAATCCGTAAAAGGAAAAAGGAATAGAAACAAGGCGGGGATTCAAAGGATTCTTCTAACGGCTTTGGTTGGATTAATAATCCATTAATTATATAGAATAACCAATGGATTAAAGGATGGGAATTTGGAAAAGAATTATTAAATATTGCCCTGTAAGATGGCTGGAATGATGATTATCGGTATCTCGGAATTTACATAGATTTCTAAGGAATAAACTCCGAATAGCCGATATAGATTTCTAGCGAATCCTTATCCGTCTTTGGCCAGCATGATGGCTAGGGTTCCATTGAAACCTAGGGGTTTACAGACGGTCGGTTGGACGACGGGGATTTAGACGGGGTTAGGGCTTACACGGTGGCGTAACGGCGGGGCTTCGGGTGGTTTACAGGCATGGCTAAGCCTAGGATATAAATATTAGGGAACTAAACATATGAAGATGCTTAGAATAATCCCTAATATTTATGGGAATTACCTGGGGATTTATCGGGCTAAGACAAAGAAAGGGGAATTTTCTGGGTACACTAATGGCGGCCTTCTATTGGCTAGAACTTACCCTAATTGGATTTAGGCTCTAATGACATGCTAAAAAGGATTGGATGGCACTAATAGGCTTAGAAATATTCCTAAGATTTTTGGGTATTTTTAAGGAATTTTTAAAAGTGAGGAAGGGCTCTAAATACACCTGCGTGTACACTTACCGGGGTGTACCTAGCATTTTGCTAGGGGCTAACGCAGCAGGGTGGGCCAGCCGACATGGGCTTGTGGGGCCCGCCATGCGCACTGTTTGGTGCGCCAGGCGCGTGGGCGCGGTGGACCGCGGCCGCTGGGCCGACGGTCTAGTGGACCGCGTCCATTCAGCCGGCGCAGCCCCGGCGCCGTGGACCGGCCGTGGGCCGAGGCGCACACGGGGTCTGCGGTCACATGAACCACGCGCACCGGCGTGAGGCGAGGGGAGCGGGCGGCAGGGGGTGACGGTGTCACGGCCCGGGCCCGCTTGTCAGGTTAAGGACAGAGAGAGGGGGAGATGGCGGGGCGACGGCGGGTAACGGCGGGGCACCGGCTCGGGTGGAGGCGGCGCCACCGCGAGCGCCATGTGCGCCACCGTGGGGCTCGCCGGAGCAGCGCCGGGATTGCGCTATAGCTCGCCGCCGGCCGTGCGGTTTGGCCTGGGTGGACGAGGGAAGCACGGCGAGCACGTTGGTGGCTTGTGGGAGGGCGGAGAAGGAGCGGAGCGGCGCATCCACGCGCGAGGGGGAAGGTGCTCAAGCTCGAGCTTGGGGTGTGCTTGGTGTGGGGGTTTGGGTTGCCTTTTATAGGCCGAGCGGCTGCGCGCGGTGCCGCCACGTCGTGCGGAGGAGATAGGGGCGGCCGGCGGAGCGAGACGCGCGGCGGCCAGGGAACGCTTCGAGCTCGAGGGTGGGAGCTCGGCTGGGGAGGCAAGGAGGGGTGGTCGGCGCCGTTGTTCGAGTGCGGTGGAGGCCGGCGGTGCTGACACGCGGCACTCGTGCCTCCTTAGAGCCGATCCTAGCCGATGGCCGGAGACCGAGTGGCGAGGGGAGGATTACGGCGGCGCATTAAATGGTGGAGGAGAACGGGTGCTGAGCGGGGAGGTGACGTCACGTGGGGCGGCAGCCTGCGCGTCGTGCCTGCGCTTGGATGTGCGCGCATCCAACGGCAGGGAGGCGCTACGAGCGAGGCACCGGCGTGCGGCGGAGTAGAGACGGCGGCGGCGTGAGGTTAGGGAGGAGGAAGAGGGAGGTGGCCGCGTGGGCCGGTGGTGCGAGCGGGCCGCGGTGACGAGCTGGGCCGCGGGGCGTCAGCGGACCGAGCAGGGGGGGAAGCGGACTGGGCCGCAGGGGAGTTGGGCCGGTGAGAGGGAAAGGGATAGAGCGGACGAGGCCAGAAATTGGGGGAGAAAAAACAGACTTTGCTGGTGGGCTGGCGGGGTGAGCTGGGCCGGATGCGGGACTTCGGCCCTTTAATGTTTAAATCATTTTGTCATTTATTTGAAAGGGGTTTTAAAGAGAGTTTGATTTCAAATTCAAACCAAACCCTCTCTAGTTTTATTCTAGGGTTTGGAGGTTTATTTTAGGTCCTAGAAAACACTTAATTTAAGAGCATCCCTTTATTTCCCTTTGGTTATTTATAGGTTGTTTTCTATATTTGTTCCCTTTTAAATCTATAGTTTTCCTAATAAATCTAGTATTTATCTAAATGAACCCTAAATTAATTCTACTTAATTTTGAGGGTGTTACACATACCATCTGTACTCAACCCGAACCTGATGTTTCTTGCCTCGTCACCAAAATCTGGGAACTTAGCGTTGAAATCCTTCCACTGCTTTCCATCAGAGGGGTGTCGCAACTTGCCATCGTCCTTCATGCGTTCTGGCGATGCATGCCAGGACATCAGCTTGGCATCCTCTGGGT
Source organism: Urochloa ruziziensis (assembly GCA_015476505.1). NCBI lineage: Eukaryota > Viridiplantae > Streptophyta > Magnoliopsida > Poales > Poaceae > Urochloa > Urochloa ruziziensis. Next base: position 41,388,327 of record CM027120.1, on the reverse strand, counting down.
TCCCGAATAATGCACGCTGTCGACCGATCACTGGCAGGTACCACACTGCCAGCGCAGGACTTTTCCTCTGCATGTAACCCTCTTCTTCCTCATCCTCAGGAATCGGCATATGATTCTGGGCGGTCTTCTTCTTCTGCCCTCTCTTCTTGGGTGCCTCGACATCCGCATCCGCGCGACAACCGGCATACTTCTTGTATCGACTCGCACCGCAGTGCGGACAACTCTGCAACTTCTCATAATCGCCTCGATACAGGATACAGTGATGAGGGCAAGCATGAAACTTTTTAAGCTTCATCGCCACTGGCCGGATCATTTTCTTCGCTCGATAGGTATTGACGGGCACCTTGTTATCTTTTGGATATGTGTCAGCAAGCATTTGCAATAGGTCATTGAAACTAGTGTCAGACCACCCATGGCGAGACTTCAGCATCAACATTTGGAGGTTAAAACGCAACGCCGTCCAATGCTTCGGGCAGTCCTCATATAGTGGGTCAATTGCCGCCTGCTTCATCTCTTTGAAATTCTCTAGCCACTTCGGATTCCCAAACAGAATGTCATCTTGGTCCATGCGGTTTGCAAGATTTTCAAACATCTCCACATCTTCAGGCCCCAACACATCAGCCTCCTCACCATCCCCACCGTCATCGTCCACCATGTCTTCCTGAAGATCCTCAATGCAGATGTAATCACGATTCACAGTACCGCCATCCATTGTCGTTGTTGATGATGAAGTTTGTTGTCCTTCATGCACATTCGACGAGTTTCCTTCGGATCCACCACTGACACACGGATCCGCCTCGACGTGATACTTCCGGACCGTGTAATCCTTGATGAAACCATGCATGATCAAGTGAGATTGCACCACGCCATCTTCATGGAGAAATGTGTTTTTGCAGATTTTGCACGGACAAATGATGCGATCCCGACCTAGACTGAGACGATGCTTTTTCGCTGCAGCAATAAATTTTGTTCTCACGTGATTTAGGAAAGACAGATCATTGCCGACCCTCGGTAAATTGTACATCCACTCTTTCCTGTCCACGACGGCAACCTTGCATCCAAAAGCATATCGACATATAAAAATCACACAAAATACAATTTTCTCTCTCCTCCATTTAGAAGAAACAAGCAAAAGAGAGAAGATGAGAGTTGGGAGAGTAGAAATCAACCTCCAGGTGTTCTCCCCCTTCACCAAATCTAAGGGCAAAACCTTCCCCCCTCAAAAGAAGGCAATTCTTGAGTATTGAGCTCAAAACACAAGAAAATGGAGGAGGAGCCGCGGGGAGGAAGAAGGGGAAGGTGTTGTATATATAGGGAGCATTAACGGAGATGGTTGTGTTACAAAAGCCGTCTCCGTTAAAGCATTAAAGGAGGCGGTTTTTGTAACACAACCGTCTCCGTTAATGATCCATTAACGGAGGCGGTTCCGTTACAAAAACCGCCTCCGTTAATCTATTAACGGAGACGGTCTCTTTGCTCCGCCTCCGTTAATCAAACGTCACCACCTTCGAAAATGATGGGCATTAACAGAGACGCAACCATTTCGCAAGTGTCTCGGAAAATGTTTTGGCAGTGTCTCCTAAAATGTTTTTTGTAGTAGTGGTACCGATCGCAGTAACCGGTACTACAGTGCACATGGTACTAAATGGTTTTGCACACAAGAAAATAAGAAAAGTTATTGCGCGCCTTCGGGAGGCTGTTGGCACTCTTAAATGACATGCTTTTGGTGTCGTTTACATAATGATTTCATGCTTATTCTTATGCTAACCTCGCCACTTGACACTGAAATAACCCCGTTTCCGCTTGTGCATATATTCTTGGAGCATTTTCGTTTACGTAGGGTATTTGGCTATTTTAGAGCGAATATGGGCTGAATTAGAGAACTAGCAACAACACGGCAAGATGAAGGCCAAAAACCCTAATGAAGCCCAAAGGAACCAAAGCACGTTCATGCTCTACTCCATTGGGCCACCTCTAGACAAGGCTTAATTGAAGATAAGGCCGGAGCAAGGCAAATCCAGCGCAAACTCTGAGGACACGTAAAGACCCATCCATATGCCGAAGCAAACGACTTGTACAAAGCCCACAAGAATTGAAACACATTATATTGAACATCAGAGAAGCTTGCACGCAAAAGATGGGCCCGAGGTGTGTCAAAAAGGGACTAGGCCGGCCGGCCTAGGGCCCCCTTGGTCGCGCCGCCCAAGGTGTTTTTGAGGCGGTTCGGCCTCCCCTTCGAGCTAGGGTTTCCTCGCTATATAAACAGCCCGTCTTCCAGAGGAGGGCATCATCCATTCACCAGAAGTCGGCGAAACTTAGAAGTGAGCACCGGAGGGAGACGACGGCTGCCTCAAGTCCTTGAAGTTGTCTAGGGTATGGCCTAGGCCAAACCTAGCCTCCATGACCGCCCTGCGTGGTTGCGCTATGGTGGAGTTCAGGAGCCAATCATTCGTCATCTATGGTATGCATCGGAGGTGATGATGTAATAAACATATTTGTCTGAGTAATGATAATCTTGTCATCCGATCTATTAGCGACTCAATTTCTCCTTTTATGCTTTCTAACTATTTAGCTTGGTTCGAACCCGCGACCTAAGAACTCGCGCGTTGCTTCGTTACCATCTCACCTATGCATCACATGTGATTGAATGCGAGATGCTTTCCTTTTGATGTAACCCATAAAGGCCCATTTAGTACCGGTTGTGGACACCAGCCGGCCAGTACTAAAATGCATCAATTAATATCGGCAGGTGTTATTGGTCAGTACTAAATGAGCACGTCACTTTAGTACAGGCCTGAGACATCAGCCAGTACTAAAGTTCACCGTTTAGTACCGGCCGGTGGCCTTAACCGGTACTAAAGTGTCTCTACGGGCACTATTCAGCTGTTTTTATAAACCGGTACTAATTCATGTTTTTTGAGTGATCGGTACTAAAGTGCAGGGATCAATGTGAGGTTTTCTGAGCGTGGTGTGAAACGTTAATGACTCGCGCGACTTGCACTGGACTACAAGTCAAGTACGCATGGACGCTAGCGCACTGTGTTTATGAGGTGAAGGGAGTAATCTACACTTATCTACAAGAGACTAAGGGGGCAATCAATACTTTTCCTTCAATCTCATGGTTAGAAAAGTGACATACTTTACATATATAGATGATAACATGACACAAGATAAATAGATAATTTCTTTATTCTTGATAGTATTACAGACCGCCGATTCAAGCGGCCGGCACAGTGTCCTGGACACACGACTCCGGTGCAAAGGAAAGTTTGTTATCCTTCAGGTCAAACACGAACCTCGTATCAACCTGCTGCAACGCGCCTATCACAGTCCGGCGTCCGGGCACCAAGGCGAGGCATGCGACCTGCCCTGCCCGTTCGTCATCCACCATCAGGAACAGCTGTTCCGGCGAGATCACCAGCGTGGCATCGTCCTCCCCAGAGAAATGGAGCGACAGGGACGGGAGGTGCCCCCTGACCGCCGCCGTCGCCCGGACGCATAGCCCGTACCTACCCTGCTCCACCAATCGCTCCGCGCCACGCCGCTCAAGGCCCGACCACACGGCCTCCTCGACGACGCGGTACGCGCTCTCAACCAGCTCCGTCACCGGCGCGCCAATATCGACGATGCACCCGCCGCCACCGTGCCCGAACATTTCCGGGCGAATCCCGGCGAGCCTGCGCTCGCCGACGCTGACCCCAACAAGGCTCACGTAGTACGCCCAATCGTGCGCACCCAGTGCCGGCGGCAAGATCCTGGTGCTCCGGTAACGCGGGTCGCTTGGCACGTCTGCTCCGAACCGGAGGAATCCCCCGCGGCGGGTCTTCGTCTCCCCGGAGAGGCAGTAGGAGAAGCTGGTGAGCCCCCGCGCTGTGGCCTGCGTCGCGATCGAGGCCGGCGCCCTGCTGACGGAAAGGACACCGGCAGCTGTCCCCCCGTTGTGGAACTTGTCGGTGAAGTGGGCGCAGCCGAAGGCGTAGAAAGGGTCAACGCCGCCGGAGTTGATGCGGAAGTGGTCGGTGGACAGGTAGCCGCTGGCCGACGCCTCACCGGCGAGGTGGAAGGCGCAGAGGCCCGTGCCGGGCTCGTGCTGGTACGGTGGCTGGGGGCACCTAGGGCTGGCGCTCGTGAAGGCGTGGTAGGTCGGCGAGGCGGCCGGGTCGAAGAGAGGGTGCGTCTGGGGGGCCATCGGCGAGCAGGGCTTGCACTGCAGCCACGTGAGGGGGCTCGTGGTGCTAACCTTAAGGGTGAGCTCCCGCTTCCCGTTGCCAGTGCCGACCTGGACAGTAACCGCGCTGGGACGGTACGCCGCCGGGAGTACGGAGCTCAGGTTCGCCGGCCGAGGTGCTGCGCTGCAGATACAGGAAGCCGTCGCTGCCACGACGAACGCCGTGGTCAGGGCGGCCGTCGGGGATGGCGACCAGTTGGAGGCTGAAACCGGCCGAGGAGCTGTCGTTGAGGTCTCTTGTGTGATCCGCGAGAGCGGGCGAGATCGAGTGCAGATGCATGAGTAATGCGGTGATGATGGCAAGGCCGGTGGTGGTGAGCTTCATTTTCATGACCATGGCGCGATGTCGAAACTCGAAACGTCGTGAAATATAATGGTTGGAGAAGATATATGTAGAGAATTTGATTGGTCCGAGTTCCGTCGCCAAAAAACATCGGATATTCAAATATTTATTGCAAATATGATATGCACATATTCATTTACTAGTCCATATGAAATCCAAAATTCTAATATTGAGATATCAAATCTAGGTCCTATGCAAGTGGGACGCGCGAAGGAAATAAGTTAGATGTGGGAAGATGCTATACTGTATTTATTACATCAATAAATAAGGCAAGTATAAATGTAAATGTCATATATACGAAAAGATAATGTTTTATTATAACAAATAATATTGAACTATGTGTATTAGATATTTGAAAGGACTGTGGCACCCTAAGAGGGGAGTGGATTAGTTGTTCTAAAAATTTATAACACACTTCCAAACACATAAAAACTATTCCAATTTCTATGTAGATGTGCATTAGGTTTTTCTATTAGTTGCTATTTCTAACACAAAAGGTATTGCCCAATCCAAGCAAGTAGAGAAGGTAACTATAGGAAAAGTAAATGCAGAAAATTGTGCAATAGGTAAATGCGGAATGTAAAAGGGTAGGGAATGCAAACTCACGACACGATAATTAATTTTTATTGAGGTATCGGAAAGCAACGCTTTTCACAAATCCTTATTGTTGGATCCCCTCTCAAAAGGTATGTGTTGACACCTTTTTTGGCCGTTGCTTCGTTGACTCAGTAGGAAGGAAGATGATGAGACCGAAGGGCGATGCTAGCCGATGCAGTTGGTGGGCCGTAGCTGATGGCTGCTGTTGGCTGATCGGTAATGCTCTGCCTCGGGCGTCCGACGCGTCGGACGCCCCACAGGCTCACGTGCCCCCACTCCTAGCTTCAAGCCACGTGAGCGCATCACCGGCAGTCCACCATACACCAAACGAGGGTATCCTTCCGCTCGCCTCTATCATCCCATAACTTCCATCCAGTAGCGGCTCAGTTTTTTACTCACCCGTCAATGCGGCCGCCGATCTGACGAGAAGGATAGCGGGAAGACCACCGACGAGGCGCTTACCAAGGCCGGCGGCGACGAGCTCCACGCGGGATCTCCAAAGCGGCGGCACACGAGGCCGCTGGAGGGCGTGGACTCCACTGGGAGCTCCATGGCGGCGTTTGGAGCTTTGAGATGGCGGCGTGCGAGGCCAGCGACGAGCCGAGCGGATAAGGCATTGCGAACAGCGTGGGGACCGTAGGAAGGTGCTCCGACGTGATGGCAGCACGTGAGGCACGAGGTTCTCAAAATTTTTGTTTAATTAAATTTAATCTCTCCCCTAACCTTATTCAGGATGTATTTTCTAAAATAAACTATGCATTGAATCAAGCATATTTGTTGCATTTGGATGCTTAGGAACTCTCCCACTTGCTCTAGATTCCAAATGATAGAGATCCCTCCAAAATTCCTCTCTCTATAATCCTTTAGGTTTAATATTCAAATATAATTTGAATATTTATTTCCAATACCAAACCCCTCCAACATACCCAAAGATAATGCTCATCTCAAGCCTCACACCAAAACTCCCCTTGAATTTGAATTCCCAATCAAATTTGAACCCAAATCTCCATTCAAATAAATAGAAAACCATTTAAAAGGATAAATGCCTTGTATTCAGCCCAACACCTTTTCTAACCCGTACGCCGGCGAGCACGCCGCCGGCGCTGGCGTAGCACCAAGCCACCACCACTACGGCGAGCCCCACGTCGGCACATCACTACCACCGCCGCTGTGGGCGCCGCCACCAAGCGTGCACCGCCGCTGGCGCCGCTGCCGTGGCATGCCGTCGGCCGCTCCGCACCCACTTTCCCCTCCCTCCCCTACTTTGCTCACCGCCGCCGCCAAGGTCGCCGCCGGCGTTGCCGTCCGCACCTGGCCGCACCGCCGCCGCCCCGGGGAACCACCACGCCATCCCTCCCCAACGCCGCGGCCGCATTGCATCAACGCCGCGCCGCGCCACGCCGCGCTGCCCCGCGCACCGCCGCTAGTAGGCCGCTCCCCAACCTCTGCCTTCCACCATACCGGCCTCCGCCGCCACCACGAGCCGCCACCGCCAAGCTCACCAGCACAGGCGCCGGTGCTGCTCTGCCGCGCACTGCCACACATGGCTGCGCCAGCCGCAACCCCGCCACACCACACCATCGCCACGAGCCGTGTGAGGACACGGTGTGTCCGAGGACCGGTGGATGGTCGCTTCCTGGTGTGATGAGTGATTGACAACGTGGTGTGGATTGACGGTTTCCCTTGGCTCAAGTATTGCAGGTGTAGAATGCGGCTTGATTGCATTGGTGCAGGTGAAGAACAGGCGCGAAAGGTCTTAGCCATGGCGGCCTCCGAGGAGCGGAGAGACAAGTAGGCTTGGTTCGAGGGACCCGGTGGCCGGATGGATCAAGTGCGGTTCACATGCTGGCAAGAACGAGCAAGGGGACGTGGTTCCGGTGCGAGGTAGCGGCTCACAACCGAAGCACGTACGCGGACGAGAAGCCGGTGCAAGGTGGCGGCTAACGACCGAAGCTTGCGCGCGGGGTTTGGTGATTTGGCCACAAAATCATCGGTGGACGGTTTCCCTTGGTTTGGGCCTCAAAACCAAGGACCGAGGACTCGACGTAGCGAGGGCCCGGCCTGCCAGCCAGGGGCGGTCCAACCGCCCCCTAGGGGCGGTGTGACCGGTCCCACCTGGGCAGGTCGCCCGTGAGCGTCGAGGAGCTTCGATCCGGAGGACACGCGGCGTGATCGCAAGGCTTGCGTCGGAGGGAAGCTAGCTTGCGGTGGAAGGTGTCCCAGCCGGAAAAATCTTCGCGGAAAATGTCATATTCACCCCTGAGGGGTATGTATCGCTTAGGGGTAGTTTAGTCTTTCGAGCACCACCATTTGGACTATATAATAGACCCCCTAGGGGTGGTGGCTGTTATCTCTTTAGTTATTTTCATTTGGCTTGTTTAGTTTTCCCCTTCTCTTCATCCTCTACACCTAGAACTATTTTGAATCATTCATAGTTTGTATAGGTGAATTCATGGTTGTTTGATTGAGCTTAATCTCCTTATCTTTGTGCCATGATTTGAATTCCCGAGCTCTTTTTCTTTTTCCCATTTTCGGAGGTATTTTCGGAGTCATTTTTAGGGGATTTTTGTTCTTCACTTTCTAGCCCGTTTTCTCTCGGATTTCTTTGGGGGAATCACGCATGAGTGCCTTGTGCCTCTTTTCTTGGTGATCCCTTGCCCCCAAACGCCGGGAATCGGTTTAGATTTGAAGTTTTCGGGATGAACTCGTGGAGGGTGTGTTCTTCGCTAGATTTGAAATTCCCGGAGTTCTAGGGAGTTAGAGGCTGAGATTTTTGGGGCATAGCCTCTCCTTGAGGTGTATATCATCTACCCAAAGTTTCGTCTAAAAATCCAAGCTGTTTGGGAGATCCGTTCTCGAGTTGACCTTTTTCCCGTGCTGTCTAGCAAGACCGGTGCGACCGCCCTCGGATACCGGTGTGACCGCCCCTGGCTGAAGGGCCAGGCAAGGGCGGTGCAACCGCCCCTGGAGAGAGGTGCAACCGCTCCTGGCTGAGAGTTGCTGATTCGTGTGGTTTTCGATCGATTCGTGTTGGATTTGTTCGATTCGTGTTCCGCTGCGTTGATCCTCTTCCTAGGGTCAGTAGCCTCACAGTAGCTACGTGATCTTGGCAAGATCGGTTGGTAGGCTTTGGAGTTGAGTTGGGAGTAGCCGGATTCGTGAGAGAAATTTTTATCGGCTCCCATTCACTCCCCCCCTCTCTGGTCGCCTAATCGGTCCTTCACCGTGCTCGCGCCCAGCCGGTCGTGCATCATCACGCACCCCAGGCGCTCCCAACCTCACCGCCAGGTACATCTCCCCCACCTCTCGACCATTAATGCCGCCGCCACAACCGTGCCCATCCCTGCACATCCGCCGCTTGCACCCGTGCTATCTCTGTCGTCGCCTGATTCCCCCTCACCGGCCAAGATCTACTCTCGGGGCATGCGCGCGACGAGTGCCCTCACCCCCGTGCGCCACCACACCAGTGGTGCGGTGCCGACCACCTCCGCCGGCCAACTCCGAGCTCGCCGCTGCCGTCATCGTCTCCGCGGCCGGCGCCACGCGTCGAGCCCCGCTCGGCCCTCCCCCCCTTCGCTCTGCGACGTGGCAGCTCCACCGGCACCTCCTCCGCCTATAAATATGGGGTTAACCCCTCCTCCCTCCTCACATCGTCGGGAGCGAGCTCGGAGCTCGATCCTCACCGCGGCAATGCCGCTCCACTCCTCCTCCCCGCTCGTCCCACAAAATCCCCAGCGACCTTTCGACCTTCTCGTGGCCTCTGCCCTAACCCCAGCAGCCTACGCCGCCAGGCCGCCCGCCGGCCGCTCTCCCCTTGCTCCCCTGCTCTGCCGGAGAGGAGAAGGGGGACAAGAGGGAGAAGAGGGTCGGGCGGCCGTAACGCCATCCCCGCTCCCTCTCTCTGCCATGCAGGCCCAGGGGCAACGCCGTCCGCCAACGCCAGCGTCGTCTTCCCTCTCTCGACCGCTGCCTTGTGGGGCCCACGTGACGCCGCCTAACGGCCGTCACCGTCCTGTCTAGGCGGCCGCCCCCTGCCCCGACGCGTGGACACGATCCACCGGACCGCAGACCTGCGAGCGCGCGGTCCACAACGCCACAGGACGTGTTTACACACAGTGCACTGGCCGGACTCAGCCCCTTCCGAAAATGCTAGGTACACCCCGACTCTTGCACACAAACTTTCATTTCAGGCAATTCCTTCACTCCAAAAATTCTCCAAAATTCTCCAAAAATATTACGAATATTTCTAAACCAATTAGAGCCATCTAAACCATTTTACGATATTTCTTGACCCCAAACACAAAATGGGCAACTCCCATCCAATAGAAAGTCCCATTAAGTGTAACCCAAAAATTCCCTTTTCCATTCCAAAGCTCCGTAAAATCCCAATAAATTCTTATAAATACTAGGGATTATTCTGACCATTTCCATGTGCTTGTTGCCCAATTTATACCCTAGCTTCAAAATCCCAGTCGTACTACTCCAATTCCTAACCAGGACGCCGTCCAACCCCTCCCCCTTCTCCCCCGCCCCACACACACACCGATCAAAGCCCTAGGTTTTTAATGAAACCCTAACCGTTATGCTACCCGATTCCATCTTATAAATCCTTGGAAAAGTTAATTATTATTTTTTCCAAAAACCTTATTACGATTCTCATACCATTAATTATTTAGAAACTTATTTCTAAATAATAATATTATCATCTATTAATTATTCCGGGAATTACTACTTAGCTATCCAATAATCCCCACACGCACTATTCCGAACCTTCCTTAGGAGTCACCCTCTCGCCCAAACCCCTCAAAGCGTCGTTGTCATATCCATCGACCAATTTCCAAATAATCGATGTATAATTCATCCAAGTATCCAGGGTATCCACACACCCTAGATACTAAATCCCCAAACCTATCATCCAGGAGTTATCTCTTAGAAATCCATATAACTCCCCGTCCGTTCAATCATTCCCGAGGAAATTGCTTATTAGTTTCCCGGAAATTCCATCCTTTGAATCCATTAATTATTTATCATAAATAATGGATTATTTACCAATAACCCTAATACCCCCTTTTATCCTTTATTTCCATTCTATAGGAATTGATTGATGTATTGTTATACTGAATGTTGTTTTCTATATTTTGTTGATCGATTGGTCAATGGCCCGACCAGGCTCCAATCGAGGTGCCAAGGCTCCAGAAGGCCAGAAGTCCAAGCCTGGTCAACATCGAATAGGTACGCATTAGCGGACATCCAAATACCGTCCATGAAGGCAAGTCCTGGCAACCACCTCCTTGATCATGCCAGTCCCAGTTCCTGTATAATAAAATAATAAGGAAAACCCCCTATATTTTATTAAATCATAAGGAAAACCCTCTATATTTCAACTCTACCTTGATTTAGAGCCATTTCTAGCCAAACAACCCATTAATAACCCCGGTCATGATCTATCGATGACCGAGTGTTATTTAGAAGTAGATTTCTTAGGAACTTTCTGAATACATAATTTATTACGAAGAGCTCCTGAGAGATGAGTGTGAATGTTGGAGTTTAACATAAAATGAACCAACTAATAGAAACCCAGTAAGGATGGACTTGCGAGTAAGAGAGGCAGCCTCGACAGAGGATCATGTCCCAAAGGCTTACTCTGGTCGCATAAGGACCAGTTCACAGGAGAGTCTTTCTAATGCCAAGTACCGCCGTATGTGCCAAAAAGGTATAGCCTTCGGGAATACCTATTCATGTGAGGCCTTGATCCACACCCCGCTAGCAGACCCTAGCAATCCATCCCAAGGAGCCAAACGATTGGTGCAATGTGCCGACAGGCAGAAACCGGGTAGCACCCGGTGCCTAGTCATGCACGTGCCAAGTCAGGAAATGAATATGCTGGAGACAGACCTAGACAGAGGGCTAGGACTGGGCGGCACGGGTTGACTAGAATAGAGGGTCAGAGACCCTGAGGGCCTAGGGCCCCAATTTATGAGCTCAAACCCGGGTTGATATCCGCGAGACGGATGTTAGTAGCCCTAATTAGCCCCCAGTACTATCTGTGGATGGACCTAGGGAATGTTGTTTAGAGATAGACACCGGCGGGTAAGGATCTCGTAGGTCAGTACCGCCCTTCGCGGGGGTATGGGCTGACCGAACGTATGGCATAGTGTACAAGTTCTACAGAGTAGTAACCTATCCGGATAGCCGTGGCTCATGGTCATGAGCCCATCTAGTCAAAGCCCCCGTTGATTACAATTCACCTTTAATAAAATATGAGATGATGAGACGGGCTGAGACCCGAAGAGAGCAAGGCATAAGCCGGCCCAGGAGGACCCTGACGGTCTCTAGGGGCAGAACTAAAATATGGGAACTGGCAGGGATGAGACTTCCCCTCCAGGGCCAAACAATTTAATATTTCCTCGACTCCTCCCCCTGTTTCAAAACATCACCTTACTTTGCATTTTTCACTCAGAATATAACACTCACACCTCACTCCCTTGCATACATTATAATTCTTTACTCCAGGCTTGCTGAGTACCAACTATAAGTGTACTCAGCCTTGCTTTCAATTATTACAGGTACATGGGCGTATAGGGCACTACGATTCATTCCCTTCATGGAATGAGTCATATTACGCTCTCCGCTAAGGCAAAGGTAGTTACTCTTTATTTGTTGCGCCTTTTATTGCTTCAGATTCTGAACCTGTGTAAAATCTGTATCAGTCTACTGATCTATGGACTGATACAGGTGATTAAAGGACTTCTGAAGGATGGTCCCCACACCCCTCGCCATGGAAGGGGTCGAGCTCCCTCGTCCCCATGGCGTGGCGAGACCCATGGTGTTGCAATAGAACTTTTTCAATGTTGCAGTTATATGATAGTGATGTTGGAATAGCTTTGTTTCGATGTTGCACAAAACATAGCTCCGATGTTGCGACGAGAATTTTTTGCTCCCCGCATCGATATGTTTCCCTATGTTTCAGTAGTATCTTTTCAATGTTGCAGTTGCTTGATAGTAATGTTGCGATAGCTTTGTTTCAATGTTGCACAAATTGAACTATATATTAACGATGTTGCATGCAACAGAACCCCGATGTTGCGGCGCGAATTTTACTCCCCACACTCAGTATGTAATTTCTAATGTTGCACATATGTATTCTTAATGTTGCAAAGATGTATTTTCGATGTTGCAACGACCGTCCGATGGAAAAAAATTCTGTTGCAACGACCGTCCGATGGAAAAAAATTCTATCGGACGTCCGGACGCCAGCAATTCCTTTGGCTGATATAGTGTTACAGCCAATACAAGGAGAAAAGGTTGTGACCAATGCGGAACTTCAGCTGATGAAGACAGGGGCGAGTCAGATGGCCGATGCGGGGATTGGCCGATGGAGCTGACATAGCTTCATAAACTGGCATGATATGTCAGAAAAGATTTTGTTGAGTCCGACTCGAGTTTGAGTCGTTTCTTTTAGTTATTAGTAGTTTCTATTCAAGGCTTGTAATGTTGTAATCGACAAGGAGTCACTAGTTTAGACTACAAATAATAGCCTTGCTGGCTTGTAAAGATTAGCATCCACACATCAAACCAGTTCTTACTTTCATCTAGTTTTCGATGAGTTTTACATTCAACCCTAGTTTTCGTAGCTTTTCAAAGAGTTCTTTCGGGTCGGTAGGATTGCATCATCTTGATCTCCAGTTTGCTTGCCTGATTTTTCTAATTTGTAACTTCCAGGTGCATTACTGCTGTTAAGTTCAGTTCTTATAGGAGTTATCATACCAGCTATATCGTAATTTTTTTTAAAAAAAAAACTCCACCTGCGAGGGGCAAGCCGCCCCCGGGCATTGTACATAAGAAGGTCTTCTCACACGGGTCGAGAAAATCCCCGAACCCTGGCCCCGTCCAGACACTAGGAGACGTAACTCGTGAGACTCCTACCTAGGCCATACACGGTCCTCAGGCCGACCTGGGCCGTCTCTTGACTAGTGCTTTGGCATACGGGACCAACGAGGGAATTTTTGGCGTACCCACTACTGGAGTAGGGGCTATCTGCACCTTTCCAGCCCCCTTTAGCACCGGTTTCCCAACCGGTGTAGATCTTCCGGTGGTAAAGGGATGCCCTTTACCACTGGGTCAAATACCTGGTGCTAAAGATCCACTTTAGCACCGGTTCTCACCAACAACCGGTGCTAAAGGGGCCGCCCCCGCAGCGCCTGTGCGAGTCGCTTCCAACCAATGCTAAATATGACCATTTTTTTCAGCTAGCCACATGTTTTTTATACGTATTTTTCCAATATGGATGTCATACTACACTAGTATTCATATAGGGCTCGTATAAGCATACACAAAGAAATATATATTATATCTTAGTGCCAAAAGAGTTACATATTAGTGCGAAAAGAGTTACATCTTAGTGTCAAAAGAGTTAAGTTTATACTACAACTTAATATCCATGCAGTACGATCTACCACTAGGACTGACAGAGGAACGAGTAGGATGAGCGGAGGAGGAACAACGACTTGAGTTGTCCGGACGATCCCATGAATCTTCATAATGGAATTCTCCTTTTACATTGATGATCTCGTCCCAAATAAATCCCATGAGTTGTTCTGCAATTGTGTCGATCTTGTGTCGCTCGAGACTTGTTTCCGAGATGCTCATCATCTACAATTTGCAGACAATTGAAATTGAATCATCAAAATTTTCAAGATAATAATGGTGCACCTGAATTACAATTGTGTAAATAATTATTGCGTACCATAATATCATAGTTAGTAATAGTTATCTTAATGTGTAAAATGAACTAATCAACTTGACATATCTCTAATTAATGTAAAAATAAAAATTTACATAAAAACTAACTAAAAACTATTATATTCCCTTTATAATTAAAAAGCTATTATAAAACATACTAAAGAAACATTTCTAACCAACATTTCTCTGATGCATACCTAACAATAATTTCTAAAGACCATGAACAAATATATAGCTCTTTCTCTCTCTTCTTTTTTGCTTCACAAATTTCTCTATTTGTAAAATATAGTAACAATATAATCTAATTAAGAACATGAGAGTATGAAATTGTGTACCTTGTAGACTCCTTCAAATGAGTGAAATCTTTATAAGTTTTGAAAAAAATTGGCAAAATCTCCCCTCTACCCGAGCACACCATGACCACAGCTAGGAGTGTTCATGCTGGCTCGGACGTGGGGAGGAAGAAGGGCTTAAATAGGTAGCGAATTAGCACCGGTTGTAGCCAACAACCGATGCTAAATGTGCCACGAGATTTAGCACCGGTTGCTGGCTACAACTGGTGGTAAAGGTGGGCATTTAGCACCGGTTGTATCCAACAACCGGTGCTAAAGCCCCTCCCCCACCGCCGCGCCCTGCGCGCGGCTGCTAGCCGTTGGACCCGGTGCTTAAGCCCCATTAGCACCGGGTCCAAAAATGGCCGCGACATATGTGGGGGGCGGATAGCTCCTTCTCTTATGTAGTGATCGCTTTTATCAATATTTAGTTATTACACAAGTTATGTAAAGTGGCTAGATTGTTTAGGATTGTTGTCTTAGGCCTCCTTATTATGTTTCTTGCCAAGTTCGCAAGTTATTGATACTAGCTAGTTTATGCCAGCCATCGACTTTTTGATGCTACATCTTTGATATGAGAGGACATATATTCTAAGTTGGTAGATTTGTTACTTGGATTCTTACACATTTGTTGAAATGTGTTGGAGGATATAAACACTAGCTTCAGATATGAGACGACATAAATTTAGGATAGATTCTTACTATTTGGCATTGTTTGGATAATAATCAAAAAAGTTTTGGAGTGCGTAAGACGATACGGAACCTGTTCCTGAGATATCTAACTGGATTGTTTTGTTTATCAACCATTCGACGTACGATATACCATCTTCTCCATGGAGATATATAATAAAGCTCGTGAGTCGTGGCCGCCCTTACTACCATAACTGCACTATTGTTTGTGCACCATCTCCCTCTCGCCACCGCTGGCCACCACACAAGAGCGTTCTCCAATAGCTCGGCCGGTTTCAGCCTCCCGGTGTTCACCAAGCAGAGCCCTGACCGCCACAGCATCCGCCGAGGCACTGACGGCTTCCTGTATTTGTAGCACGTACGTACAGCAGCAGCAGCCTCTCGGCCTCGGTGGACAGCATCATAACCAACGTACACCCGGAGGACTATGGAGCAAAAATCCATTTCGGCACCGGCAACGGGAGACGGGAGCTCACCCTTCAGCTCGACGCCGCGGCCCCTATACTACTGCAATATTGCCTCAATACGTGTCCGGGTGCAAGCGTCGGACAAACCGTAGTGTAGAAGTAAAAAATCCCACCGCAATATGTTTATAATGTTGCAAGCAACATGTAATTTTTTCACAACTAAGAATGACATTTATAACATTAAGAATACGCATTTGCAAAATAAAAGTCAATGTTTGCAACATCGGAAACATTAGAGCTGCCTGCGGTAGTAAAAATTCCCACCGTAACAGGCGGCGCTGGCGGCGGGCGACGGCGTGCGGCGGCGGAGGCGGCGGCGCTTCGCCGGAGAAGCGGCGGCCGCGAGCTAGAAGGCTCGAATCGAGGCGCGGTTTGGCCCTGGAGGGAGCTAAGGCGACGGGGAAGAGCTTAAGGTGGTTCTCACCGGGGTTAGGGCGGCGGCGGCGGCTTACCCTTGAAGGGGAGGAGCGCGGGCGGCGGCGGACTCCGGCGAGCGGCAGCCGGCGGCTTAGAGCGGCGATTTTGGGCGGGGGAAGAGGCTGGGGAGCACGGTGGAGGTGCGGGGGGGGCTATTTATAGGGCGCGGAGGGCAGCGGGGGCGACGCGAGGGGAGGGGAAACGGGCGGCCGGCGAGGTGGAGCTCGGCGGCCATTAATGGCTCTCGCGAGTGGGGGGGGGCCTTGAAGGGGCCGTTACGGGTTCGAGGAGGGGAGGGGGCGGCGGTTACCGGTGCGACGCGGCGCCTCCGGGGGAGTAATGCGGCGCGGCGAAGGCGGAGGAGTGCGGTGGCCGGCCGTTGAGCGGCGCGGGCGGAGGAAGGGGATGACAGGCGGGCCCCAGCTGTCAGCGACGCGGGGAAGGCGGAAAACGCCCAGGCGGCCGCGGGGCGCGGGCGCGAAAGGGAGGCGGAAAAGGGGCGGGGCGCCTTCGGCGTCGGCGGGGCGCGGGGCTGCGCGCTGCTGGGCCGCGCGCGGTAGCGGGCCGCGGCGCTGCTGCTGGCTGGGCCGCAGCGAGAAGAGGAGGGGGAAACGCTGAGCGGGCTGAGGAGTTAAGGGGGCAAAAGAGAACTGCTGAAGATTAAGCTAAAAGACATTCAAACTAAATTCGAATTCAACCAAATTTGAATTCGAACCACTCAAAAAAATTAAATGCAGCAGCATGGGTGCATCAAACACAAGATGATCCTAAAACAAATATTTAATATTTATTTTTTTTAAACTTTTTGAATAACTTTTTGTGATGGATTTTGGGTGTTACATGTCATCCTACATGGAGCTAGAGATAAGAAGACGAATGAAGAGAGAGCTTAGCAGGTTCATTCTATCAGCTTAGTTTCTGTCAGACAACTTGAACTCTTGCAGTGCTTATTGCAACAAAATTCTGATTTCAACAGCTAAGATCTACAATGGAGCAAAGCAGTTCTGCTGATAAGGAACAAGAGCGATTGGTCAGGCTTTCTGGTGGTGTAGCAGTTCTACAGGTGAAAAATATTGTCTATGTTAAATGATTTAGCTCAACAATTTTGATATCAACAGTAAATGGATAACTTTACAGGTAATTTTTTAGACATCAACATTCTCTATTTGTATGATCAATTTGATTTCTTGAATGACATTTGTGCATTGTAAACTATAGCCTATCTTTTTTTTCCTGCAGCATAGGAGCTCCAGTCAGCCTCTGGTTTTTATGTACAGGTTATTTAATTTCTGCTATTGATCTGAAGTGTGAACTAGGAGCTATATCACTATGACCATTAGATGAACTACTAGTTAACGCAATATATATTCAGTAGTAGAACAGGTGTTGATGAACTTCTCTGCATTTTCTGTCAGGTTGGTGGCTCCCAGGAAAAAAAACTCGACCGGAGGGGTATGACGGCCCCACCGTATTTCATTAAGAGGAAGCGACCCACGGCTTTCCGGCCGAGAAAACCCCCCGAACCCTAGCTTCACTAGCTAGCAAGGGGTTTTTTTTAGCCTGCACTGCACAACCAGAAATTCGCCCCCGAAGGGGTTCGAACCCCGGCCGGCAAGGCAGGGCGCTACTGAGAGCACCTGACCAGTCGGTCAGGCCTCCGTTCGCCCAGGAAGGACCAATTGGGACATCAGTATCGGTGCTAACTGAAGATGGGGCTGATGTACATCTGACAATATGATTCTGCGGAAGCTTCTTAAGTGCCAACTGCTTCTTGTAAGCTTACCATTGTGTTACTTCTTCTGATCAATGCATACCAAGATACTTTGATCTTGCGAAAACATTGTTGGACACTTGTTGGACCTCCATGGGCGGTGAGTTCTACTTAGCTTGATATATTTGCTTCCACTGCTAGTTCATATAGTTCAATTTTCCTAGTTTTGATTTTTTTTCCTGCTGAACATATGAGCTGTCGCATCAAGATGATGGGGCAACCTGGGAGCACCTGACCTTCATTGAGCTGAGAGGAAAGGAGTCATTACTTGCAGGTATTAAGCATTGCCAATTCCTCTACATATGCATTTATCTCTGCATACATGTTCAATGATTTCCCCTGCAATTGCATATACACTTGCTGATACAATTTGTCCCTTTTGTCTAGTAGCCTTGCCATTTCCCCCCCTCAAGTTTACTAATATAATTTCATCTAATTCCCCATTTTTTTCAGTTGCTTCTTCTCCCATTCTATTGCAGTAAGCTCTGAAGATTAGAAGTACTACTGTTAGATGTATTAGTGTTAGATGACTATATGTATTACCACAGGATTTAAATTAAAATCCAGCGACAAACCATGCTTCCACTGTATTAGAAGCACTACTGTTAGATGACTATATGTATTACCAGAGGATTTAAATTCAAAATCCAGCAACAAACCATGCTTCCACTGGATTTAAATTCAAAATCTAATAATTTTTTTAATCTATAAAATCATTAACAGAGGCGGTTTTTTAACAAAACCGTCTCTGTTAATCGATGATTAATAGAGACCTCAGCTTAGAGACGGTTGCCAAAACCGCCTCCGTTAATGCAAAAAAAAACCCGTCTCCGTTAATGTTTTTTGTAGTAGTACGAGCGCACGCGTGACAAACTTACGTATGCAGCTCGTCAACCTGAAGAAGCAGTATGTCTACACCTGTCGGTGTTCTACCGTCGATCCTACCGAGGGGTATCCCGAGGTAGTAGAGTTCAGGTGGGGTTTCACCGAGATCAGGAACGCAAAGGCCAAGAGACTCAGAATTTTAGACAGGTTTGGGCCACCGAGATAGCGTAATACCCTACGTCCTGTATGGTGGTTTGTATTCAATGATCGTGTGTTCTTTGGAGGGGATCCCTGCCCAGCCTTATATACTCGGAGGGCAGGGTTACAAGGTCGGTTTCGAGTAGAATCCTAACCTATTACAACTCGTAGAGTGCTTTACAAGTCAATCCAAGTAGTTTACAAGTCATACGACTAGTTTCCATATCGAGGAGAATCCTTGCAGTACTCTACTCGTAGTCTTCACGCTTGGTACGACCCCTTCAGAGATTATCTATGTGTCCTTGTAGGCCCATGGTCGTACCTCCAACAAGCCCCCAAGCGCTTCATCGTTGAGCTTTGTTATCAACCGAGTACTTGCCAAATCCACCGAGTACATTATCGAGTGCTTCGAGTACTTGCTTAGTCTTGGAAAGTCCTTGGTTGTCGCGAGGCCATGAGGTGCTTATGCCCTACTAATCCTGACCAAATTAGTAGTCTTCAATCTTTTATATGGGGTGCGGCGAAAGTCGCACTCCATATGGAGTAGCCCCCGAGCCTTAAGTTGAATCGAAGAATCAGGTTGAGGGTCTACAGAATCTTTAATTTTCATCTGATCTTGAAAGGTGCAATTTGAAAAATTGCACTTGATATCAAGTAGCCCCCGAGCCTTGGTTTGAATCACAGAATCGAGCCGAGGGTCTTGATTTAAGTCTTCATTCTTCAGAAAAACTAAAATCCCAATTCCTTTACTACCCTGCAGCCCCCGAGCCTTGAACTATATGTATATATAGAAAAGGATCAAGTCTCAAGTCTCAAGACTGACAGAGTAGTTTGAGAATAGAAAAGAGATAAATCCAAAATTTTTAGAGCTTACTTCGACAAGATGCGGGCCATCAAGGATGAGCTCACTGTCGCCGGCAAGATCATGAATGATGATGAGGTTATAGCTAATATGTTCAATGGTCTTGATTTTGAATACAATCCCTTTGTATCCTCAGTGCTTGGCAGGGCAGATCCAATCTCCTTGAATGACCTCTACTCCCAGATGATGGCATATGATCTTCGTCTCCAAACATACCAAGATGGCAGCCAGTTTCAGTCATCCGCCAACATGACGGGCCGTGGTCGAGGAAACCAGCGTGGCCACGACAATTACCGTGGTGGCAAAGGCAACTAAAGCTGCGGTAGAGGCCGTTCCAGCAACTCAAGCACAGGGGCACCAAAGGAAGGAGACAAGAAGAAGACCATCTGCCAGATCTGCAAGAAGATTAGACATGAAGCGTCCATATGTTGGTACCGCTATGATGAAGATGAAGAGGAAGAACCCACCAAGACTGCAGGAGCGGCTACAACAGGATATGGGTATGATACAAACTGGTACGTTGATAGTGGTGCATCTGACCACATGACGAGCTCCCTTGAGAAGCTTACCGTCCGTGACAAGTACACCGGCAAGGATCAAGTCCACACGGCCAACGGATCAGGTATGAGTATTAGTAATATTGGTCATTTAGCTTTACATACCCCCGTTAAAAAGCTTATCCTAAAAGATATCCTTCATGTTCCTAGTGCTAGTAAAAGCCTTCTTTCTGTTCACAAATTAGCAAAGGATAACAATGCGTTCCTTGAATTTCATCCCAATTTCTTTCTTATCAAGGATCAGGAAACGAAGGAAACTCTTCATCGAGGTAGATGCCGTGGTGTTCTCTACCCCCTAGGGCCACAGCTCACTAAAGCTGGCCCATGGAAGCATGCTTTTGGAGTCGTCAAACCATCCACCTCTAGATGGCATAATCGTTTGGGTCATCCCGCTCTTCCCATAGTTGAGCGTGTTCTTAGTAGAAATAATCGTTCTTTTGCTAGTAATGAGAACTCGAGTCAGTGTGTGATTAGTGTCAGATGGCTAAAAGTCATCAACTTCCTTATTCGAGATCAATAAATAGTTCGAGTGCTCCTCTTGAGTTAATTGCCTCTGATGTCTGGGGACCAGCTCCTACTTCTGTTGGTCGACACACTTACTATGTGAGTTTCATTGATGATTTCAGTAGGTATACTTGGATTTACCTACTAAAGAAAAAATCCGATGTTTTTCAAGTTTTTAAGAACTTTCAGAACCTTGTCGAGAGAAAGTTCAATAGGAAGATTATCTCTATGCAAATGGATTGGGGTGGAGAATATGAGAAACTAAACTCCTTCTTCCAACAAATAGGCATTGCTCATCGAGTTTCTTGTCCACATGCTCATGAACAAAATGGCTTGGCTGAAAGAAAGCATCGCCATATAGTTGAAGTAGGCCTTGCTCTTCTTGCTCAAGCTAGTGTGCCTCTAAAATTTTGGGATCAAGCCTTTTTGACTGCCACCTATTTAATCAATATTCTTCCCAGCAAAGTAATTGACTATGACACCCCTGTTGAGCGTCTTCTTAAGGAAACACCAGATTACAACTCCTTGCGCGTCTTTGGATGTGCATGTTGGCCGAATTTGCGCCCTTACAATACCCGCAAACTATCCTTCCGCTCTCTGAAATGTGTTTTCCTTGGATTCAGTTCGATGCACAAAGGGTTCAAATGTTTAGATCCTTCCACTGGCCGCATTTACATATCTCGGGATGTAGTGTTTGATGAAAGTCTTTTTCCTTTTGCACACTTACATCCAAATGCCGATGCTTTACTTCAAAAAGAAATTTTTGTTACCTGAGTCCAAAGATGCCACGGGGGATGTAGGCTGCAATGCACGACACATTACAAATGCTAATGATCATATTCTAGAAGATTGTGTTGATTTACAGGAGGGTTCTACGGCAAATAATGGAAGCTGGCGTCGCCTGGCCATGGTTCCCGTGCCCACAGATGATCCTCGCACCAGATCCGAGGGTGATCTAGGCGGCTCAGGTGGCCGATCCGATACAGATCCGCCTCGGACTGGAGGAGCCAGCCCCGCTTCGACGCGTGGGGGACAATCAGACGCGACGACGCGTCTCCGCGTCTCACACCGGAGCCGACCACTCCGCCGTCTACACGTGTCGACATAGAGTCTGGCTCATCAGATTCCTCGGCTCGATCTTCTGCGGCTGGGGGATCCGGTGCATCTGGTGGAGCAGAGTCTCCGCCGTCTGAACAGCATGCGCCAGATCCAGCTCCTGTCCCATTGCAAGCTGCACCAGGGCGTCGTGTTACACGGCTCCAACAAGGAATTGTGCAACCTAAATTTTTTTTTGATGGTATAATATGGTATGCTAATTTCACTGCAACAGGAGAACCTGATTCGGTGCAAGAGGCTCTAGGTGATCCTAAGTGGAAACAGGCCATGGAAGATGAGTACAATGCTCTTCTAAAGAATCAAACTTGACATCTTGTTGAAGGAAGTCGAGGTAAAAATATCATAGATTGCAAATGGGTTTATAAAGTCAAAAAGAAGTCAGATGGTACTATAGACAGGTATAAGGCAAGATTGGTAGCAAAATGGTTTAAGCAACAGTATGGTATATATTATGAGGATACCTTTAGTCCTGTTGTAAAAATTGCTACCATTAGATTTGTTCTGTCTGTTGCAGTATCTAGAGGATGGTGTTTGAGATAGCTAGATGTACAGGACGAGTTCTTGCATGATGTTCTGGAAGATGAGGTTTATATGAAGCAGCCGCCAGGTTTTGAGGTTGGTAACCCAAATCTAGTATGTCGACTTGACAAAGCTATATATGGGCTTAAACAAGCTCCTAGGGCTTGGTATGCTAAGTTGAGTACGAAGCTTGTTGATCTTGGGTTTAAAGCTTCAAAGTCTGACACTTCTCTCTTTCTTTATAAGAAGGCAGAGGTTATAATTTATATGCTCATATATGTTGATGATATCATTATCACAAGTTCATCTAGTGAAGCTGTTTCGGCCTTGCTTCAAGATTTGAAGAAAGATTTTGCTCTAAAAGATTTAGGAGACTTGCACTACTTCTTGGGCATAGAAGTTCAAAAAGATCAAGATGGACTTCTTCTGTCTTAGAAGAAATATGTCATGAAATTTTGGAGCGATCGGTATGACAAAGTGTAAGCCTTCATCTACTCCCTTGTCAGTTTCAGAAAAGCTATCTAAATATGAAGGAGAGTTGCTAACTGCAGAAGACAGTACATGCTATAGGAGTGTTGTTGGTGCTCTACAATACTTAACGCTCACTCGGCCAGATATTAGCGTTTTCAGTTAACAAAGTATGCCAGTTCTTGCATGAGCCAACAATTGTTCATTGGACGGCAATAAAATGTATACTCAGATATCTTAAGAGTACTACATAACTTGGATTGAGTATTCAACGATCAAACTCTATTTTGTTAAGTGCATTTTCTGATGCAGAATGGCCTGGTAGTGTTGATGATAGAAGATCTACTCGTGGGTTTGCAGTGTTTTTGGGACCGAACCTTGTTTCTTGGAGTGCTAGAAAACAAGCTACGGTGTCAAGGTCAAGTACAGAAGCTGAATACAAATCTATGGCTAATGCTACAGCTGAATTATTTTGGATGGAATCTTTGTTAGCTGAGCTTGGAGTTGTTCTTAAACAACGGCCTATTTTATGGTGTGATAATCTAGGAGCGACTTATCTTTCAGCTAATCCAGTTTTTCAAGCTAGAACAAAGCATATAGAAATTGATTTCCACTTTGTTAGAGAACAGGTAACTCGAAGACAATTGCAGGTTCGCTTTATTTCAACTAAGGATTAGCTTGTTGATGGGTTTAGCAATGCATTGGGAGCAGGAAAACTTGAAGGCTTCATACGCAATCTGAATCTCAAGAAGATCAGGAGTCCAGATTGAGGGAGGATGTTAGATATAGTTGAGATTTCATGTGTAACTGAGACTCATGATTGTACTCGGGTTCTATTAGAGATAAGGGTAGAGATAGAGTTAGAGATATTGACTTGAACGTCAAGTTGTATTCAAATGATCTCTTGTAATCTCGTCGGTATTGGCCGGCCCTATATAACACGTAACCGTGGATGAGCCGAGCTTGGCAATCCACGTTCCCTCTATTACTTTCACAGAGCACACCGACCCATCAGCAGAGGCGGCGCGGTGGAAGAAGTCCTCCATCTACCGAGTGCCGGAGCGGATCAAACACCAGAACAACAAGGCGGACGCGTACAGGCTAAACGGATGATTAAACGGACACAGTTAGACATTGTGTAGCATTTACACGGCGTTTAGGCGAAAAATGGGGTGTCGGTCACTGGGCCTCTTCTACCATGGCAAGTGCCACCTGCTTCCCATGGAGGAGCCCAAGCGCCGCGCGGTGCTGCACCTGGTGAAGCAGGCGACGGTGCACCAAATAAATCACGAATTAATACTCTAAAAATCTCAACACTTTCATAAAAAATCTGAGAGAGTGTTTGGGACATGAAGGCCCCAAATAAAAACATCTAGAGCTTGTAAAAAAAATTTAGAGCTTTCTAATAAATAGATTTAGCTTTAGGAAAATGAGAATAACTTTCAAAAAATTCTGAGAAGAACCTAAAAGCCACATAAACGCATTTTAAAATCTTTTACACTACAATGAAACACCAAAATGCATCGGCATGAGTGCAACACACAAATTTGCAAACTTTTTTTTTCAGAAAACAACCAATTGTTTTTCTCCTATAATAAGTTTGTTGTCAAGAAAATAAATTTTGGAACAATTTTAAAATTATGAGAAAGCATTGGTTAATTGTCCTTTCTAATCACATGCTAAAACCCAAGAATTTAAGGCGTTACAAGATGTCGAGCCGGCCTAGAAGAAAGGGAGCATTGCCGGGGCGGCATGGGGGGGTTGACCTGCGGTGGAGGCTGTGCCGAGCGGAGCGGCTGGCCGACAGGATGCGGCAGGGGAAGGGGCGACACGCAGAGCCACGTCTTGCGGGCGGCGAGGATGAGCAACTGCGAGCAGATAGGGATCGGGATGGAGGGGTGTCACGAAAAATGTACCGGTTTGCAACATTAATAACGGGAAGTAGGTAATATTGGTCAAAAGCTTGTGGAAAGCCGTTTTTGCAATTTGAGCTTTCCATGTAACTAGCAAGTTGGCCCGCGCAATTTGCGCGGGTTGCTAGATTTGTTTTGTAACACATGAGCTCGTTTTAGTTTAGAAAAAAATTGAAGTTATTTTTGTTGAATTGTTTCTTCATTATCGTTGTTTTGTCCAAAGACCATAAAGATATTATATTTTAACCATTATGTTTATAAACGATATGGAATATGAGTTCAGGATAACATGAATATGTTTTCGTGTTAAAGAAATTTACTTATGATGACAAATTATTTTAACGTTTTATGAAGATATGTATGAGTCAACAATATTTTATTACTTTATTTAAAGAATTTAGCTAATGTAGTACAACGCATCTAAACCTAACTATTTCAACATGCCTAGTTATTTTACTTTTCTCCTTTTGAAATTTGAATTCATAAGAAAACATAATATGTTGCATAGAAACATATATTTTATTTAATAAAGAAAAATGAATATTTATGTATTCTTAATAGTAATGAATTTTTTTATCTTTTTGTTTGTGATTTTTACTTTCGATGATAAACTCATATTAGATTTTAATAGAATATCTAGTTGAGTAGTTCAACGTACACAAATAGAAAAAAATAGAATATATGTTTGAATAAAAAATAATGAGTCATGGATAGACACATCATCCCATATAGCTTTACAACTATTATACTTTTTTCTAGCATGAACCCTGCACCCGGATTGACTAATTTGCTTTTTTGGCTAGCAACAAATGGCCCTATCCATTACTCTTCCTGTCCCTCCCTCCCTCTCTCTCCCGAACGCGGCCCTGACACTGGAAAACGTAACCCATGAGACTCCTACCTGGGTCACATACGGTCCTTAGACCGACCTGAGCCGTCTCTTGAGCTTTGGCACACAGGATTGGTGAGGGGATTTTTTTTATTTTTCCATAAATTGTGCAGCGCTCAGAGATTGAACCCCTGACTGCCACTTACAATTTATATCATCAATATTTCTTTTGGATAATCTAGCTATTATCCGATGGCAGGACCCCCTGCTAATGCTAGTTCCAGCAGCTGGGTGGTGGACATGGAGAAGATGCTCCAGCACATCGACCCGTCAGCGGAGGAGTCGCGGTGGAAGAAATCTTCCATCTACCGAGTGCCGGAGCGGATCAAGCACCAGACCAACAAGGCGGACGCGTACAGGCCGCAGCTGGTGTCGCTGGGCCCCTTCCACCACGGCAAGCGCCACCTACTGCCCATGGAGGAGCACAAGAGTCGCGCGGTGCTGCACCTGGTCAAGCGGGCAAGGGTGCCACTCCGGGACTTCGTCGCGGCAGTTGAGAAGATGGCGGATGAGCTGATGGACGCTTACGATGGCCTGGATGAATGGTGGTGCGGAGCCGGCAGAGGGCGCTTCGTGGAGGTGATGCTCACGGACGGATGCTTCTTGCTAGAGATGATGAAGACGGTAGACTGGCAGGGTTGTGCTCAAGGGCAAACCGCTGAAGGACTACGCTCCATAGTACAAAATAGCCGGCTATAGCTCCGCTATCTCCCGCTATAGCTGATTTTAGAGATGTACCGCTATTTGCTTCTACGAGCAATTTAGCCGCTATTTGACGCTATAGCTTCATTTAGCCCGCTATTAGCTGTTTTTGGAGACCTTCCGCTAAATGCCTTAGCCCGCTATTTTGTACCATGTCGCTCCCAACGACCCTGTCTTCAGTATCCATATGGGTTTTATTTTCTGCGCCCGGACATCAAGTCCGACATGATCCTGATGGAAAACCAGCTGCCTCTGCTCGTTTTGCAGAGAATTTTGGCCGTGGCCCGCGGCACATCGTCAGCAAGTAACTAGTTTTAGAGACAATCAATTCAATTCGGTGCTAAGTGTGTTTCTTTGTTTTTAAATTTAGGTAATTTTATCTGTCGGTCATACATCTCTCTAGGCTCTAGCACCTTGAAAATGCAATTCATACATTGTTGAAAACCTCCACTGCTACAGAAAACATTTGTAGATGTGATTGATTTTTTTTCATGGGGCGAGTGAGGAGTTTTACCGGTGCAACAAAGACCAGATTGTAGAAATCAGTCCGGCCCCAGAATAAGTTCCTAGGAATGACCACCGGGTCATCCAACCCTAGAAATGGTCCTGATTTTCAGGGGCTGACAGAAACATCACTCAACCCTAGAAACAATTGTAGCAGCAGTTGATGGCGTCAACCACTCTTAAAATGATTTCTATGTTGGGTGATGGCATCACCCACCCTTAGAAATTCTTTTCAAAATTAATACATAAGAATAGCATACCTCATAGGGTCAAAATTTAGTCTATATATGCCATGATGGAAAGGAAGCATGCACAAGTATAGAGGTCGTGGATTCGAATCTTATAAACCGTATAAGCGAAAAAATTGCGCAATTTCATTTCTGACTACATGATGACCTCCTGGGTTATGAGAAAAACATTATACTTTTTGATTGGTTTCTAATTTTTATTTAATTTTTGAATTTTAAAATCAATTTGTAAGGATGGTCATTTGAACAAGCGGGCCAACCCATTCCTAGAAATCAATTTAGGTGCGGTCCCTAAAAGCATTATTTGCAGTAATGCTCAAGTTAGAGGAGGCAAGGGGGGTGGTCTCAGACTAGCTGGCTATGCTCTCTACCCTCCACCACCTCCACCGCTGCTGCTAATCTCATCAGATCTCCATGCCTCTACGTACCACCATCCCTGCTATAGCTTCTATCCCCCGGCGCCCAATCTCACCTCTAGCTATCTCGACCCCTAGAAGCCATGGAAGGGCCCAGCGCCACCCACAACCCCTATTATTAAATGGTGGCGCAACGAGTGGCGGTGGCAACAAGAGGTCATCAGACCAGCAGTGGGACACTACTTGGCCTCCTATGACAGCATGGACTCTAGTCGCGCCGCGCGTGACATGGAACGCTATACCCTGTCGACACCTTTAAAGGCACATTATATTCTCTAGTTTCAGCGTGCATCATTTATTAATTAATATCAATGTTGCACTCTCCCTGCCCTATCCGGGCGCTTGTGTCCCTGCTGATGTTGTTGTCACAAGCTATATACACGCTTATGGACATGCAGAAATGAACGAATTCCATTCTCCAGAGATAGTTACTTAATTAGCTTAGGTTTCAATCCTCATCAATATAGCATTTAGCGAGATTACATACTTCTAGGAGTATGTTGTCGACAATCTTTGCAGATTTCACGTATCGTTTACCATAATATCGATAGCTACTTAATTGTCGAATACCATAATATCGATAGCTCCAACTCTAATAATTTTTTAAACTAGTGATGACTAGACAGGCGTTTACGGCGACTCTAACAAATTGTGAGCCAGATATCGACGACAGCTCCTATGTAGCCTGTTCATGCTATTAAATATTAGAGTAAATTTCACCAGCGGTCCATGAACTTGTCCCGAGTTCATATCTAGGTCCCGGTACTCTCAAAATGCACGTATAGGCCCTTAAACTTGTCATGTGCTCTCATCCAGGTCCCGATACTCTTAAAATACACACAACGGTTCTCCAACTTGTCTCACAGTCTCATCAAGGTCCATATACTTCCAAAATGCATTTATTTATTTGAAAAAACATTTTTGTCAATTAAAACCTTCATGATTTCATACCAAGTTTAAATCCCACTCAAATTTGATCCAAAATTTACGAGAAAATAATCACAAACACATGGTTCATTAAGAATATTGGATATAATATTTGGTGAGTTTAAGAATTACAATTTTAGCACAATTATTTAATAGTTGATTTTATTTTACAGATAAAAAATTTATTGATAAAATGACAAAAAATCATGGAGAAATCAAGAAATCTCTAAAATAGCCCAGAATCAAATTATTTTTTTCTCATTTTCTCAAGAATAATTTATCTCTAAAATAAAATTAGTTGTTAAATAGTTGTGCTAAAATAACAACTCCTAAAATCATTAAATCTTATATCCAATATTCTTAATCAACCATGTTTTTTTGATTATTTTCTTGTGAATTTTGTATCATTTTTAAGTAGGATTTGAACTTGGTTTGAGAACATGAAAGTTTTAAACATTTAAAAATGTTTTTTTAAAAAGTTTAATATATTTTGGAAGTACATGGACCTAGATGAGACTGCAGGACAAGTTGAAGGACCGTTCTGTGCAATTCAAGAGTATCGGGACATGGATGAGAGCATGGGACAAGTTTAAGGACCTATACGTGCATTTTGAGAGTACCAGGACCTAGATGAGAACTCGGGACAAGTTCATGGACCGCTGGTGAAATTTACTCTAAATATTATACATATAACAATGGGGATTATTGTGAGCATTGTGCATGCAGTTTTATTGCTTTTGTATGTGACTACTCTATTTCAATCATGAGTAGAGCGCTGAAGACATCAACGAAATGGTGCTCCGTTTTCTGGACTGCCCACTTGACGAAGGCATGGGCAAACTGGGTGTCCACCCCTTGGAATTGTACCACAAATGTTTCCGTGATCTCCAACCCAACGTTAGCAGATTGGACAGAGAGAGGGACGACACCGTTCCATCTGCTTGGGGGGAGCTCAGAGAAGCAGGGACCCGGTTCAAGATGAGTGCTACTAAAAGAGTCTGCGACATAGACTTTGAAGATGGCGTGCTAAGGATGCCATTGCTCGAAGTCTAGGATGAAACTGAGAAAAACTATCTCAACATGATGGCATTTGAGCTGTTGCACCGCTACGCTGGTAATGACGTGACGGACTACATAATCTTCATGGACAACATCATCAACTCAGAAAGAGATGTGGCGCTGCTGAGATCGAAAGGTCTAATCAAAAGTGGGTTAGGAAGTGACATGGAGGTGGCGGAGCTGTTCAACACCCTGTCCAAAGGAGCAGTCATGAGCCCCTTCTGCAAGCTACTCGATGTGCAACAGAAGATGAACGAACACTGCAGGAAGCCATGGAACAAATGGCGGGCAAACTTCGAACACACCTACCTGAGCAACCCCTGGGTATTCATTTCACTCGTTGCCGCGGTTGTACTGCTCGTCGCTACCCTAATGCAAACCATTTACTCTGTTGTGCTATTCTACACCAAGAACTAGTCAGTAACCAATTAGTGAATACCACTAGACAAATGTGATTATGCAAGAATTTGCATGACCAAAGCTGCAGGTATTGAATTATCTTGTTCAAATTTTTCATATTTTCAATACTATATTGAAACTTGTTATATCTCAAGATCATGTGTGTATTCTTCTAATCACAAGCATGTCTACAAAATCTCGAAAGTGTTATCTCTGCTAAAATCCTTTTCTGTCATAACCTTTGCCAAAAGTCTCTTCTTTGACGAAACAGTGGGGAAGATTCCCCCTGGCTCTTTTTTCCATTAAATTAAAAAATATTTACAGATACAAGGCCTTAGGCCCAAGAAAAGACCCTATCTAGCAGCAGCACTAAATTACAGATTACATAACCAACCTTCTAAAACCGCTTTCAGGGAGTGCTTGGCCCTTATAATAACCTTTTTCATTCCCTCCCTGAAATGTGCTTTCCATCTGTCTAGAGATGGAGTCGCCGAGTCGAAGATTATAGCATTGCGATGACACCATATGCTCCAACAAGCTGTGATCATAACTTCACGGAAAAAGGCACGACCAAAACTCTGACGAGCTTGCAAAACCATGTCTACTGGTGACAAATTGAAGTTCCAGGAGATGCCAAGAAATGCCCAGCACTCTTTGCTCAAATGACAATGAAAGAAGAGGTGCATCAAAGTTTCCTCCGAGCTCGCCAAACAGAGGACACATGAGTAGTCACTCAGATTTTTGTTCTTGCATCTTAGAATGTTTCTTGTATTGAGCCTGTCCCGTAGAAGCAACCAAAAGAAAAATTTTAACCATGGCCGGCAGCTGGATTTCCAAAGCCACTTGAAGAGAGGACATGCAGGTATATTGCCAACTAATTCTTTATAAGCCTGCTTGATAGTGAAGGAGGGAGATCCCCATTTATAGGTCCACTGATCCACCAAATCTGGGCTACGATTTTGCCCCAACATCAAGGCCTGAAGCTCTTCCAATTGATCAAAAGCCTCTTCTGATAAGGGAGTAAAGAAAGCTTCATGAACATCCAAGTCACAAAATTTTTCTAGTGAGATCTTGTCTTTCTTAGCAAAAGAGAATAGTTGTGGGAAGGTAGAGCATAGGGAACCCAAGCCCCAATCATCTCTCCAGAAAACCATTGTGTCACCTTTGCCAAAAGCTGGGTGGATAAATTTAAGAACACCGCAAAATGGCAGACTTTCTGTGACAGGCCGACACTACTCCTTACTGAACAATCTATTGTTACTCATCACTAGGGATTGAGATTTTGTTGGAAGCTAATTTTTCCGGTAACAAGTAAAAAGTTGTATTTCATAAAATTTTGGCAAAAAAATCAGTGTAAAATTTATATCACCCATTGGAATTGTATCCAGAGGTTCTTGCTCCAGAAAGCATTGTCACAATTTTTAGACCAAAGATGAAAGGCTACTTGGCCCTGCTTCTTATTATAATGCAACTTTTTGTGTCAGTGCTGGGTGACCAGCTCTTACACTACCGGAAACCCGAAGTTTGCCGAGTGCCTGGAGGTTTGCCGAGTGTAATCCATTAGGCACTCAGCAAACAAGCTCTTTGCCGAGAGTTGCCAAGAATACACTCGGCAAACTTCGTCGAGTGTTTTTGCACAAGCACTCGACAAAGATTTAATCTTTGATGAGTGTTTTGCACTGGCACTCGATAAAGATTGAATCGTTCCTGAGTGTTTTTGTACCATCCTAGGATGCTACTAAACCACAAATAACACTGACTAAAGAGGCCAAGATTTTGACAGCATCTCCCATAATAAAGGAACTTCGTGGAAGCTGTTGAACACCCTGTCCAAAGGAGCAGTCAAGCGTCGGTGGATGAGGATACCATTGATAGGGCGGCGAGACTTGTTGCAAAGAAAAACCTAGAAGATGATGAAGGTAAGCTTTATAGTAATTCTATTCTTTCATTTTCAGACGAGCACATTTCGAAGAATGTTAAGAACATAGGTATATTGATAGGCAAAGATGCTAGTTTTGTTCAGTCTTCTGTTGCGCTCATGAAAAATGTAGAAAAGGAAAGAGTTAAGCTACCTTCTATTTCAAAAACATGTCAGGATAGCCACCTCGACATAGAGGATTCAGACGATGAGATTAACCAATTGGCTCTTGGTTCTCTATGCGGGGACTTAGAGCAACTCCAACAGCCTCTGTATATCTATCATCCTCGGTAAAAAAAAGAAAAACACAGCAAAACTACGTTCCAACAGAATCGCTATGTGGCTCGCTTCTCCATTCGGCTTGCCATCCCCTCCTCCTCCCTTGGCATATTTGCCGACCGAGTCCGCCTCGTTATCCCTCTCTCCCGTGCTGATTTTGCTCCCACGCACCTTCCCGCTGTCGCGCCGCTCCTGCACCATGCCGTCCTCGATGTGGGCGCGGGGGAAGGGGCTGGAGAGGACGGCATCGGAGTGGAGTTGTTGCTGCTGCCCGCGGCAGCGGGTTGAGAGAAAGGCGAGGTTGTGCAGCGCCGGCGGCGCCCCAGAGCCCGGGCTGACGCCTCGACGACGCTCCTCGCTGGCCAGTCGCCGTTCTTGTACTTCCGAAACCTCGGTGAGAACGCATACCAGAACCCGTTCACTTCTCCACATGCGCACAACTGGAAGAAATTAAAGCAAATCGAGAGGGTCGGTACGCTATAATTTCATCGAGAAGGTTAATCAATTAAGCTGACCTCTGCTTCTCGCAGGGGTTGCTTGGTAGACCTCGAACTCCTTGAAGAACTCGATGGGCATCTCTCGCCTGGCGTGCTTCAGATACTCAGAAAATCAATAGCTTGGTTGCCCCATCTTGCACTTGCTCTGCAACGGACCGGTAGCAGCAGGGCCAAAGCTCTCGCCGAAGTCGATGGAGGAGAAGCGGATGCTCTGCCCGAAATCGAGCTCGCCGGCGGGGCGGACTAGAGTTTACCCAAACTCGCGGCGGCGAAGAGGGCGCACGACTGCGGACTTTTCTACGGCGGAGAGGGCGCGGTCCACGGCGTCGAAGGCGTCCGCTGCTGAGAGGAGAGACGGCGGCGGTGACGCTGTTCGGCTCAGATTTGGGAGGCAGACACGAGATGGAGAAAGAAGAGGATGGAAAAGAGTATGACACGTGGAGCCCACTGCTACTATAACATATGGAGAGTCTAGTTTTAAAGAGTCTGTTGGTTTACCCCTTAGTTTAGAGAGCCTTTTATTGTTTAGCTAGCATTTTAATCTTTAAATTTAGCTAGGATTATTGCTAGTCTCTTGGAGATGCTCTTAATAGAGGAGCTAATGGATGATGATAATTTGAATCAAGGTTTTGTTATTAAGCCATCTAAGCATTTAGTAGTGGCTAAGAAAAAGGTAGTGGACAGGGCTTTTTTTCATGGAAAAGGTAGTGGACAGGGCTGCGAAGACCAATAAATCAAAGCAGCCTCGCAAAGGACCGTCTTCCAAAAAACAAACTGTTCTTGAATGAGAGGAGTTTTTTAGAATAGCAGAGGTCTTCGAGACTTGGCTAAGACAAATTTCCTTCGCGATATAGCTTCTGAAAAGTATCTAGATTTTATTGCCTTACTCGAAACACACAAACGAGACTTTACTGATGATATGTTAAGTGCCTTTTGTGGTGGAAGAGATTTTTATTGGCACTGGATCCCACCTAGAGGTAGATCAGGCGACATTTTGCTTGGGGTTAATCTAATAGTTTTTTCGGTAGATGATTTTTTGTGGAAGATTTCTTTGTTAAGTTCCATGTTAAAAACAAGTGTGATGGCTTCCGTTGGTTGTTAATGGCGGTTTATGGCGCAGCTCAACCCGAACATAAGGATAGCTTTCTTCCAGAGTTTGTTAATGCTTACAGTATAGAATCTCTCCCACTCATGGTTGGCGGTGATTTTATTATTATTAGGAATCCAGCTGAAAAAAATAATGATAGATTTGACAGTCGGTGGCCTTTGTTGTTTAATGCTTGCATTGAATCTTTGAACCTTAGGGAGCTTGAACTCTCAGGTCGGAAATTAACTTGGGCAAGTTCAGCAGAGGTACCAACTTTTGAAAAGCTGGACAGGATCCTAGTAAGCACGGACTTGGAACAAAAATTCCCTACCTCTACAGTGGATGCACTTACCAGGGAGCTCTAAGATCACACACCTCTTCTGCTAGACACGGGAGATGCTGTCCATAGAGGCAACAATCACCATTTCAAATTTGAATTGGGATGGCTGCTTAAGGATAGTTTCCAGGATATGCTAGCTGAGATGTGGCAAAGAGAGACTCGGGGAGTAACTCCCATGCAGAGATGGCAAAATAAGATAAGAGCTCTTCAAAGGCATATGAGAGGATGGGCTAAAAAATCAGTAGGGGAGAGTCGAAGGAAAAAAATCCTTTTTGTTAGAACGTTTAGACTTTTTGGATAGGAAATCCGAAGTTGTGATGTTAACACCACAAGAGTTAGAGTATAAACATTGTCTTACAACTGAGTTGACTAAACTGCTGAGGGAAGAAGAGCTGTACTGGTTACAACGGTCCAAGGCAAATAGGTTAACACAAGGTGACGACAATACGAAATACTTTCAACTCCTTGCAAATGGTCGATATAAAAAAACTAGGATTTACCAGTTAGAACAAGATGAGGGTGTTATAGTAGGAGAGGAGAACCTAGGACATATATAACTAATTACTACAAAGGTCTTTTTGGATCTTCAGAAAGTAATCATTTTCAGCTAGATGAAGCATATACGGGAGATATTCCTCAAGTTTCTAATCTAGAGAATGAAACACTTACTAATGCGTTCAGTGAAAATGAGATTAAAGAGGTAATTTTTCAAACGGAACACAACAAAGCTCCAGGGCCAGATGGGTTCCCAGCTGAGTTTTATCAAAACTTCTGGGATGTAATTAAGACTGACCTTATGGCGCTTTTTAATGATTTTCATCAAGGGAACTTACCTCTCTACAGTCTCAATTTTGGTGTAATTACTTTACTACCAAAATGCACAGAAGCAATAAAGATCGAACAATACAGACCTATTTGTCTGCTTAATGTAAGCTTTAAGATTTTCACAAAGGTTCTCACAAATAGGACTAACCTAGTGGCATAAAAAGTAATTCGACCTTCCCAAACAACTTTTATGCATGGTAGATACATCATGGAGGGTGTAGTAATTTTACATGAAACTACTCACGAATTGCATAGGAAGAAGAAAAGTGGGCTTATCTTAAAGTTAGATTTTGAAAAAGCGTATGATAAGGTGAAGTGGCCGTTCTTGCAGCAGGTATTGCACATGAAAGGATTTTCACCAAAATGGAATTCATGGATAGAACAAATAGCAACCAAAGGGGCAGTTGGAATCAAAGTTAACGATAATATAGGTAACTTCTTTCAAACAAAAAAAGGTGCCAGGCAAGGGGATCCATTGTCACCGATCTTGTTTAATCTAGCCGTGGATGTCCTAGCAATCTTAATTG
Organism: Urochloa ruziziensis; assembly: GCA_015476505.1. NCBI lineage: Eukaryota > Viridiplantae > Streptophyta > Magnoliopsida > Poales > Poaceae > Urochloa > Urochloa ruziziensis. The sequence goes on along the minus strand of CM027120.1, from coordinate 41,353,161 downwards.
AGCGTGCAAAGGACTCTGGATTGTTGGGCGGCTTAGTTCCAACCCTGGTTGATGACGGATTATCTATTCTTTAGTATGCAGATGACACAATTCTCTTTATGGAAAATGACCTAGAGAAGGCCAAGAACATGAAGCTCTTGCTATGTGCTTTTGAGCAACTGTCTGGCCTAAAGATCAATTTTCATAAAAGTGAGTTGTTTTGTTATGGCGAAGCCATGGATCTAGGGGAGGATTACTCAGAAATCTTTGGATGTGACATGGGGAACCTCCCATTTAGGTACATAGGCATCCCAATGCATCATAGAAAGCTTAGAAACTCAGATTGGAAAGAAGTAGAAGAACGGTTTCAGAAGAAACTGAGTGGATGGAAAGGAAAGATGCTATCTGTTGGGGTCGGTTGGTTCTTATTAACTATGTTCTTAGTAATTTGTCAATGTTTATGTTGTCTTTTTTTTAAGTTCCTCGGGGCATCCTTCAAAAACTAGACTATTACAGGTCCAGATTTTTTTGGAAAAATGAGGGACACAAGAAAAAGTATAGACTGACAACATGGAGTGTTCTGTGTACTCCAAAAGAGCTAGGGGGTTTATGAATCTTAGACCTTGACTTACGGAATAAATGTCTGCTTAGCAAATGGATTTTCCGTCTTATTAATGAGGATGGAACCTTGGAAAGACTCCTTAGAAATAAATATCTGAGACACAAAACCATCACACAAGTCAATTATATGCCTAGTGATTCTTATATTTGGTCTGGCTTGATGAAAGTCAAAAACGATCTTTTCAGACGTGGCAAGTTTAATCTAGGGGATGGGTCTTAGGTCAGATTTTGGGAGGATTTGTCGCTAGGCACAGTGACTCTAAAAGATCAGTATCCGGATTTGTATAACATTGTACGAAAGAAGAGCGCAACTGTGGCGACGGTTCTAAGATCCACGCAGTTGAATGTAGCGTTTAGGAGATCATTAGTTGGGAATAATTTACAGGCATGGCAACATTTGGTAGCCAGAATAGTAAATGTCCAACTAACGGACCGGAGCGATAAGTTGTTGTGGTGGCCCCTTCAGCAGAACGGTCATTTCACGGTCAGATCGATGTATAAGTCGCTTGTTGTGCCTGTGAGCTTACTGTACAATAACTTAATTTGGAAATTGAAACTGCCATTGAAAATAAAGATTTTTATGTGGTACTTAATAAATGAGTTGTTCTAACCAAGGACAATTTAGCAAAAAGACAATGGAAAGGAAGTTTAAAATGTTGTTCTTGCAATCTGGATGAGTCTATACAACATCTTTTTTTATTGTCATATGGCTAGATTTATTTGGAGGATAGTATAAGTTTCTTTTAACATTCCACCACCACAGGATATTCATCATATATTCAATGGTTGGTTAACTGGGATTGCTAAGAAACTTATGTACAAGATTTTGGTTGGAGCATCTTCCTTATGTTGGGCAATCTGGCTGAGTAGAAATGCCATGATCTTTAACAACACAAAATCTGGCTGAGTAGAAATGCCATCACGTATAGCCACCAGGAGCTACGCGTCAAGCGGCAAGATTGCTTCACTCCCAAAAACTAGGGGGTATAGTGTGGCTTGTATTGGAGTTCATGTTAATGCACCAATTGGCCACGAGGATATGATCATGCCAATCTCTCTTATGATTCATGACAATCTTCTTGAGTATTTTCCCAAGTGTCTTGCCGAATGCGGATAATATCCCATGGAGTAATTCGACGTGATGTTATGTATCAATGAATCACTCTTGGTGAGGCATAACTCATGCCCACTCAGATGAAAATAGATGGTCACAACGAGGATAAAACGGTGCCCCGTAACCAAAGTCAGGTCGATGGAGCTCATGATACTTATTCCCCAGGCATTCATTGGCCATGAGGGGGTAGAGCTTATCAAATTGATTCCCGGGCACTCAATGGCCATGAGGGGATAGTCGGGTGAAGCAAAACTGACGATTGGTGCTCAAAGTTACCATGCAATTTCTTATTTGAGCGGGTTCACAACGCCACAAATGTTTGCAAATTCCGTATATCCATGGAAAGTGCAAGTAAGCAGCCAGTGATAGGGGCCTGCTTGCTGGGTTCATTGTTTGGACACTTGAACCGCAAAGTACAATATGTTCTCTCAAAATTGGGGGTGAGCAGGGACACCAGTAAGCTGAAAAACACCCCTTGTGATTATCAAGCGCCGAGTAAGGCAAATAATATTGAGAGGAAAGGCAAAACTCATTGGGGCCTCCATCTTAAAAGGAAAGGCCGGAGGGCATAATCCACCTCACGGGCTCTAGGTACAACTCCCATGGTATTCATGAATAGCCATCTGACAAAAGGCACGGATAAATGTTGCTGGTATTTTTTAGCCGGCAAGTGCTAGCAGTGGCGACATTGAGGACATTAGCAATGCTCAAGAACAAATGCGGCAACTTTCTTCTTTTTCTCTATGTGGAGTCACCCTAAGGTGTTATATATGCATGTCACGAGCAACAAGCTACTATCCCAGTTGTTGCCTCGAGACCCAATAACTTAGGTCTTGAGATCGTAAGACCGGGGTTTCCATACTTAGAACCTGCCCCCAGTTCGGGCACATGACCCAGATGTTTATGTATAGCATCCAAGGAATATGAACCATATTGGCTTGCCCCCAGCATGCGTGGGTATCTTATAACCTCAGAATGCTTCTCGAGTTTGCCAATTTAGGCTTGCAACTGCCAGTTCATTCGCTATCGTAAGTTATGAAGGGACGAATTATCGAAGGGCGAAGAACATTGTTACCAGTGCAATCTAAAGCATAGCATTGTATTGCACGTTGGGGATTCAAAGTGCGAGCGCCCACAATTCGCTCATCACGAGCTTCATTAGTATTTGAGGCTTCTCAACTTTCAATGAGAAACCCAAATATATATTCGCGAGGTCAGAATACTTAGATCCTCGTGTATGGCATGTTTTTTTAATCAAAACACGAGTACTCAATTTAACATAGAGCTGCTCTACTTGGCTTTGCTAGTTTGCGGTGCATTCCAAAGGGTGGAAGGTGCAACCTTCGGGCTCTTCAAGGCATTGGTTGCCATTCTTGGCATGATATTAATTCTAGTGAGCTCGTAACGGGCCTCACCTTGAATGTTAAGATGGGCACATGGTAGGATTTCTCCGCGGCACCAAGCTTTGGCGATTATTGTCCTAAGGGCGTTAGCTGGTGGTATGATGCCTTTTTCCTAGCCCGCCGAGATGATTCCGGAGCACCGTTATATTGGGCCTTGCTGGCCAATCCTGCCCTCAGCTGATGTGGATGGCTTGGATCCTTGAGAATAAGTATCTCTATAACGCTGGGAGCCCAGCGTCCTTTGACACTGTAGCACCTTTTTTTTGTTTTTCTTTTCTTTTTTTCATATATGAGTATTATTTTAATTTTGTCTCTAGAAAAAAATAAGTACATTTATGTCATAAAGAAGTGTCGTAACCTAGAGTTGGTACATCATCGCCTGCCACGTGGTTCCAAATTTTTAACGTTGCGCCTTACGTGCTGCTTCTCAGCATTGTCTTCAGAAGAAATAGGTACATACATGTCGCCGAAAGAAAGCGAGCCCACTGGGGGTCGGTGGTCCTCGCTTGCCACGTTGTTCCAGGCTTCTAGCATTGCGTTATCACGCAATTGTTCGGTCGCCACGTATTAATATTTTGTATTGTTGGCAAATGAAATCGTGGTGCCCCTTGCACGTTAGAGAGCTGTCATTGCCTCCCCCACGAAGTTGAAAAGATGACACAAACATTGTGCTCCTCAGCTACTCACTCAATTTCTCCATCATGTGTCACAAATATTGTGATCCTCGACTGTTCGCCCAATCTTTCGCATCATGTGTCAACTCGCCTCCTCTATCCCTTCTCTCGAGCCCCAGTTTGGATCAGAGGTGGTGCCGCCGCCTCGGAGGGAGATACCGTTCACCCCGGGCTCAGCGGGCTCACATGTGAAACCCGCGATCACCGTTCCTTCTCAGACGAGTTCGTCGAACCGTTTCTACCTCTAGATTTTCTTCTCCCAGCTCTTTATAATTTGTCGGCTAGGTGGCCAACAACATCACTTCGCGCCTCTCCAGTTCTCAGTTCCCACTACCTCAAGCGTCGTAGTGGCAGAAGGCCCTCTTAGGTGCACACTCTATGTCAACATGGCCATGCTCTTCATGGTCGAGAACATCTGCCTTACTGCCATCGAGTTTGCTTGCAAGTAATGCCTATCCATGATATCTTACAGAGAAGAACTCATCTGGTGCGGCGTTAGCGCGCCCCCTACCTAGTAATGTACGGGGGAGGATGCCTTGGCCTGCCCCAGCATGTGCGATCGATTCACAACCTTGCAGCGGCTCTTCTAGACACCTCATTTGGCCTTGCAGCTATGTGCTGTTAGAATGGAGTGCACATACCAAGTTTGGTAGTGCAGCAAACTTATTTTTTCTCACATTTATCATCCACCAAGGCATGGTAGATAGAATATATCGGTCGAATGATGGTTAGGCCAATTTTGGGACGGATAGAGGTTCCCAGCCTTTTTTTTCGTCCATAGCTAATTTTCTACGAGAATGTTGCAGCATCATGCGTATACTTTGGCCATTAGGCCCCTTCTTCCTTCTCGTGAGAAGAGAAAATTGTATATCGAGCCGAAAACTTTTTTTTACGGAAAAAAGAAACTTTCAGCAATGAACATGGGAGGAACCATCGTGAATTATTCAATCTTGTGATGGCCGGAAGTTCATGGCCCTCTCTTTTTTTCTTGGGACATTGGCTCGCAAGATCATAACGGACACGCCATCTCTCCTTATCGTGAAAGAAAACATGTCGAGACAAATATTTTCCGCAACGAGCATGCTCGTGAGGCTGATCTTTTTTTAGCCTTTCCTCATTTATTCAATCTTGCGGGACGAGGCAAGCGGAAGCTCATAGCCTCTTTTTTTTCCCTTTTAGCAAGCATCGTCCCACATGAGGATGAGACGAGAGCTAGGAAATTTTTTGATGACGACCATTGGAGCGCAGCGAAGATGGGAGGAGAATCGGGTCCCACCGGGCGTGCCATTTTGTTCGTGAAAACAAAACGAAGACAAAAATAAAATATAAACATTGCACACAGGACACATGCACACATTTGCAAGAACACATATTTCATTAATCTTGATCTTTTACAAAATTACAAAACATATGCTCGCGACAGCTTGTCTTCATTTGCCTTCTGTGTCGATGCTTAAGGAGAGGTCTAACTTGTAGAGATTGCGTAGTTCGCCGATTCCCGGGGCCTATTGGGCACGACCGGTTAATTACATCCACAGAACGAGTCTGCGGAAAACCTCCGATTAAGCTGCGCTTTTATGGTCGTCGTCGAATATTGATTTGTTCATCGTCCATATGGACATGGAGTAAAAAGAATTGTTGTGGGGGTGGTTTACACATGATGCGGGTGGCTTTGTTTCGCCAAGACCCAGACACGATAGTGCCATCGCCACGTCGTAGTAAACAGAGGAATGTGTTGATGAAGGGGTGACTTTTGGCCTTGTCGATGCCCAGTCATATGGCTTAGCTTCATCAAACATGGACGTATGTGTGTTGCCTTCGCCTCGTCAGTGCCCGGCAAAATAATATCCAATCCATTTATTTAGGATGTGTCGGTGGAGTCGTGGCCTCGCCTTGTAGGCACTTAGCTAAAATCTCGTCTAGCCTCGTCGGTACTAGACAGGTGGTAAAATTAGTCTACCACAATTAGCGGTATTGATAATAGCACTCGGATGATGCTTGCAAGATAATTATTTTACTCCCGCTCCCGTGCAAACGAGGCAAGAAATAGCCTTTCGGCGTCTCGTTATTGGCGAGAAAAGAGCTCGGGCCGCAGCTCGCGACATTGATATGATAGCTGGGCGATGTTCGCCTCTCTCTTCCGCACTGAACGGAGTTGTCTACTTTTCCAGCTTCGCTCGTCATTGACGGCAACAAAAATCTGAGCCAAGGTTCATGGCATTGATATAATAATAATTGGGCGGTGCCCATCAATCTTGCTCCCGAGGTTCACGGGGCGAAGTATTTGGTTGCTTGCTTTTTCCAGCGATGCCAAGGTTCATGGCATTGATATGATAATATTTGGACGGTGCCCATCAATCTTGCTCCCGAGGCTCACGAGGCAAAGTATTCGGTTGGTCGCTTTTTCCAGCATTGTCAAGGATCATGGCAACATAGTCGATCTTGCTCCCGAGGCTCACGGGGCAAAGTATTTGATTGGTTGCTTTTTCCAGCATTGCCAAGGTTCATGGCAATTAACATACGGCCACATGGTCGTTTGCTCTTCCCAGCTTTGCATTTAAGCCAAGGATCATGGCATTGATAAACGCTTGGACGATGCTCATTAGATGCAAATCATCTCAACGCAGCAAGAACAAGATCGTGCCCCCACAGCTTGCAACATTCACGCCGCCGACGAATCACGGATCAATCTGTCCAAGAGGAGTCCTATTTAACCTTACGACTGCTTACCATAACCATAAGGCATGATGACGGCCGAGCTGATCATCATAGACGTAGGCGCGAGGGCGTCGGCTGGTGCAGGGCTCCGGCGGCGTCGGCGTGCAGCAGCTCCGCGTGGTGCAGGACCTCGGCGGCGTCGGCGTGCAGCAGCTTGGCGTTGATGAGGATATCGCCACGCTAAACACGTACATGCTACAGTCTTTCTCAAGTTACAACTCGTCTCCAACTCAGCCGCCACGTGGAGTTCGGATTCAGCCGATACCCCTGCACGGTTTCGCCGATATCTCCCTCATACGACATCGAAACGAGGCGTATAAGCATGCATTGGAAAGGGGACGACGACGCCGTCGTTTTGGTTCGGGTCCTAGCTCTAGAAGGTTCGTGGGTCACACTATGTGACCATGACAAAGTGCTGCGTCACCTGTTTTGGGCCTTTTCAGGCTTTGTATCGCGTCGGGCCTTTGGCCCAAGTTGAGGACGCCCCACCTGGTGCGCCCCAACCCTAGGACGTCCCTAGGCTAATAAACTCAGCAGCCGCCGCTGCTTAGACTGGGGTTTTGCTTAGATTATTCTGTTGGAGACAGTGTCGTCGTTCATCGGTTTGTGAAACCCCAACTCGTGTGCTTAATCATTCATCTGCAGTTGTCACCATTATTGAGTGTTGCGTTCTTTCGAGTTCTTGCTTGTGTTCTTCGTTCGAGGCATGGATTAGCCTTCTTGGCAAGGTCAACTAGATTGTGACTACGGTTGATAACAGAGGAGTCGTGGTGCTAAGATTGCAGGGTTCGAGTTTACTGACTTGAAGCCGGATCGGTGTGTCGAGCTCCGCTCAAAACGAGTTAGCGTGGTGCAGGACTTCGGCGGTGTCGGCGTGCGGCAGCTTGGTGTGGCGCAAAGCTTTGGCGGTACGGTGCGTGCGTATGAGAGCCTGCCCTGGCCTCCCGGCCTCCGGGCGTGGGTGTCTGCCCCTTGGCCAGAGGTCACGGGGCTTATATAGGCGGAGGAGGTCAGGTTTTACCCTCGGCCAAGCAATGTACCCAAATATAAGCTAAGCACGTTTAAACAGAACGTGATTCTATCTCTTGGCAACGCGAAATATCTCAGTTACCAGCTTGGATGGACGGAAACAAACCAGCGTAGACGTATGTACTATACACATCTCACGAGAACTTGCATACACTACAAGAAAAATGACCTTTGGTTACTTGTCATTTAGTACCGGTTGTCTAAAACTCGGTACTAAAATAGTCACCGACCCATTTAGTACCGGTTTGTAACATTGGAAGCCTCGGGGACCCATTTAACCGGTACTAAATGGTGCGTTTTAGTACCGGCTAGTGTTACAATCCGATACTAAAATGGCGTACCACTTTAGTCCCGATTTGTAACACTAGCCGTTACTAAAACGCGTCATTTAGTACCCGTTTGTGTTACAAACCGGGACTAAATGGGTCTCCACGGTTTACTTTAAAAGGAATGCATCTCCCACTCAATCACAAGCGGTGCATATGTGGGATGGTAAACAAGCTACACACAAGGCAAGAGGTCATGAGTTCAAATCCTCCTGCCACTTTAAAATATTAAGCCCCAGTATGACGCGTCTTGAGATTTCTCGAGCAGTCTCGTCTGTATTGAGTCCGGTCAATATGTGCGCCCAAAATCCTTACATGACAGCCAGTGCTCCTGGTACCTTTCAAAAAAAAAAAAAAATCCTCCTGCCACTTTAAAATATTTTTCCCTTTTTTGGGTCCGGTACTAAACTGCGCCGTTTACCCGATACTTAAACTTGGCTTCCCAACCGATACTGAAAGTCGTTTATATAGTTAGTAGTGATAGTTACAATGACCAGTGGGCCATTCTGGGTCCGGTACTAAACTGCGCCGTTTACCCGATACTTAAACTTGGCTTCCCAACCGATACTGAAAGTCGTTTATGTAGTTAGTAGTGATAGTTACAATGACCAGTGGGCCATTCTGCAACAGCGCCAGATTCTATCTGAAAACGATCCGGCCAGAACTGCACAGTTAGTTGAGATAGATCGAGCCGCCGAGCCGGCGCCTGTTTAAATCAATTCGAGTTTATCTCCGCCAACTGCCTCCAAATACGTAATTGGCTTTATCTCTTCACGCCAATAAGCTTCTCTATAGAAAATGACAGGTGGGCCGGCATGTGTGGTAACCGGATTAAAGTGGAGACGCAAACGTACATGAGCTGGTCATCAACCCAACATGAACTCACATACTAATTATCACGTGAGGGATTTTTCTCTTCTAGAAGCCACTATTTATCCATATCTCACTGACGATTTAAAACAATCTCTTCACCAAATGCTCTAGAAGTATTAGAAAAGTGGGGCCCACCCGTCATAGGCTCAACCATGACAAATTTCATGAATACATGCCCATGGTTTCCAAAATAGAACGTGCTAACAAATATTTTCTAGCTCATTGGTCATAATATATTATTTTAGCAAAAATATTCGTCAAACAAATGCCCCCCGCCGAGTCAAGTCTATGCGCGAAGCAGCTGAGGACAGCGTGGAGTAGCAGAGGCTTGACTCGGGGAACATTTAAAAAGAATATTTATCCGTTAGAAACCTAACCATGATGGTTTGGCCTTCTCTCTTGGAGTTCCATGAGCGCTAATAATAATTCTCTTGGCTCAGGAATTTTATGAAGTACTTGACGGAGGTATTTACTTCATCAAGCTTTTTAGAGCAAACTGCCAAATATAAACCCTGCATTGCCGGCCTCAGTGCAATTGTATATCATATTACCAAAGGTTTACCATAGTGCCAAAAACCATGCTGATTTTACGAAAATCCATACTGTCCCTCAGATTATGATAATAGATTATGGGGAATATCATGCCATACCATGAATAATATCAGTAAGGCAGATGTGGCACATGCCTCACTGCACGTGTGGTATTTGGTCTTAAAACTAAAATTAAAGTAGCCATATGTGGCTATTTCCAACTCTTTATTAGAGGGATGCAACCGAAACTTCAAGAATTTCTTACACCAACCTGGCGACACAAGCCGAACTTACACTTCAATAAGGAGGAGTTTGCATTATGCCCAGTAGTCATACGGACGAGCGCGAGAACTCGAAAGTATAACATATTTGTCGAAGACGCATAAGCAAAATATAAAAATGCTCAACACGGATTTTAAGAGCGTGTCATTTAAGAGCGCCAACAGAGATGATATTATCCTACCGATAACATGAGATAATCGTCGTGCCAAGTTTGCATCTTCTTTGTCCAATTACTTTACTTATTTGTAATTCATACTTGAGAGTGCCTTTATTTTCTTAGAGTAGCTCTTGGCAGGATTGACTCTATGCTATAAAATCTTTGTGGATGGGTGCAAGCACTAGTTGAACGAAAGTTACATATTCAGATAGCATAATCTGTGTTTATGTTTATGCAAATAGTTGAAGTCATAGGTTTAAGATTGCCTATTATACGCCCTCCCCCATAGTCTATATGTGTATCACCCTGCTTTTTAAGACATTTAATAATACAAACTTTCTAAAATTTTTCTTTAATTAAGCCTAATCTCCTCCCTTAACCATATTCAAAATATATTCTCTAAACAAACCATGCATTGAATCAAATATATGTGTTGCAGTTGGATGCGTAGAAACTCTCCCATTTTCTCTAAGTAGAAATTCCTTCGAATCCCTATCCAATCTTTTAGAATTAATATTCAATTTAGATTTGAATATTAAGCCTTATCTCAAAACTCCTCCAAACTAACGCCCATTTCAAAGCCTTAGATCAAAGCCCTTCTCAAATTTGAATTCCTATTCAAATTTGAACTCAAACTCTTATTCCAATAAACAGAAAACCACTTAAATGGATAAACGGGCCGGCAATTCCGTTTCAGCCCAGCATTCCTCGCAGCCCGTCGCCGAAGTCCGTTTTTCGCCCTCCAACTCCTGGCCTCGCTCGCCATCTCCCCTCCTCCGACCGGCCTGGCCCACTCCTCCTCCGCTCGGCCCAGCCCAAACGTGCTCGGCCCACTCCTCCTTTCCTCCTCCTCGGCCCGACTCGCCCGCGCTGACGTCGGGACGACATCACTTCTCCCCCTTCCCATCCCCTTCCTCGCGTCGCGCCATCGCCGCTCGCCGCCGCCCGATTCCCGGCCGTCGGCCGAGATTCATCCCCGGCGGCCGTGCGCGACGCGTGTCGGCATCACCCCGTGCCACGCGCGAGCAAAGCGGCGCCGACCACCCCGCAGGCCGAGCTGAGACCATCGCCGCCGTCATCCCCCGGCCGCCGGCATTGATGGCCGTCGTAGCGCCCATACCCGTGCCAACTATACCCGATCATGGGTCGAAACGTGTCGGGTTCGGGTCTGGTTATGTCGGGTTGGCAGGTCAGAATTGTTGACCCGTGCCCGACCCGTGGCATGGTTGGGTCGGGTCGGGTTGTGGCGGGTTCGGGTCAGGTTTTGGGTTTCGCGTGTAATTTTTCGGGCCACGTCGGGTTGGGTCGGGTGTTTTTGGTGTTTCGGAACTGACCCGCGCCCGACCCGTCACGTGCTCGGGTCGGGTCGGTTTTTTTTAGGCGGGTCGGGTTGGGCGGCCCATGATCCGGTATAGGCCAAGCACCTGCACCCTTTCCGATTGGATCATCCTCGCCGCCCATATACACCCAGCACGACTGGGATGAGTCCTTGGAGCCGGGAGCATAGCGCGCGCCGCCACCACCGGCCGAACTTCGTCGCCGGAGCTCGAGCTTCCCCTTCGCCGCCGCGCGTCCCACTCCGCCGGACGCCGTACCGCCGCGTGCGACGTGGACGCGCCCCGCGCGCTCGCCAGGCCTATAAAATGCGGCCCCAACCCCTTGAACAACGCACGCCCGAGCTCGAGGCTGAGCTGTTCTCCCCCGCCACAACCACGCCGCTGCTGGGGAACCTCTCCCCCGCGCTGCTGTCTGCCGGCGCCACTCCAGTGAACTCCTCGCCATCGCGCCACGGCTGCCTCCCCGCCCGCACGGCCACCGCCTGACACCGTGTGCACCGCGCTGCACCGCATCGCGCCTCGCTGCGCCGCGCCGCGCGCCTCGCGCCGCCGCCAACACCACAGTCTGCGCCGCAGCCTTCCCCGCGCCACCACCGCCACGCTCAACCGCCGCCGGCACTCCGCAGCGCCTAGCCGCACCACCGCCGTACCCGCAACCCCGCGCCATCTCTCTCCGCGCTGCACCACGCCGCGCCCCGCCGAGCACGCGCAACGCGTGCGCTCCGCGCCGTCGCCGGCGATGCTCGCCGCAGTGCGCCGCCGACCGCTCCCCGCCGACCGCTCCCCGCCGCCCGCCGGCCGGCCGCCCCTTGCCCCCTATTCTGCTAGAGGAGAAGAAGGGGATCGAGGGGAATGGGAGGAAGAAGGCTGGACGGTCGTGCTGACGCCGTCCCCTTCCTCGCCCACTGACGGGTGGGGCCCACGGAACGCCGTCCGCGGGCCGTTCCCCATCCCAACGCATGGGCATGGTCTAGTGGACCGCAGACCCGCACAGTGCGCCAGCCGGACCCCACCCCCACACGTCAGCGACCCGAAAATTGCTAGGTGCACCCCGGTAAGTGCTCACAAGACATTATTTAGAGCACTTTCTCCACTCCAAAAATTCCTCAAAATTCTCTAAAAATATTAGGAATATTCCTAAACCTATTAGAGCCATCTAAACCAATTTAGGATATTCCTTGGCCCCAAACACAAAAAGGTAATTCTCATCCAATAGAAAAGCCCCATTGGTGGTAACCCAAAGCTTGCCAATCCAATTCCAAAGCTCATAAAATCCCCGTGAATTTCCATAAATATAGGGGTTATTTAAGCATTTCCATGTGCTTGATGCCCTAGGATTTATTCCTATCTCCAAATCCCAGTCGCACTCTCTTAGTGCCCCGCCTAAAAACCCGTTCGAAGCCCCGCGGACCCGTTTCCGCCGCCCAATCAAAACCCTTAGGTTTTGGTAAAACCCTAGCTGTTGTGTTATCCAATTCGCATTCCATCCCATTATTATTAGAAACTTATGTCTAAATAATGAATATAGCATCCATTAATTATTCTGGGTTATTGCTTAGATGTTCAATAAGCCCCAAACCTCACTATTCCAAGCCCCTCTTAGAAGCCAATATCATCCGGGGATTATCTTTTAGAAATCCATATAACTCCCCGGCCGTTCAATCATCTCGGGGAAATTATTTATCAATTTCTCAGAAGTTCCGTTCCTTTAAGTCCATAATTATTTACCGTAATTAATGGATTATTTCCAAATAATCATGATATCCCCTTTTATCCTTTATTTCCATTCTATAGCAATTGAATGATGTATTGTTATACTGAATGTTATTTTCCATGTTTATTGATCGATAGGTCGATGACGTGACCAGGCCCCGATCAAGATGTCGAAGCTCCAGAAGGCTCAGAAGCCACGCCTGGTCAGCATCGAGCATACGTACGCATTAGCGGACGTCCATGTACCGTCCATGAAGGCAAGTCCTGGCAACCAACTTCTTGGTCATGCCAGTCCCAGTTCCTGCATAACAAAATCAACCAAGTTAATAATATGGCCTGCATATTTTATTAAATCCTAAGGAAAGCCTTCTACATTCCACCCCCAACTTTGTTTAGAGCCATTTCTAGCCAAACAACCCATTAATAACCCCGGTCACGACCCGTCGATGACGAGTGTTATTTAGAAGTAGATTTCTTAGAAAATTCTGAATATGTTATTATGAAGAGCTTTCGAGAGATGAGAGTGAATATTGAAGTTTAATATAAAATGAAGCAACTAAGAATAGAACCCCGTAAGGATGGACTTGCGAGTAAGGGAGGCAGCCTCTACAGAGGATCCTGTCCCAAAGGCTTACTCTGGTCACATAAGGACCGGTTCACGGGAGAGTCTTTCTAATGCCAGTACCCTCGTACGGGCCAAAAAGGACATAGCCTTCGGGAATGACATGTAATGTGAGGTCTTGATCCACAACCCGCTAGCAGATCCTAGCCAATCCATTCCAAGGAGCCGTATGATTGGTGCAGAGTGCCGACCGGCGAACTAGGTAGCGCCTGGTGCCTAGTCGTGCACGCGCCAAGTCGGGAAACAGATGTACTGAAGACAGCCCCAGACAGAGGGCTGGAACTGGGCGGCACGGGTTGACTAGAGTACAGGGTCGGAGACCCTGAGGGCCGAGGGCCCTAATTTATGAGCTCATACCCGGGTCGATATCCGCGAGGCGGATGATTAGTAGCCCCTGTTTAGCCCCAGTACTATCTGTGGCTGGAGACAGACACCGGCGGGTAAGGGTCTCGTAGGTCAGCACTGCCTTTCGCGGAGGTATGCGTTGACCGACCGTATGGCATAGGGTACAAGCTCTGCAGAGTTAATAACTTATCCGGATAGCCGTGGCTCATGGTCATGAGCCCATATAGTCAAAGCCCCCGTTGATTAGAATCCACCTTTTAATAAAATATGAGATGATAAGATGGGCGAAGGCCCAAAGGAGCAAGGCATAAGCCGGCCCAGAAGGACCCTGACGGTCTCTGGGATGGAACTAAAATATGGGAACTGGCAGGGATGAGATTTCCCCTCCAGGGCCAAACAACTTATTAATCCCTCTTTCCCACCCCTGTTGATAAACATAATTTTACTTTGTATTTCCACTAAATATAACCATTACACCTCACTCCCTTGCATGCATTATAATTTTTGCTCCAGGCTTGCTGAGTACCAATCATAGGTATACTCAGCCTTGCTTTCAATTGTTACAGGTACATGGACATGTAGGGCACTTCGGTCCATTCCCTCCAAGGAATGGATCATAATGCCGCTCTCCGCTAAAGCGAAGGTAGATATTCCTCATTTGCTGCACTTTTATTGCTTCCGGTTCTAATCCTGTGTAAAACCTGTATCAGCGTACTAATTCAGGGACTGATACAGGTGGTTAAAGGACGTCCGAAGGATGGTCCCCACAATATGAGTACTGATTTCTCAAAAAAGTATTCATCATCAGATCGTAGACAATACTGCATTTCATCTTATACATACCAAGGAGTTTAGTTGCATCAACCAAACACATACCCAAATGCTGAAATGCCGTGAGACATCTGCACATGCAACATATATACTACCTCATATATGGATTATTCCTGTGTGTTTCCTCGTGAAGGTATCCTCACACGATATATACCTTATACATGCATTATTCCTGTTGCTCATGACGGTATAGCTTCATATGGTGCAACAGTATCATGAAGCACGGAGTCACCGGGTGCTTCTTTTTTGTTACGTACGCCGTAACCGAGGTATTCATCCTGCCACCACGCACGTGCCCCACTCCGGTACTCCCCGTAGTCGCTGTAGTGGCGCCTGATGTCGTGGTTGCTACCGGCGTGCTTCTTCTCCAGCTTGTACGCCTTGTAGTCGTAGCAGCGCACGCCACCCTGGCTGTGGGAAATCTCCTCGTCATCATCATCACTCTCGTCGTCGCTCTCACTCTCATCATACTCACCCTCTCTCTTGTAATCAGCCTCCGTGCAGACCGCGGTGTCACCCCTCGCAGCACCACCCGTGTAGCTACTAGGGTACTCAATGGCGGATTCACAATGCAGCTGCTCAAGGTAGGCGCGCCTGTAAGCGTCAAGAGAGCGCCCGCCATGGCGCGTCGTCGCCGGTCTGCGGCTTGCTCTCAGTCTTGTTGACCTTGTGGTGAGGGGAATCTGTGGCTGCGGGGGCGAGTTGGCCATACTGCTGGTCCTCGTAGGCGCGTCTGGCAGCGTCCCAGGCATGGGGGCCCACCATCTGTATCTTATGGTGACTGTAGCTGTATTTTTTTTTCGAACCAATTCGGGGGGAGAAATCCCCACCTACTTTTCATTGATCGAAAGACCCCGAGGAGGGGCGGTACAAGACCTTACAAAGATCATCTCGGAGGACCGAGGAGAATACATGAGGTCGGCAAGGCCGAAAGAGAGAAGATTACAAATCATAGAAAGGAAACTTCTAACACATCTCCGAGGAACCCTGATGGAAAAATTGCCGATCACCGAATTGCCTAATCTCCAAGCGCCTTACTTGCCGAAACTTGCACTGACAATCCATAGCTTCAACTCCCGTCATCATCTAACCAAGGGGGGATAAAACCCATCCTGGCCATCTGGTTGCCACTCTTCTTGATGCCCTCCGACGCCCTCCAAGGAAAAGGTGTGAGATTGGAGGGGGGAGTACCATCTTGAAGAGAACGAGTCCCTGTCCTCGCTAACCCGGCTTCAGACCGAAGAAGAGACCATGAAGGCCACCACTTGTTCGAACACAAAAACATCCCGTCTACTGACGGCTGCTGAGATACACCAAAGCCTATCAGTCTGCAGCCAACTGCCGCGCTCCACTGAGTTGTCGATGGTGTCCCCGACGAGCTGCCCGCATCAAGCCAGAACAGGGCTGGCTTCTCAATTTGCTAGAAGGTCAAGTTCCCCCCGACGCCCTGTGGGGGAAGGAAGCCCCAAAGGAGGGGAGGACACCGACAAATGCAGCTACCAGCAAACAAGCATATAGGATGAAAAGAAGCAGGAAGCTCAGAAGCTAAGTTCTCCAGATCCTGGCTGCCACAACCAGAGCATAGCGGAGCAAGGCATGGGTAAAGGAGATGGTTGAAGGAAGGAAGAGGTGAGAGGCACCACTAGTGTCGGAGCAGAAAGGTTTGCATCAAAACCGGCGCCTCCATGGAGGGGAGCGGCGCCTAGGGGCGTCGCCGCCGGCGAGCTGTTCAGTAGCCCATAAGCTTTCGCTGTGCAACCTAACTTCCCAACACCCCAGCAAGCAGTAAGCAGGCACATAGCGAGGTAATGGTGGTGGCTGGAATTTTGCCTGCCACTGGTGCCATGTGCGGAGGCGATGGAGAGGGTGGCGGCTCTGTGGTAGCGGATGAGAGGGGGAGGGTGAGGGCGGCGGAGGTGCAGGAGAGGCGCCGCGACGGCGTTGGTAAAGCGTGTGCGCCCGGCGCCGCTGGATATGGGTCCAGAGGCTCTCCAGCCGGAGGCCCCGTCGGGTCGTCGGGCCCCCCCGCCGGCCGCCCTGCGTCGATGGAGAGCATGAAGGGGAGGGTAGGGCGGCGACGGCGCAGTGGTGGAGGGGAGGGAATGGACGGTAGTGGCGGCTAGGGTTTGACCCACCGCCGCCGCATGAGCTCGCCGTTGCCCCGCCCACACCCGGCACTGGGGCGATGGATCTGGCGTCGGGGAAGCCGGATCTGCCCAAGGCGTGGGCGGATCTGTGCTGTCGTCGGCCCTGGGCGTCGGCCGGCCGGAGCCCTTCGCGCCGTCCTGCACCGGCAGCTGGGGTTCGCGGCGGCAGATGACCCAGCCGTCGCCTTCCTCACCGGCCACCGGCTTCCGGTGGCCCGCTCCGGCGACGGCGAGGTGGAGAACGGAGGGGGCGCGGTGGCTAGCGGCGGCGGTGCGAGGTCGCCCCCCGGTCGCCTGGCAGGAGCGACGCGGGGGGGGGGGGGGGGGGGGGGGGGGGGGAAGGGGGTGGGGGAGCTTCCTTTACCGCAACTCCGGCTCAACTCTCTGTGCGATGGAATGGTTTGTAATTGAAGTTTTGTGGTTGCTGGTATTCTCGGCGGCGGCCTGGATTGGAACGGAAGGTTTTTGGGAGTTGTTCGTCGTATTAAGAGCAACCAATAATTTTTTTGTCCCCCGACGACATGATAACACTTTGCGCTGGCTTTCTCTATGAGCTGCTCGATCTGCCGGTTGCTTGTTAATAGGCGTCTCGCTAGCTGCTCTTGTTTTATAAGCATCCCATGGGTCGACGATCGAGCATGTCGTAATTGTTCGACCGAATTAACCAGACTGGGACGTCGAATATATCTCTGATTTCTTTCGGTTACAGAACATATCTTTCGTTGAGGGGTCATAGAATATATCGTGATCAGTACTATATACCACGCGAAAGAAAATCAAGGATTTTATTCGTGTTGCCGGCCTCTTCTATCAAACGGGGGATGCTTATCGATCTCGTACTTCTTCGCTTCCAAATTATAAGTCGTTTTGGTTTTTCTTGCTATAAATCTAGACATAGTGTTTATCTAGTTACATAACAAAGATGATGAACCTAAAAAAGCCAAAACTGATGGGTTCCAATCAATGTTGATGAGAGCAGGGCACTGGCACTGGCTCAAACCTTGGAATGTAAGTGGGAAAAATGCCTTTCACATATCTTGGCTTGCCCTTAGGAACTACTAGACCGTCAATTTAAGAATGGCTTCCTTTACTGAATAGAATTGAGAGAAGACTGATGGGTTTGAACACTTTCCTCTCTTATGCTGGGAGGCTGGTCATAGTCAATTCGGTTCTAAGCTCTTTACCAACTTTCTATCTTTGCATTTTGAAATTTCCTGTGTGGGTTATTGAGCAAATTGATAAGTACAGAAAGCATTACTTATGGGACAAAGGGGATGTGAACAGAAAAGGTGGTTGCTTAGTTGCTTGGAAGAAAGCTTGTGTCTCCAAAGAGCAAGTTGGGCTTGGTATAATTGATTTGAGAACCCAAAACACAGCTTTGCTTATGAAATATATGCACAAGTTTTATAATAGAGTGGATCTTCCATGGGTTAATTTAACCTGGCAATATCTTTATAGAAGGTCTATTGTGCCTCATGTAAAGACGCCCTCAGGGTCGTTCTGGTGGAGGGATGTTATGTCTCTCTCGACTCATTTTCGGATGATAGCTACTTGCAAGGTAAACAATGGCACAACAGTAATGTTCTGGCAAGATATCTGGGATTTGAGACTGCTATCTGTTAAATATCAGCAACTTTACTCTTTTGTTAAGAATAAGAATATCTCAGTCGCCAAATTTTTAAGTCAGGATGCTCACCAAAATTTCTTCACACCAGTCTCTGAAATTGCTTTAGAGCAGCTGCATGAACTTAGTTTACTGGTACAATCTCTCACCTTGGAAGCAGAAAGCAATGATGTATGGATGGACATTTGGAAATCAAACTCGTTCTCCACAAAACAGGCATACATGGCTCTCGAGGGTGCAAGTGTTGTGACCCCGGTTTTCAAGTGGATGTGGAAGTCTTGTGTTCAAGGGAAACATAAATTCTTTTTTTGGCTGCTACTACGGGATAGATTAAATACAAGGAATCTTTTGAGAAGGAAAAACATGATACTTCAGAGTTATTTCTGTGTGCTGTGTCTCAACTGTCAGGATGAATCTCTTATGCATCTCTTTTTCTTGTGCCACTTTAGTGCAATGTGTTGGCAATCACTAGGTATTTCTTGGATCCTGTCGACGCTTGTTTGGATGAAAGATCTTTAGAGAAGTCATGATGGTGGCCTGCTGGAGTATATGGATTCATAGGAACTCAATAATTTTTGATGGTGGTGCTCTCTCCTTTGCAAGGTGGAAGCTTTTCTTCAAGGAGGAAATGAAAAAGATTAGTATTCGGGCAAAACCATCCTTGAAGATGGAGTTGTTAGATTGGATTTGTAATTACAACTAGTTCTTTTCATTAGGGTCTCTTTTTGGGCTTGGAGCCTTTACAATGTAAATATTGTATTTCATAAAATTTATAAAAATCCAATAGGGGGCTCCCCTGCTGTTCGGTCAAAAAAAAAAAGCCAAAACGACATATAAAACATATAATTTGAAATGTAGTAGTATTTTATTGTGGACAAAGCAATTTATACCGATATCAATTTTTTCTCTCTAAATATACACTATATATAAGTGGAGCGTTTCTCCACTAAACACTATAAACAGACACATGTGTAGATCCAAATTATATTATATACGAATCCTTATCTATGCTGGATTCTAACTCTTTTCTGCCGCACTTGTTTAAACCGGCTTAAGGAAGACTGGATGCCCTTGTCGGCTCGCAATAGATGCTGCATGGTGTATTGGATAGTTGGACATAAATTGAAAAAAAGAAAAATCAAAAATATATTTTTTCTGCCCCACAAGGGTAAGGCGGCGCTAAACGGGGTGAGCGGCGAGGAGCCGAGGAGCGGCCGCCGGAGCTCCAACCTCCAGGGATCGAGCGAGAGACGACAGGGAGGGTCGAGTAGAGAGACGAGAGAGAAGGTCGGGCGTCGCGGGGTGTTGAGGGTTGGGGGACCCTGGCCAGATGGGGATTGGGGGCCATGATCCAGGTTTGTCTAGCTGTAGTTCCACGATCTCTCCTTATTACCGTCCCATCTATACCTTATTTCCTATCTTTATTTACATATTTCTATAGTAAATAGCGTTTCTGTCTTAATTTTTTAGTTTGGTTTGTCATTAGGCATTGACAGGTGGGTCAATTTCAACTCCCATCCCTGCTGTTCTCTCTTGCCACAGTATGCAATTATTAGAGTATGATTCGTTCTCAATCCTGCCATCCTTAAAACTCACGGACTCTGCATCTCTTTTCATATGCCTCATTATCTTGCCACAAATATGCAATTTTTACCAATTCCAATACATTTATATGGTCCCATTCCCGTATCTATCTATTATCTTATTAAAATAGAAGTAAAAGAAGCCACCAGATTCACTGAGAGGGCCTAGAAAATCCCACGTTAATCCAAAAAAGAAAAAGATATACACCGTAGGATTTTATGAAGATCTAACGGTGTAGAGTAGCTCAAAGAATCCATGCCAAAGACAACTAATAAATATATCAAATTTCAGAATTTAAAAGAAAAAAAAGAAAGTAGAATCAGATTTCTATACTTCATTGTCTTTTTATTCACGTACAAAGTATAGAAAGTCTAAATAATATAAAACAAAGGAAAGTAGACACATGTCTGATTCAATTCAGTTTTTATTCAGGTACAAAGTATAGAAAGTCTAAATAATAATAAAACAAAGGAAAGTAGACATGTCCGATTCAATTCAGATCCAAAAACTAAAAAAAAGAGTCACGTCATGGAAACAATGTGAGTTTGACTTCATTGTTTCTTATTCACGAACTGGAGTTGGAAAAAATCAGAAAATCCAAAACGTGGACTACATAACGATTTTTTTCCACGGTAAAAGTTATCCATATATATGTTCACTTAGTCATAATTGCAAGATGAATAACACATGTGGAAGCCTCGTAACAAGCATATTGTATACTTTGTGCAAGAAGTCGAAGAATGGAAATAATCCCAATGAGGTTGTGTAGCTGAGCATAGAAAACTAAAATAATCTAATGCGCCATAATTGTTTTCTAAAAAAAACTATACACGATCACAACACATTCATGATTGCTTCCAACACCAAGCCCAGTTCGAAGCGACTACAAGCACAACTGGACTAACACAACTATCCCGCTACACTATAAATGGCTTAATTTACTCGGCGAGAAGTTTGGTTATAAAAAATACAAGAGCATGTAGATTGGCAGAGACGACAAATCAAACACGTTTTTCACCACCAAGCCCAGTTCACACCATTCCAAGCACAACTGGACTAACACAACTATCCCGCTACACCATAAATGTATTAATTTAATCCATAAAACAATTTGCTACAAAAAATAGTTGGTAGAGACGACAAAGCAGATGCACTATCCATATGCCATGAGTAGAGAGAGAGTATGGAATAGTGAGTGTTGTTGGCTGTTGCTATCATCCACTGCTATTGGAAAGTAGTAGAGTAAGCAATTGGATCCAAACCAATTAAGAAAATATGTACCCATTCCTATGGTCATGTGCCATCAAAAAACCAAACCAGGGGATTGGCCAACAATGCGAGAAAGAGAGAGTGTTGATTGGATGGAGTAGCGCTTGGATCCAATAAAAAGCAATCGTCCCAGTTCGTTGGAAAAGAACACCAACATAAGAGAATTTAGGTTGGCAGAGATGATAAAGCAGGCTCACGATATTAGTTATAGAAGAGATAGAGATAGAAAGAGAGAGTATTGAATTATGAGTGGTTTTTTCTGTTGCTATCACCACTATTACTGGAAGTATTAGAACAAGCAATTGAAACCATAACCAGATATGGAAATATGTGCCCATCCACAACATATTAAAATATGTGGCCGCCAAAGACCACATTAGGGGACTCGCCAACATCGCGAGAAAGAGAGGGTGTTGATTGGACGGAATAGCTCTTAGGTCCAGTAATAGAGCGGTCATTCAAGTTAGCTGAAAAAGAATACCAACATAGGAGAATTTAAGTTGATAGAGATAAAAAAAGTTAGTTGAAAAAGAATACCAACATAGGAGAATTTAAGTTGGTAGAGATAAAAAAGCCATATGCCATGAGAGATGCACTGCCCATATGTCATGAGATATTTAGTTACAGTAAAAATGCCCGTTCTCAAAGAAATTAGGGAAGGAGTGGGAGAGAGGGAGCTATAGTGAGTGAATGAGTGAGAGAGAGCACATAGTTGAGTTTTGATGCCGTTATTTTTGCCACTAGCAAGTAGTATAGCAAGCAATTGGAACCAAACCAGACAAGTAGTAGACCAAGCAATTGGAGCTAAGCTAGGGATGAAAATGTATGCCTATCCCACTGGTCATGTGTCATACATAGCCCGCGTTCACCGAGAGGGCTACGAAATACCTACATTAATCCAAAAAGGGAAGAACATAGGCCATTGGATTTTATGAAAATCTAATGGTTTTGGCTGACATAAAGAGTCTATAATGTAGATATCTTGCGCTAACAGTACCAAATTACATTGTGTGGCATCAAAAGCAATTTCATTTATTTGTTTTGAGTGTTCTACGAACTCTAATCTAACTTGGATAAGACATTGCATAATATGATTGCCAAGTTTTACTCGAAGCGAGGCATAGGCCGCACTACGGACAAAAGGATGGAAAGCGAGCTGCGAGAATGGATCGGAATGTTGTACCTCGCCCTTTGACCATGTCAAATTTTCAAGTAGGTATTAGCAAATGCTAGGGAGAGAAAGTGAAGCAAGTACATAAGTTGACATTGAATGTTTATTTCTTTGTGTCAAGAGGATGCATCGGAGTAAATTGAAGATGGAAAGAGATATGAAGATAACATAAGTTACCAAATTGAATAATAGAAGACAAGTGGATAAGATCAAAAGAATTTGGCATCAAATGGTAGATAAAAACATTCTTGCAAAGTTATACTAATTCATTTGTGTCCAATTCATTTGAAAAATTATTGTTGAATATTGGTATAAAATGTAGTGGATGGCAAAGCAAAGCACGAAAGTATGGAGGTGTTACTTTCTACCAGTATAGTAACGGTGCATGCCAACATTCCGTGGTGCTAATTTTGATTGAATTCATTATTATCAAATTTTAAAAAAATATTTTACTTTTAGTATGAGATCATGGCACTAAAAGTTGGTACAGTGAGGTTCTATGTAGGCTACATATAATGGGATCACAACAAACATCAAAGGTAAAGAATATTAATTGATGAAGTTGTGGGGTCGTCATATGTTATATAAAGCTTTTAGACAATTTCATATTTATAAAAAATTATAGCTGATCTAGCCCGCGCAAATTGCGCGGGTCACCTTGCTAGTTATTATCTTATTAAAACAGAAGCAAAAGGAGCCACTAGAATCACCGAGAGGGCCTAGAAAATCTCACATTAATCTAAAAAGAGAAGAATATAGACCGTTGGATTTTATGAAGATCTAACGGTTTATATTATTCTAGAGAATCCACATAATTTAAAATAGTAAATCTTATCAAACTTGGAGTCCACTATTTTTTGTAACGTAAAAAAGGCCCACTCCTAATTCCTACCGGAATTGGGCTATCAGAATTCCATAAACAAGATACGGGAAGTGCAAAAAGTCTAAAAAAAGAAAGGTGGCATCCGTTTTCTAAATCTGTGATCATGTAAAGAAACTAAAGTTCACATAGTCAAACATGTCGTTTCTAAACAAAATAATGTTAGGCCGCCGTCAGGGTCCCAACTCTACAAAAGTATGTTCATGCCCAATGTATAACCTGGATAATGTATATTCTAGCAAAATAGTATTTGTCTATCTCTTGCTTGGATCCTTCAAATAACCTGGATAATAATTCATCGCCATTTTAGTCAAAGAAGCCACCGTATATAGAGGGTTTAAAAATTCTCACGTCAATTTGAAAAAAAAAATAAGAGGAAGGTAACCAAAACAGTTTATAAATAGAAAAGTATTCAAAAGAATTCACAGTGAATACAACTAAACATGAAAAGATCTTTTTTATTTCTTAAGTATCGTAAAAGTGTGACTTTCATCCTTTATGTTTTGATTTGTGAAAATTAAACCATTAACTAACTAAAACAGTGTACGATTGGTCCAATGCCTCTCACAGGGATCGCTCCTCTCGCTAGGATAGCTGAGATCGATCATACCTGGATTGCACACGCTCAGCAACGGCCCAACGCTTTGGTTGAAAATGATCCCTCGCAGTAAGTCACAACTTCTCATGATGTCAACCAATTCTTTGCACCTTTAGTCCTCAACGCACTCTAGGGAAGGAAGTTAAAGGGGAGTGCAGCAGAGGATTTGCAACCACTGGCAACCGAGCAAGGAAGACGAGAACAAAGTAGTAGCTAGCAACAAAGGCTGAGGCATGACATAGGTCGACGCTAATGATTTGTTTTATTGTCAAGTAAAAGTTATTATGAAGATATAATGGTCCAAAATGATATAAAAAGTCCAAGTCTAATGCACGTTTGAAAATAAGAAAATTTGAATACATCTCCACGTTAGCATATGAGTTTTAATAAAAAGAATAATATGAGTCATTGGTTTAAATTACCAGTCTAACAGTCCGTATCATATATCAAACACAATTATAATAATTTAATTTAGAAACATAATTTAAATATATAGGCGGAATAGCCAAATACGTCCGTGAACTATCCGCGAAAGCTCAATTTCGTCCTTTAACTAAAAAAACAGCCGTTTTCGTCCTCAAACTTTCACAACCGGGTCAATTTCGTCCTTGGGCCCACGTAGAGCGCCACGCTGGCTTGCCATGTCATCGCCCAATCAGCTACAGTTGTGAATTGCCGCTTCTACCCCTATCCATCTCTTTTCCCATTCCGTTTTGGTTTTTGTGGGACCCACCAAGTAACCATCTCGGCGCTTAACTGTCTTGCTAATGCTTGATTTTCTCGTTGCTTTTCATGTATCTGTCTATCTGCTCTTCGCCTCAACTAGATCCACAACCGGCAAGCAGGTGCTGGTCGATGTGAGTTGACTTTGGCTCTCCCCATGCCCGCGCAAGCAGACAGACAGCTGCTCTTGCTACCTGCGCTTGCGAGGCAGCCTGCGGCTCGGACGGAGATGCAGCATGCAGCTCCGGTGGCCGGTGCGCAGGCGAGGTGAGAGAGCTGCATGTATTGGTGCCCGCAGAAGGAGGCCGCCCAGCGAAGCAGCTTGATGCTTCGACGGACCAAGCGACAACTCGATCTGGAGACAATCACGAGTGCCCAAATTGATGAAGCTGCAGCGCATCCGAAGGGAGCGGCGACTCCGGCGACCAGCGGCTCCAGCAGCCTGCGCGATGAGCTGTACTACAGCTTCTTCATCCGGTGCCCCTGCATCGCTCAGGTCCCCTCCGGAGCTCCGCCGCTGGGGCGCTCCGGCTCGCCGCGCCCGCCGGGAGCTCCGTCGTGCGCCCGCGGCTCGATTCACCGCGCTGGCCTTGCTCCTCCGCGTGGACAAGCCGCGCGCCCGCAGCTCGATTCGCCAGTGCCGCCATCCTCCTCTGCCCCGGCGCTCGAGCTTCTGTTGCGTCGGGCATGGAGGAGCCGCACCGTCCCTCTCGATCCGCCCGTGGAAGTTCAGACCCCATCGAGCCCGAGCTGCTGCAGCTGGCGCTCCTCCTCTCCCGCTCAATTTGCCCCGCCCATGGCCTCACCGACGAAGGATCAAACCGCCCAAGTGCTACGGATGGGATAGGGCTCTATCGGATGAGGCATGGTTACAAAGATGTCCAAGGATAGAAGCGACAATTCACAATCGTAGCTAGTTGGGCGATGATGTGGCGAGCCTAGCGTGGCGTTCCACGTAGGCTCAGGGACAAAATTGAGCCGGCTACGAAAGTTCGAGGATGAAAATGCCCGTTTTTATAGTTCAGGGACGAAAGTGAGCTTTCAGGTGATACTTTAAGGACGAATTTGACTGTTCTGCCAAATATATACATCTAGCTGGCATCGCCGCCAGTAGACTGACACGTTGCACCTCTCGGCATTATATTGCCTCATATAGCTGGTCGATCTGGTAACCATACATCAATGCTTCTCTTCACTGATTCTGGATCATCACACATCCTAGGTTTTTGGCTTCTTGTATGCCAAAAAAACAAATTCTAGAACGATGCACCTTACTTTGAAGGCACGAGCCCTGGAACTAGAAGTTCATAAGTAATTATAATGCTAAATAGCAGCTTGACATGGTCAAACAATTTTACTTGGACTGGTAGCCCATTGATCCATACCATGGCAGCGTGGCTCGACCACTAACCTGATTGTCACGAGCGCTGTTGTGCGGCTTTGCCTGGATCAAAGCCAAAGCAGCATGAGAGTTAAGCATGCAAACACGCGCATCCGAATTGAGTCTAAAAGAGATTTCAACTACGCATGACGACCAACATAATAATACATGTCAAGCTACATGCCATCCTTTTGTTTGCATATTGCTTCTAAATAGCAACTATGCATGGCAAGAGGAGCATTGTTGGAACATAATTTGATCATTCCTATGTGCACCATTATAAGGAGGTTTAGCTATAATGTTGTGTAGTCATGGCGAGGGGACCAACACATAAGTTTAGGGAA
The DNA here is from genome assembly GCA_015476505.1 of Urochloa ruziziensis. NCBI lineage: Eukaryota > Viridiplantae > Streptophyta > Magnoliopsida > Poales > Poaceae > Urochloa > Urochloa ruziziensis. The sequence continues at coordinate 41,326,885 of CM027120.1, read as the reverse complement.
TTAGGGCCATCGACACTGGAACAACGAGAGTCCAACATCATGGATTTTACTCATAGCTGTGAACGCAACCAAACCTGAGATGCACATACTATTAACCTCAATAGCATAGCCTGGAGGGAGAATACAAATAAAAATTATGTTAATAAAAAGAAAATATAGCATGTGTGGAAAAAGAGAAGAGCAACTCATGGCCCAAAAAATTGATCTAATAATATGCTTCACTATTGATTGAGTTCTTCGTTTATTTTGATCTAACAATAGCCCGAGTCGAGAAAAAAAATATGGGCTTCATTTTCTATATCCAAGCCTGTCCAATAGAAGGTCGTAGGTGGGTCAAAACACAGCTGGCTAGAGTTGGACCTAAACATAGAAATCTGGCACATGCGGTAAAAAGAAGACCAACTTGAGGATGAAATAATTAATTAAATAATATGTTTCATTGATGACTGAGTTCTTGGTTTATTTCGATGTAATACTAATAAAAAAGAAAGAATAGACAAAGGTGACCTAGAGGGGCAGGTGAACAAGGGCACGCACATATGCATATGAAAACTTCTAATCCACCTGTATATTGTTCTTAAATCCTAAAAATCATTTGACTTCATCACTGAAACCCTCTAACAAATATACTGCTTTCATTTAACATAAAAATTACATCTTTCTATGACATGATTGATTTATTTTACCATAAATACATATTTTACCATAAATATGATAATAAAAAAACATGATACATTGGATTGGCTTTGTATTTTGACAAAATAATGATAATAAGAAGAAAACAAAATCATATGAGTAAAATCATTTTCATGAACAAAATCAATTTTGTATATGGTTGGGGGAGAGGAGTCCGTGAAGATGCTCGTCGGCGCAAGGTGGGGCTCCAGGAGGTTGGTAGCTCGGGCGACATCGGGAACTGAAATCCCCAGCGGGGAGGAGCTTGGCCAGATCTCCAATGGCGTCCGGAGGAGCTAGCGGTGGGGTAGCAGAGGACACCGGCGAGGCGGCGCAGAGAGGCCGGCGATGTAGCGCGTAGAGGCCGATGGTGTGGCGGCACAGATTGGCTGACGGCAGCGTGCGTAGAGGCCGACGGTGGGGCAGCATAGACGAGCTAGCGGCGGGCACGTAGAGGCTGGCGGCAGGGCGGCGGAGGGGCCGGGACGGGAGGGTCTGCTGGCGCATGCGCGAAGACCTGCACGGGCATGGAGCCAGGCAGCTGGCTGTGGCGGCGAAAGGGGGTGAGCGGAATTGAGGAACTGAGGGGTGGCTGGGACTCGAACCCTGGGCGGAGATGAGGGTAGGTGCGGGAATCGGTGGGATTTTTCCCGAATCGGCGTGAGGGCCGATTCTCACACGCAATTCATTTCTCGCTATCCTCATGATCGCTGCCGGTGGAAGCACACGAGAATCATGCCGTTTGATGGCTCTGATGGATTATTTTCACAAGAATCGTTCCCAGAAGCTGAATCAAACACCACCAAAGCATTGTCAAGCAGCATGTCAACAGGCAAGACAGCAAGCCTCAAGTTCTTCAACTACACGGCTACTTGTGAACTGAGCTAACCTTTCTCTGCTTCGCAGCATAAGATAAGCGGTAGAGGGGTAGAAAGGGCACCTAAAATGGGTGGGGTTTGCACCTTGATGCACTCAGTGTTGTCGATGAGGTTGTTGTACTCGGGGTTAGCCTTGGAGCCACCGTCATAATAGCCGACAAAGGTGCGGATGACACCGGGAAGGCAGCCAATGCAAGCATCACCTTGGACCTAAGCTGCCTAGCACGAACTTCATTGTGGCCAACGCTCCCCGTGATGGTAATATCACGGGCCTAGAGGCACGCACCCAAAGGCCCCTGCTGCAAGGAGGACTAGCACCTGTATTATGGTCGCGACACCGGTGGCTGCGGATGTGGTGGCCATATGGGTGGAGGAGAGGAACCAGATGGGATAGGGCGGATGTGAGATGGAATTAAGCGAATCTAATATTTTTTTCGGGTCTAGGTATCCACCACAAGTAACAGACATCTATTGCGGTCATTACTTTACTTTTATGTAAGGATGGATTCGGATCGAATACGAATGGATTGGAATTCGAATACCACTATTTACCACATTTTAATTCGAATTCGGATACGAATACGAATCTTATCGAATACGAATACAAAACGAATAGTTCGAATACGGATTCGCAATCGGATGTTTAGTTGATTTTGACAGAAAATGTCTTTGTGTGTATTAATTCACTTTATGGATTGTTTTAAGAATAAATTATGTGTATATATCTCATGTATGTTATATATATTTGAATAATTAAATATACAATATAAATATAAATAATTTTCATAATATATAAAATATTTTAGTAAGAAAATAGTACATTATTAAGTATAATATAATTTATTAATTAGATAAATAAATTAAAGTAGTTAAAATTGATATGATTGTCCATCTTAAAGTTAATTAAAATTTATTTTATATACCATTTCTAATATTATAATCAATATAATTAGTAATTATCATGTAGATAATTTTTCAATTGATTAAACAGCTTATATCATTTATAATTAATAGTTAGTTAAAAAGAAAAGTTAATTTATGTCGAATGTTTCGGATTTTTCTCGAATACGAATGTTGAATGTTTCGGATTTTTCTCGAATACGGATGTGGAATCGGATAGAGAAAATTGTTGGAAACCGAATTCGGATACCTCCATTTAACATCCATATTAAAATCGAATACGAATACGGATATCCATATTTACGTTTTTATCGAATACGAATACGGATGTTTCGGATGTTAAGACATCCATCTCCATCCTTACTTTTATGAGTCAAAGGTAACGGGCATCATTACTGCCAAGGTTGGGCTGCGGTCTATAGGCCTCATTGGTAATGAGCGTCAATGACATGCGTTACCTTGAAGATTTATGGCAACGGCCACATAACCCTATTACCAATGTGCTTTTCTCAACTAGGCCGTGTTTAGATGCCCTTCGAAAAAAATTTGGAGGCATTAAATGCAAAGAATCTTGTATGCATGAAGCACTAAATGAAGTTTATTTGTAAAACCTTTTCACAGATGGGTGTAACTGTGCGCGACGAATCTAATGAGCATAATTAATCTATGATTTGGTACAGTAACTCTACAGTAACCATCCTCTAATCACTACGGGAAACCAAGTAGTCGCCGAGTGTTAAATCTTTGCCGAGTGTCAAATTGCGGGCACTCGGCAAACAAGCCCTTTGCCGAGTGCCGGTCCTCCGACGCTCGGCAAAGACACGACACTCGGCAAACAACTCCTTCGCCGAGTGTCTGAAAGGCGACACTCGGCAAACACCCCCTTCGCCGAGTGTCGCCCTGTGGCGCTCGGCGAAGGGCATCGTGAACGGCGGGGTGTTGACGGCGGTCGCCCTTCGCCGAGTGTCACATCCAGACACTCGGCGAAGTTGATCTCTTCGCCGAGTGTTACTAGCAGACACTCGGCGAACAAACAGCGGTTGCACGGCGCGGGGACGGTGGGGAACGGCGGGATGACGGTGCTGGCCCTTTGCCGAGTGTCTGGTTGTAACACTCGGCGAAGTTTTTAAAAAAAAGATTTCAGTCACATCTTTGCCGAGTGTGATCACATGCACTCGGCAAACAAAAAAAAAAAAAACCACCCAACCGCTCCCAAACTTTTTCTTCTCTCCATACACGTCTCTTAGTACTTCACACTGAAAGCTGGTAAATTTTTTACTCTTTTAGCTATTTTTAAATACTTTATTTGATTTCTAGGATTTTTTTCAAATAAGTCGTATTTGAACTGCAAGGGACTTAAATAATGAAATAAATTGAGTTGAAAAATATTAATCATGCTACTTACTCCATTGTTAGTCCTTATCCACGAAAGTTAGTGAAATTTTAAACATTTTATTGCCGATACATGACTATTAACCTGTGACCGTGTTGTTTAAAAATTATATAAAATGCAAACAATGTTTGAAAAATATGAGAATTGTCTGGATATTATGTTTACATCCGTGTAAGGTTGTGGTAAAAAGCAGAGAAGGTTTCGAACAATATTTCATGTATGACCCTTACAAACCGGAGAATGTCCGAATAAGATTCGTAGTGTTGAGAAGGATTCAATTACATTTGTAACCAAATTGAAAGTTGGAATAGAATTTAGATTCAAATTTTTTTGTATAGGCAATATACAACATGGTTTAGTTAATCTTAAATTTTTGTAATTTTTGGAAACAGTTTGATATTTTTTATCTATTAATTGCAATTTAAAAACCGGTGGGTGCGGCATAAAATAACGAATAAGGTTTGCCGAGTGTCATAGGCGACACTCGGCAAAGCATAGGGCCTTTGCCGAGTGCCGGATCGGCGACACTCGGCAAAACATAGGGTCTTTGCCGAGTGCCGGATCGCGGGCACTCGGCAAAGGAGGGGCGTTTGCCGAGTGCTAGATCGCGGGCACTCGGCAAACAGGGGGGTTATACCTCCCCGCCGCGCTCAGACAGACACACACTCCCTCACTCACTCCTCTTCTTCGCCGCCGCCAGCAGCTCCGCGCCTGCCACCGCCGCCGGCCCGCCCCAGCCCGCGCCGCCGCACGCGCCTGCACGCCGCCGCCGCCGCCGCCGCCCCAGCACGCCGCCGCCGCCGCCGCCGCCCGCGGCACGCCGCCGCCGCCGCCGCCGCCGCCGCCCGCGGCACGGACGCCGCCGCTGCCCCGGCCGCCGCACGCGGCCGTCCCCGGCCCGCCGCCGCCGCCCGCCCCCGGCTGCACGGCCCCGTGCAGCGGGCCGCCGCCGCCGAGCAGAGGCCGGCCGCCGCTGCCTGCCCCCGGCGGCACGGCCCCGTGCAGAGGGTCGCCGCCGCCGCTGCCCGCCCCCGGCCCCCGGCCCGTGCCGCCGCTGCCTCCTCCGCCGTCCCCGGCCGCCTCCTCTCCCGTGCGAGGTGAGAGGATGCATGATTAATTTTCAATTAGATGAATTTGTTGTTTAGTTCAATAGTTAATTTAAATTGAGACGAATTTCTTGTCTAGTTGCATAGTTAATTTAAATTGAGATGAATTTGTTGTTTAGTTCCAAAGTTAATTTAAATTGAGATGAATTGTGGTGTGTATGTTGTTGTTGGCCATCGTGCCGATGTGTATGTTGTCTTGCAGGTTTTGGAAACCTCCTCGTGCAGGGGAGATGCTGCCAAAATTTTTACATATTTACCTGTTTGCCTTTTTTTTTGCAGGAGCGGCTTCCTCGACCTCCTGCTACACCGCTGACCTCGTCTACGTCTTCGTCGACCCGCTCGACCTGCCGCGACTCCGCTAGCCCCGTGTACGGCTTCGTCGACCCGTTGCTCCGCCGAGGGGCCGTGTACGCCTGCGACGACCCTTCTAGGCCTTCCTCAGCTCGGCTTCGTCGTCTTTGTACTTGGTGAGCGCATCTTTCCTTCCTATCCATTCGTGTTTGTAGGTCACGTAACCTAGTTAGGCGTCTCCCGTTCGAAAGAGATACAGTTTAAAATATGCAGATATTTGCATATGTATGACCGTATCTCTTTTGAATTGTCCACGTTTTTTGGACAGCCGAAGGATGTGTAGATGAGCTTAGTTTTCATGTTCTGCTCTTATCTGAGACAGAGCTTCGGCATCACCTCCCGTTGTTCTCCGATACACAATCTCCTTGCCAGGACGTGTATTTGGAGAACAGCGGCGAGGTGCTGCCGAAATTCTGTCTTGGATAGGAGTAGAGCATGGAAACTAGCCCCATCTACACATCCTCCGGTGGGATTAGGACCTATCATTACCTATTAGAGTATGATACACATTCCGGTAGATGCAAGTTAGTTTGACACGTCTTGGTGCTCTGTTAGAGGATGGACGGTCGTGAGTGGATGTACACGGGCTTTGCTGACAGAACAGCTGAATGGTTTACCAAGACAGAAGATTTTGTGAACCAAGCTTTTGCATTTGCCAAGGCTACACGAGCATTCTGTCCATGTGTGAACTGTGCAAACCGTAAACGACAAACAAAGACCACCATGAGCAAACATCTCATCAGGCTAGGATTTATGCCAGACTATACCCGATGGACCTGCCATGGCGAGCCCCAGCGTGTGAGAGACGATGTCGTGAGGCAACGCATCGAGGAGTTTGATAATGATGCCGGGGTTGCAGACATGTTGAATGACTATGATGAAACACGTACGGAGGATGAGCCGGAGCCAAGTGCGAAGGCTTATTATGAAATGTTGTCTGCGGCACAAAAACCCCTTCATGATCATACCACTGTGTCACAACTTGATGCCATTGCTCGCCTGTTAGCCATAAAGTCCCAGTTTAGCCATAGTCGAGAAGCTTTTGATGTAATATTGCAAGTTGTTGGCAAACTACTGCCTGAGGGACACATTCTGCCGAAGAGCATGTATGAGGCAAAGAAACTCCTTCGTGCACTTAAGATGCCATATGAGCAGATACATTCCTGTGAGAAAGGATGCGTCTTATTTAGGAAAGAACATGAGAATGCAAAGAGATGTCCAGAGTGCAAGTCGTCCAGGTTCGTGGAGGTAGACTGTGCGGATGGCACTAAGAAGCAAACCACAATCCCTGTGAAGATCATACGGTACCTTCCTTTTATACCGAGGATCCAACGACAGTACATGAGTGAGGAATCCGCGAAACAGATGACATGGCACAAAAATGGGCGTCGATACAATCCTGACAAGCTGGTACATCCATCTGATGGTGAATCATGGAGAACTTTTGATGAGATTCATAGTCTCAAAGCTGCGGAGGCGCGTAATGTACGTGTTGCCCTAGCAACAGATGGGTTTAATCCCTATGGGATGTCTTCTGCCCCATACACTTGTTGGCCCGTGTTTGTTATCCCTCTCAATCTTCCCCCCGGCGTCCTCTTTCAACGACAAAACATTTTCTTGTCGTTAATTATTCCGGGACACCCGGGGAAAAATATGAGCGTATACATGCAGCCTCTGATTGATGAATTGGAACATGCTTGGAAGGAAGGGGTATGGACATACGACCGCGCTACAAAGACGAACTTCACAATGCATGTTTGGTACATGTACTCATTGCATGACATGCCGGCGTATGGGTTATTCTGTGCGTGGTGTGTTCATGGGAAGTTCCCATGCCCAGTGTGCAAGGCAGCTTATAGGTGGCTTTGGTTGATCAAGGGTGGCAAATTTTCTTCGTTCGACAAACATCGTCAATTCCTGCCTCTTGACCATTCATTCAGACGAGACCAACTTGCAGGGCCAAACCGATGCGTCCATGAGTGCCGAGTTGAGACAGGTTGCCGATGGTTGTGCCTATAGGGTCATGTCATTTAAATGTTATGATGTCAATGGTTATCGTTTTCGCACAAGTACCCATGAGCAGAAGATGCCTAATCGAAGGACGACAAATACTGGAGTTTGCACGCCAGCCCTTGATGGGGTCGAGTATTATGGAATAATTGAAGAAATATACGAACTCGATTTTGGTGGAAGCAAACCTCTTAATCCTGTCATATTCAAGTGCCATTGGTTTGATCCCTCGGCTGTTAGACGGACCCCTAATGTTGGGTTAGTCGAAATTAAAAAATCATCAGTCTATGTGGGAGACGATGTATATATCGTGGCACAACAAGCCACACAAGTTTATTATCTTTCGTACCCGTGCACAAGTGACGAGCGTCTTCAGGATTGGGATGTGGTGTACAAGGTATCGCCACATGGTAAACTGCCGGTCCCAAACAATGAAGATTACAACTTAGACCCAAACACGTATGTCGGAGAGTTCTTCCAAGAAAATGGACTAGAAGGTAGTTTTGAGATAGAATTAACCGGTGTAGATGAAATGGAAGTAGAACAAAGGATTGAAGACGATGACGATGGAGATGTGGTTCATAACCGTTTGGACGTACAGTTACTTGAAAAAATACGTGACGGTATTGACATTGCTGAAGAAATTCCTCCTTTGGAGCAGTCGCATGCGGATCTAGAAATGCGTGATAGTGATGATGAGATAGAAGAAGTAGCTAATCCCGATGTTGATGAATATTTCTAAACATGTATGATCCTAATCCTTTTGTTTATTTTGCATCTCTTTCTAATGATGTTTTGTTTATTTTGCATCTCTTTATAATTAAGTTTTGTTTATTTTGCATCTCTTTCTAATTATATTTTCTTTGCTTTTTAATTGCAGGTGAGTGAGCCAAGATGGTGGGCGGTACGAGGAACGTCAACTCACTTTACCAGAGGCCGAGGGGTGGGTCCGATGCACCTGAGGATTCCAGGAGGGGTGGAGGCAAGGGGCGCGGTAGGGGTGGAGGCAAGGGGCGAGCAAGCGGTGCAGGCAAGGGGCGAGGGAGGGGTAGGGCACCCACCCCTTTACCTTCCTCGTCATCTTCGTCCTCCTCTGAGGAGGAGGTTCCTGCAGCGGTGGTGGCGGAGGAGGAGGAGGAGGACCAGCAGGAGGTGGAGGCGACAGGGGGATCCTCTTCCTCTACTGTTTCGAAAATATGGCAGCGCGGTCCCTCGTCTCTTCCAAAGCGACCGATACCTTTTGAGCGTCGTCCGATGATCGCCCCGGCCAAAAAAAGGTAAGTAAATTTATATGTTATTTGTACATTTGCACCCCATTTGTTGAAAATCGCAAAAGAAACTAACAATGTATGCTAATTACTTCGCAGGTGTTGGAAGGTGATAGAGCCCGGTTCTTCTCACAAACGGAAGGTGAACGGCATCCTTGGTGTTCTGTGCCGGAGACACTTCCCAGGCATGGTTTCACATCACGGGATCGAAGAGCCGGCCTACACGTTTGACCACTACTTTTGCCCCAAGGACGACACCCGTGATCAGCAGTGCAGGTTGTTCCCCAACAAGGCGGAGCGGGTGCTTGAGGAGCTGTGGGTACGTTCTTCTCGCTAGAACAACATTCATTTCATATTCTTGAAATAATGACTAGATAAATCGCGTTTGTATGCAGGATTTCTACAGATGCGCTCCTGGAGAGCGGGAGAGGGCCGATGCCAATGCAAAAATTGCGTGTCGTAAACTCGTCAAGGACATGCACTACGAGGCGCGCGTCCAGGCTGTCATTGACTATTGGGTTGACAATGGGATTAAGTACGAGAAAGAGGTGGCAAGGAACATGTTCCTGACTCGAGAACAGTACATAGAGGTAAAATCTGATCTTGTACTTGATCTAGAATAATTACGATTGTTTCTGAGATTAAGAATGTATAATCTGATCTTATACTTGATCCCGTGTAGGCGATTCCGTGGTGGTGTGCCCCGCATCCAGATGCGTGGGAGAAGATTGTGGACAAGTGGGTCGCTGAAGAATGGATGGAGGAACACATCGCTGCACGAGAACGCCGTTTGGAGATGCCAGGTGCATCACACAATATGGGCAGTCTTAACATCGAGGAATTTTCAGAAAGATGGGTAAGTCAAGTCATTTCGTTTTCTAATGCTAAATTCTGCATAATTTCTAACCGTATTTTTTTTTGTGTTTTGTAGTCGGCGACACATGGTGGCGAGACACTCTCCGAGTTTCAGGCTATTGCTTTATCCCACATGGGAAAGGCGTCGTCCGACATCCGGTACAATCCGGAGGCCGGACCCGAGGCGTACAGCAATCCCATGGCACACACCCGCCTCGCTACATACACGGAGATGGGAAAGGAAAAGTATGGGCCTGACTGGGATCCGAGCGCTAACCCGATTGATGGAGATATTGTCATGAGGATGGGAGGAGGCAAGAAGCATGGGAGGTACGCCATCGGCGATAGCACACTCGACCCAGCCACTACTCCCACTCTGTCCCAGATTCGGGCAGGCAGCGCTAACCCGGACATACGTCAGGCGCCGACCGCTGCACACGTCCTCGTGCAGACACTTCAGGTTATTTCTGTTTATTCGTCACTCGTTTATTTTTACATAGCTTTACTTTGCATTCTGAAAGTTTGATGGCATAGTGCAGGCCCAGTTGGAAGAAGAGAGGAAGAAAAGGGAGGAGATGGAGGCGCGGTGGCAGGCACGGTGGGAGGCCGAGCGGCGGGCCGAGCGGGAGCAAGCGGAGCGGGCAGAGCGGCTGAGGCAGCAGCAGGCGGAGGAGGCCGAGCGGGCGAGGCAGCAGCAGATGGAGGATTGGCACGCGTGGTTCAGTACTATGGCAGTGCAGATGGGGCAAGTTCCGCCGCCGTTCACACTTCAACCTCCGCCGATGGCAGCACCTCCGGCATCATATTCTCCTGTGAGTCACCTGACAAAGTTTTATTTCTACCTTAGACAACCAACGTAGTTGTTCACCATTGACAACATTAGAAAACTTAGTTTCTGTTTTGTCACTCGTTTCACACATGCAATCTGCTATCCTTTGTGTAGAATTTTGCTGGATCAGCGGCGGCGTCGAATGAGGGGCCTCCGGACGATGACCTGGCGGTTCGGTTAGGCCGCCAACTGTTCGCACCCAACCCACCACCTCCTTAGTGTTTTGTGGATTGCTTGACAATGTTTATGCTTGTGAACGAACATACTTTGGTTGTGACCGTACTGTGGTTGTGAATTGGTGAACTTGTGTTATCGAACTGCCTGTGATGCTTTCGATGGATTAATGGTTATGGATATTATCTATATGTGCTGCCTGTAATGCTTATTGTCATGTATATGAACTGCCTGTATTGTTTGTTGAGCAAGGGTACGTTATACGCGACCGAACAAATAAAACAGGGGGATTATAGCCACTTTACCGAGTGTACACTCGGCAAAGAGGGTCTTTGCCGAGTGTATTTACCATAGACACTCGGCAAAGAGACCATTTCTGCTATTTTCTGTCAGATTTGCCGAGTGTGTGGAGATTTGCCGAGTGTCGTTGTAAATACACTCGGCAAAGGCTTAGGGTTCGCCGAGTGTATTTACAACGACACTCGGCAAAGGCTTAGGGTTCGCCGAGTGTATTTGTGGTGACACTCGGCGAACCTTCGGGGCCACGTGGCTCTACGGCCATATCTTTGCCGAGTGCCGTGGTCCGACACTCGGCAAAGAGGCGAGTCTTTGCCGAGTGTCGCGGTCCGACACTCGGCAAAGAGGCGAGTCTTTGCCGAGTGTCGCGATCCGACACTCGGCAAACGCGCGCCGTCACGGACTCCGCCACGTCATCACACGGCGACGGCGTGTTTGGGACGTTAGTTCACTTTATTTTGCCGAGTGTTGTAGTTGGCTCTCGGCAAACCCTTTGCCGAGTGCCCGAAATATAACACTCGGCAAAGAAGCTCTTTGCCGAGTCTACAGTCGCCGAGTGCTCTTTGCCGAGTGTTACACTCGGCAAACACTTCGCCGAGTGTATTTAGGCCTTCGCCGAGTGTCTGGGACACTCGGCGACTACCAGGGTTCCCGTAGTGAATCGTGTGGTCAAAGACCTCATTAGATTCGTCTCGAGAATTTACCTAGGGTTGTGGAGATAGTTTTGTACTCCCTCCGGTTCGGTAAAGGAAGTCGTTTTGGACAAGATTTGAGTCAAACATTGGGAATATAAATCGTGAATAACTTTTAAGTCGTTGAGTTTGAAAATGTGAAAACTACATGAATAGATTTGTCATGCAAAATACTTTCATAAAACTATACATATGTTAGCTTTTAATAAATATCTTTAAAAAAATAAGAAGTCAAAGTTGTACTTTGGAGACCATGTCGCTGTCCTAAACGACTTGTTTTACTAAACCGGAGGGAGTAAAGTGCCTTTAATTAATACCCCTAATTATTGGTCAAAGGTGCATTTATTACCCTCAAAAACTTTTCACCACCTATCTAAACACGGCCAGTGACGTCACATTTCTCCTTGATGAACACTGGTGGTGTCTAGGAAGGTACTAGACACCACAGAAATCAGTGGAGAAAGCTAGACAAATACTTACATACTGTACTGTACTAGAAACTATTAGTGGTCCACTGGTGAATATAAAGGCACAGTTCCCAGCCAACGCACAGAATTAATTTACATCTCACCAACCAGCTGAACACAACAATGAAGAGAAAATTAATGGGTCTACACACTCAACAGGTATAGGAAAATGCACAGATAGCCACAGAGAACTGTTGCTAACTTTTAGTGTAGAAGGGCACTACGGTGTAGACGGTCTGCATGAGGGTGGCGACCAGCAAGATGACGGCTGCCACGAGGGACATGAACACCCAGGGGTTGCTCAGGTAGGTCTTCACGAAGCTGGCCCGCCACTTGTTCCGGCGCTTACTGCAGTGGGCATTCACCATTCGTCGCACCTTGTACAGGTGGCTGTATGGGGGCAGCAGTGCTCCCTTACCCAGGGTGTTAAACAGTTTTGCTGCCTCCTTGTCGCTGCTCAATAAGTTTGTGATGATCCCTTTGGATTTCAGTAGTGCCACATCCCTTTCCGAGTCAATAATGTTGTCCATGAAGGTCATGAATGCTATTGCTCGGCTCCCGGCGCTACCGTGTAGCCTCTCGAATGCCATCAGGTTGAGGAACTCTTTCTCGGTGCTGTCCCTCACCACGATCTGTGGCATGCTCAGCACGCCATTTTTGAAGTTAATATCGTGGGTGTTGTCTGTCTTGCTCCTCTGGAAATGGATTCCTGCCTCGCTGAGATCTACAGCAGAAGGCATAGTAATATCCCACTCGATCCTTCTCTCATTGGATCCTTCATGTTCTCCAAGTATGTTGATATGCTCATGCTGTTGAAATCCACAGAAACTTCTGTGCAGAATGTCTAGAGGATGAAGGCCCCCCTCTGTTGATCCGCTGCTGCTGTCCACAAAGAAAAGCACCAGTCTGCTGATAGCTTCAGCATCCTGGATTTATGATTGACATGCAGTCAGAGCCAACGGATTAAAAACAAATGCCTACTCAGCAAATGGTTATTTAAATTACTGAACCAAGATGGCACCTAGCAGACTATGCTTAGAAATAAATATCTAAGTTCGAGTTGTTTGACTCAGGTTAGGAACGATTTTCTTGGTTGTGGGGCATTTAAGATAAGAGATGGGTCACAAACTCTATTTTGTTAAGACACATCGGTCGGCTCTAAACCACTCAAAGAGCAATTTCCCAATTTATATAATATAGTATACTACCTTCAAATCACAGTATCAAATGTCATGAACCAAATGTCATTGAATCTCTCTTTTGGAAGAGCTTTAGTCGGAGATAAACTGACTGCCATGGTATAACCTTGTAGCTAAAATAGCCAATCAACATTACCTGGGATTTGCATAGACATGGAAATTTTACTGTACGGTCTATGTATCAATATCTTATCAACTAGGATATTCCTTTTATTAATAAATTGATTTGAAAGCTGAAAGTTTCTCTAAAAATAAAGATTTTCCTTTAGTACCTGCAATGGGTTGTTATTTTAACAAAGGATAACTTGGCTAAGAGGAAATTGTCAAGAAACAAAAAATGTTGTTTATGTGATTACAATGAAACAATTAAGCATCTCTTCTTTGATTGTCGACATGCTAAGATGATTTAGAGAGTTGTTAATATAGCTATTGTGTTAACTCCACCAAAATAATAGCGCACATGCTTGGAAATTGGTTAACGGGCATAGGCACAAAAGATAGGATATTGATTTGTGTTGGAGTTCCAGCTCTTTTGTGGGCAATTTGGTGTATGCATAATGATTTGCTATTTGAAAAAAAAAGAAGTATTCCTCCTTTATGCAGGCTGCTTTCAGGGAAGCATATTGGCCACAATATTCGTCCCTACTACAACATGAGGAAAAAAGAGAGTTGTCCGTTTAGTAAGCATGGCATTGGAGGTTGTTGCTCTAGATATCTTTCCCAAGAATGAATGGAAAAGTTTAATAGCTTTACTTTTAATTTTTCCCATTGTTTGCGTATTGTTTACCTTATTTATGTTGGAAGCTTCGTGCTGAGAATGATGTAGTAAGAGCCAAGATACCTCACATGCATTGGTCCCTAGTATAGTAGTATTGTTAAACCTCAGCGTTTTTCTGGCAAGTTTAGGAAAAGATAACAACCAACAAATTTTTAGTATATTTGATGAACTAATCACAGAACAGAGTGAGGTTGCGGGGATTATATATCTTGCTAGCAATTTTGTCAAAACTCTAGGGAAAGCTAGTAGCTGACAAGTGTCAGCGGGCCTGGCCGTAGTCAGTGGCATCCTGGACAGGTGGACCATCTGCTACAAGCTCGGGAAGTGTGTCAACGGGCGTCGAGCAAGACTTGTACTTAGCCATGCCGGCACCATCCACAATGTCAAGCATATTCTGCCGCGAGGAGAGCAGAAGAACAGAACGACAATGCTGAACGTGCATCCCAAGAAAGTGGTGCAACTCACCAAAATCTTCCATCCAAAACTCCTGCTGAAGCGCATTGATGGTGCGCCTGAGGAGATCTAAGGAGGAGGCAGTGAGCACGTAGACAAGGTCCGAGCCATGGCAGTAGATGAACAGGGATGCATCAAACTTAGCTTCAACAAAGCTGAGTGTGAGAAGATGCGCCGTGAACCTATTGTACCATGCATGAGGAGCCTGCTTGAGTCCATACAGTGATCTATTGAGAGGGCACACGCAGTCAAGATGAGCAGGATCCTCAAAACCAGATGGCTGAGCACAGTCTGTCTTGGAGAGGGTGCATTGGAGAAAAGATTTTTTTCACATCAAGCTAGTGGACCACCCACACACTAGAGAGTGCCAAGGACAGCATGGTGCAAACCGTGGCGGGATTGATGACAGGGCCAAAAATCTCGTCGAAGTCAATGTCAAGGCACTGAGTGAATCAAAGAAGAACCCACCGAGCCTTGTATTGATCGAGTGACCCGTCGAAGAGGAACTTATGCTTGAAGACCCATTTCCTAGAGACAATGTTGGCACGAGCGGGCCGTGGCACAAGGTACCAAGTGTGATTCTGCAACAGGGTGGTGTGTTCTTCATCCATATCACCCCACCAATTGGGATCGGCGAGGGCACTATGAAAGTTCATCGGAACGGCCGAAAGTAGGGTGACGTGGTACAACGCCGGTAGCCAAAAGCCGTACTTGGCCCGAGTGGTGATGGCATGCCGCTTCCCCATGGGGGAAACCGAAACAAGGTCCTTGGGGATGCGAGCCACACCAGGGGGCAGAGCAGGGGCAACCGAAGGAGCTTAGCAGGTGTAGTGCCAGAATTTGTCAAAGAGTCCAGTGTTGGCCAATCTGCGGAGACCGGCAGGCACTAGCCTTAGGCGAAGAGTGGACTGGCTACGGACGGCTGAGCGATGAAGTGGTAAGCACAGCCAGCCGCAAGGCGGCCTCATCCGGCTACAGGGTGGCCGATGATGGCTACGGCCGGCTGGCGACCGGCAGAGTAGGCACCGACGACAGCGACAGTGGTGCCGGGGTAGTGCTTGGAGCATCAGAGGCCGCATGTGGCTGTGCAGCAAGTGTAGTGCTAGGACCTGCAGACAACAACAGCTGAGGTGGTCCGATGGGCACCAACATAGCATTAGTAAAGTTATCCAAGAACTCAAAGTCCGCAGGGGTAGCAGATGGAGTCTCATGAGCAAAAGGGAAAACAGTCTCATCGAATATGACGTGACGAGATATGATGACCCAGTTGGAGATGGTGTCAAGACAACAGTATCCCTTATGATGGGGAGAGTAGAAGAGTAGCCAAGAAATACACACTAGGAAGAGCATGGTGCAAGTTTATGGCTAGCTGTGGCGGACAGGTTTGGATAGCAGGTGCACCCAAAGATGCAAAGGTGATCGTAGAACGATAGTGTTGCCATGAAGGGCTGTGTGTGGCATGACGAACTGGAGCGTCTTTGTGGGTAGAATGTTGAGGAGGTGTGTAGTGTTGGTGAGAAATTCAGCCCAATAGGATGGAGGCATGCGAGCGTATGATGTTGTTTTGCGGAGCCAGGAGCTGTGATGGAAAGAAAAGAACCGTTACCGACAATAATGGACGTAGGAGAGGGATACCTCGAAAAGGAAGTATGTGAAAGAGTCGTGGGATCAAAGGTCATATACAAGGTGGCACCTAAGTCAAAGTACCAGTCAGTGATTGGCGGCTGCTGGAGGCTCACGGTGCTGAAGGAGGAGGCAAAGGACTGTTGATCCCACAAGGAGGGGGCGATGGAGGTGTTCTGGAACCTGGCAGTGCTCATTGGAGGGAGGCCTATTGTGCTTGTGCCTGAGCCTTCGCATTCTGCTGGGCATGTTGCTGCATGGCGTACGCCTGCGGCTGGGCTAGCAGGGATGGGAAGATGAGCCAACGGAGGCCACGGGCCAAGCCACATCTAAATGGACCTAGCCCACAGGTTGTGGAGCAATAGCATGGCACAGGGGCACCCGAGGCGGTGCACTTAGATGACCTAGAGCTGCCGGAGTTGGTGGAGCTGCCAGTGGCGGGCAAGCTATTGCTAGGAGGAGGACTTGTTGCTGCGCTGCTTCTTCTTGGACTTGCTGTTGTGCTACTTGGATGGAGCACCCCCAGGACCAGAGCCGTCGGAGGGGTAGCGTTGGTTCGAGGCCAGGCCGCCTGAGGAAAGGGCAGTGCTGGAGGGACTAATCGTGGTTGTGACAAGGGTGGTGGTAGATGTCGTCGCCTTGTGCTCCATCGTTAACTCCTCAAGAGAACTTGGAGATGAAGTCCTAGAACACCAGGAACGTGCGACCGCGGTGTAGATGGAGACCAATGTCGTTGAAGTGTCCATTTAGGCCACGGATGACACTGAGCACCAACGTGCGGTCGGTGACCGGCTCGCCAAGAGCAGCAAGGCCATCTACTATCAGCTTGAAACGCCAGCAGTAGCCAGTGATGGAGAGGTCCCCCTGAACGAGGTTCCATAACTGGACGTTGAGGTAGAGGGCATATGTCTCCCGGTTTTCCAAGAACTAGGTTTCTAGTGGCGTTGCGCTCCATCATGGTCTCGGCAAGATCGATGGAGATGGTGATGGCGATCCAGGACTTGACGACACAGTCCATACACATCTAGTCGGGGAAGTTCACCGCTAGAGTATCATAGAGGACATGATCCTCGAGGGAGTACTTCCCGACTACAAGGACGAAATGATCGCGCTAGCGGTTATAGTTGCCAGTGGTGAGGTCAAGGATGAAGTGGACGAGGCTGCAGATGTTCTGGACGCCTATAGCCTGGGCGTGCAAATTAACCACGATGGCGGCTTCGTCAAGAAACATGCCACTATGGAGGTCATTGCCGTTGTTGTTGGAGAGGTGCGACTGGGTGTTGTCCTTTGGGACGGTGTCATTATTGGCGATGGTGGCCTTGCATGCCATAGCTGCGTACTGGAGAGCCTCACACTAGAGAGCGTGAGAGAGTCGACCTCCTTATTGACGTCAGCCACCTCCTGCTCGGTCTGAATGGCATGAGCAAGGGCCTCCTCGCAGGTGTTGGCGTTTCTTAACGTCAATACTAGTTGCCTAGTAGCGCCGCTAGGAATACCATATGGTAATCTAACAATTGCGAAAGAATCCGCAAGTGCACGGATATACCATTGTAGCACTTCACCCATGAGTATTCCCAAGGGTATCGTATTTCCCAAAGGAAGGCACGGCGGTTAAAGGTTACTATTGCAATCATGAATATATCGATAGCATGGATAGAATCACACTCAAAGAGGGGGAGACAAGATAGATAGATATGATGGTAGTGTGGCACACACAAGGGATTAACTTAAGGACATCTAGGCTAGGAAGAAGGACTAAGAGTTAGCATCTAGGTTGTTATGTACTTCCTATATATGGCACAGGTCAGAGCAGAGCTACAGATTCATACAGCTATACAATCTAAGCCTATGCACCCAGGCGGGGGGAGATAACCTCCCTTGTTGCTTATGCACAACCAGGTTGTTACTCATTTCAGAACTCCTACAACGAACCCGAGCGTGGGGGATTTCAGAGGGTCCAATGGGGCTATCACCACCCGCGGTCTACCCTGGCCAAACCATGGGGAACACTCATATTCTCTCGATGATCCCAACCCAAGAATAATGCCTACGTTGTTCACAACACATTGACCATCTCGAGCTATTGAAGCTTTGATCAATGAGGCCATAAGAACAGCCGGAGAACCCAAACCGTGGCATAGATCAAGGAAGCCATATAAAGCATGAAACCATACTCTACTTGAACTAGAGCAAAGTCTAACATGTATGAGGGCACTCAGTTCCATACTATCAATGCTAGGGTATAGGACTTCATAAGCATATAAGCCAAGCATCATAAGAGAGCAAGAACTTGAGCACAGCTCAACTATATCATGAAAGAGACAAACCATATAAGAAGGAAGTGTATAATCAAAGTAGCATAAAGTCATCCTAGAACTAAGAGATACAAGAGCCATACCCTTGCTCCAAGAGACTTGGAACCTGAATAGAGCTACTCTAGCATAACTCCACTAAGCCTAGAGCCTAAAGAAGAGAGTGATTTTCCAAGAGTTGTGTGTCTTCATTTGGAGCCCACGCCCTCTTATTTATATGCTCGAAGCAGTAGCATCTCGAGTGAAATATTCCAGGAAGCATAAGGAGCTGACATGTGGAAGCAGCAGATGAGAGGGGCCAAAGGCAGTTCGGCCGAACCAAGGGTTTAGCCGTCCCCCACGTGGCACCCCTCGAGGTGTGCTTCTTCAGTGTGGCTGGTGTGTGGGCCCGTAGTGTTGTATGCACGTGTACGCACTGAGTTGAGGCGGTTTGGTCTCTAGTGGGCCCCTCAATCCATGTGATGCACATGTGGCGGCGTCTGATTCGTCGAGAAGTTGTCACTTGGATCCATGAGGTGGATTCTCCTTAATTTTCCTTTATTTTCTGCAGCAAATCACCTACAACCAAATATTCTCCAAGTACATGTGGAACTACATTATTCGAAGGAAATATGCGTGTTAGCATTGTTAATCCTTCACTTTAGTAGAGAATGTTGGCGGTTATTTTAGTACTTAACAGCCGCCAACAGTAGGCGGCCTGGCGCTTTTGGCGCTCAGCCTCGGCAGCTACCGCACGCTTCTTCTCATCAGCGGTGCTGGCGGCCTTAGGGGAGAGAGGAGGAGTCCCAGCCATAAATGCGGCACAGTCAAAGGGAGGGCGACACAGCTTCCGGGCAGTGGAAGGGAATGAATCGGGTGAGGAAACCGGACTCATGATATCATGAAAGCAATATGGCTCTGGAACGAACAGATTGATTATGAGGTGCCCAAACACTTACATATATAGGCAAGGATCCCTAGGGTTTATATATAGAAACATAAACAGTTAGGAGATCCTTGCCATATATAGAACCATGTACCCAAAACCCTAACAGGGTGGACACATGACAATGGGCCGTGCGGCTAGACCAGCACACAAGGCCCAGAGGGCCGGCCATAACCCCGTTGCTAACACTAAGTAGTGTGATGAAATTACAAGGGCTTAACTGCTTAAGTCTAACAAGCACGAAATTATAAGGGCTTAACTTCTTAAGTCTAACATGCATGTGTGTTCAAAACTAACACAAAAGCTCGACCTAGAACCGATGGGGTGAAGAGCTCTATATTGTTTCATTAAGAAAAAGTAAACCTTGGTTTAGAACCGATGGTGTGAAGAGCTCCATATATATATCATTAATTGGAAGCGAACAATTCTATAGGTGGTGATGAAGAGCGAGGCAGAATAAAAATGAGAAGCGCGTACCACATATTGGCCAGTAGCGACAGACGCAATTCTTTGCAGGAGGAGCAAAGGCACCTGGTTCTCCATCACAACCATGTCGGACCGGAGGCCTAAGTACAAAGAAGAGAGGCCTCGTTCGCTGAATACCGGGTCATTGGGCGCGTAATCGCAATCCTTCTGGTCAAAATAAAACAGCATCCTCAAAATCTCCAGCAGGAAGCAGCCGTCAGTGACCATCATCTCCACAAATGTATCCTTGCATTGACGCCATTTGCTATCAAGTTCATTGTAGGCGTCCAGCAGCTCATCCGCCACCTCCTCGACGGCAGCGACGAAGTCTTCAAGCGGCTTGCCGGAGCGCTTGACCAGGTGCAGCACCGCCCTGCGCTTGTGCTCCTCCATGGGAAGCAGGTCAGGCTCGCCGTGGTGGAAGGGGCCGAGGGAAACCAGCCATGGCCTGTAGGCACTTCTGTTGGTCATGTTCTTGATATACTCCGGCACCCGGTAGATGGAGTGCTGCTTCCACTGCTGCTGCTCCCGGTCGAGGAGAGTGCACTCAAGCATCCTGTCCATCTCCACCACCCAGCTTCTACAGCTACTACTCCGCTCTCCTCTCGTCATGGTCTCGCCAATCAGCTTCTCAGCGTCTTCTCCTTTTATTGCCACCACTGAGCTGCTGCTAACAGCCTTATTTTCGCCTGCCTCCATTGCGGAACCCTCCTCCATCAGATCCATCTTTCTCGCAGAGGCAGTAGACACCCCCCCTCGAGCTGTCTAGCAAAACTAGTATGTTGGACTTGTAGTTTCCTAGTGGCTTTGTTCCCAGCTCGCCGCAGGTGTCAAACTCTATATGTGCAGATCATCATTTCAGTTTCCTTTGTGTGGTAGGTAGTACATCATCCATCGCTGCCGGCTCCATGTCACATGCACACAGGCATCCCATGTGTCTCATAGGCCCCAATCTAAAAGAAATTATGATTTATCCGTACAGGACGGGGGCCTTCTGGCATCTTCTTTCAATGGTCCAATGGCGTGGTACAGTGAACGTAGGTGCCCACCGTGCATTACTGGATTGATGTGGCTTGGTCGATCGCGGGCAGAAGGGTCGGCAATAATTATATAAACGTATCGGTGTTACAGTAAAGTATATACGTACCGGTGCCGCGGCACATCGGCACATATATAAATTTCTATACTCTATGCGGTTTAAAATTGAATCGGCTAGAACATGTTTTAAATGTAGTGGTTGAAATTTTGACCGGTTTTTGTTTTTTACCAGATAAATTTTGACGGATTGGTTTACTGATTTAAACAGTTGTGTGCATCGAGAGAATTGAAGGGAAATAACTATACACGATGTGAAAACAAGAGATAAGCAACTCAACCATTTTATCTTGCACTCCAAGTCGTAATGTTAATTGGAACAGCTGAAGCGTTTCATCTTGCATTGCACGATAATCCTCGAATGAACAACTGTATGGTCGCACGTCTTCTGGACATGCCATGCTTTGACGAAGGAATGGACAAGCTAGGCCTCCATTTCCTGGACATTTTTCACAAAAGCTTATGTGGCACCACTCCGGCGCATTGGGAGGAATCAGATAAATATATGCCTCCGACACCATGTGCGGTTGAGCTGAGCGAGTAAGGGATCCAGTTCAAGAAGAGCCACACTGATAGCATGCATGTGCCCCTGTTCAAGCTACATGGCAGCACCGAGAGGATACTCCTCAACCTGATGGTATTTGAGTGGCTGCACCCTGATGATGTTATCGAGTCCGAAAAAGATGTGGCGCTTCTAAGATCCTAAGGGATCTTGGAAACAGGGGCGGACCCATATAGGAGCCAGCAAGGGCACATGCGCCCACTCAATTTCTTTGATGCTAAGGCAATCAACCATTTTTCACCATGCATGTTAAAGGCTTCTAAATTTAATTGTTCTTTAACTGTGCCCTCACTCGAGATTTGCTCTAGTTAAACCTAACTAGCTGCGACAAGAAGGTGGTGGACATTTTTAACACACTCACCCAGGAAGGCTCTGTGCGAGCCTTCAAGTTGGTGGCAAAAATGACAACTTAGAGCTCACAGAGCGTATTTGACTTAGTTTGGCGGGATAGTAGTTGTGGTCCTCTGTATTCAACGGGCTAGGATCTAGCAAGTGAGATCCCTAGGGATAAAGGTGTTTAAGGCCTGATGCAAGAACAATGTTTTCTCACAGAAAATTATTTATTGAGAGGCTTGGTCATATTTGTGATATAAAGTGAGATCGGACATCGGGACATGAGGGTGAGAGTGAGACCTGGAGAGCTAGCATAGTAGAGACAGAGTATGCAGTGGGCGCCTGGGCGGTGATGATGCACGACATATGCTCGAGGTGTTTTGTTTCTGGACACAATCAACACATAATCTATACTAAAAAGGACGACAAATTTGATGGTCAAACAAATCTTACTCTTACCCCTTTGAGTCTACACCGTCGAATTTTATGATAATTGAATGTTATAGATTAATCTAAAGAGTCCACGTTGAATTTTAACAATCTTACACCCCCACGCATACTAGGAAGTAATCCGCACGTATAGAAGGAACTAATCCGGAGCCAACCAGAGGTCATGGTGACCATGTATCGAAGGAAGTAATCCGGCAATGACGACAATGATACATTTATCCGTCATGGCTTGTGTTTGTTTGTGCATGAACTTGCTTATGTACAGCAACATGCATGTATCCATCTCGCCTTCCACGTCGTATCAATAACAAATAAAACGTTGGGTCAATTGGTATACTCCTTCACGTAAGAAACCACGACCGGCAAGGGACTGCCGCCGTCGTGTTCAAATTTTCCACCACGGTCTGGTTGTCGACCGCGGGGACGCCAACGACGGCGGTGTCATCGGCGGGGGTGGAAGATACGGTGACGGGGTTGACGTGTGCCTCGACAGCATTGATCTCTCCGTCACGGCAGAAAGGCGTCAACGTGATCAGAGTAGGTGGTAAGGCCTCGACGCCAATCACCGTCACCACAATCAGATTGCTTCGCATGGGCAATTCTAATGCAAAGCAAGAGGAGGCACATGCTAGAAATCGTGAATGTCAGCGTCAATATCGAGAACGAAACAAAGCTCAAGAAGTTGCCCCTAATTTGATGGAGACAACAAATGCATTAGGTAAATACTATGTTATCCATATTGAAATAAAAATTTGCACTAATTACATTTTGTTTGAAAGATCATATCCTAATTGCACGAGAAAAAAGAATTATAATTACAGTTTTTAATAAATATACAAACTTCTTATTTAGTAATTATTTTAAAACACGTGCCTATGCCACATGCCCTTCTTCTAGTCTTATTTAAGTTTAATCAAAGTGACAAGTATTTAGTTGACAACTAACCTTAAAATGATTCTCTTGGACTCCACGACACACCATGTCATAGAGTCAAGAAGTATCCAATTTATATTAGTTACGATAAAGCGTAGCACCAAATTTTTTAGCCACACTTAAATGCGGTAGGAGGTTTTTTCTTCGGCGCTCCATAATACGGTATACTGGTGTTTGAAGAGGGACTAGTATAGAAGAATCTGATGGCCAAATTAATTATATACCACAAGAAACTTCAACTGTAGTATATGTAATATAGGTGGAGTAGTATATCAATATACAAATATTATGGGATAGTTTATGCGTGCAATTACTATAATATGTTTATAACATTTATTATTCTTTTATATTTTCATAGGCAGAGGCAGGGAAAAGGGGAGACGGCTGTTTTTTTTTAAGATTTCAATCTATATTAGAGTTTAGTTACTACATTACTCTTTTTTATATTTTATATACCACCATAACATAGTATGAAGCAACGACGATAACCAAGCATATACCCAATGGCAGTGGTGGTCCCAAGCCCCGGTGATCCGGGGCGGCCGTCTGGGCTCCACGGCGAGAAGAAGCATGGGACCTATTGCGTCGACAGCCACTGATTTCTTAACTCAAGCAGATTCTGCCCAGGCTCTATGCAATCGCTACTTTGCATCGCACCACAGTGACTGGCTGACAAGGTAACAAGGGTCAGATCGTCGGGGCAACCATCAGCTGACAGCTGCTAGATAGGTTGCTCAATGCACGACGCCAACTCCCAGCTGAACACGGTCGTCCACTCGTGCTCTCGGAGCACACATACACAGCATGTACTCCATGGACCTGATTGAAGTAAGCGGCAGTTGCCCTCTCTGCAGTGCACTCGACCAGGCGCAGGTGCACGGCGCGCACCCTTAGCATGTTCCATCGCCAATAATCCAAAGAGGGGCCCACCGCTAGTTATCTGATTGGTTATGATTTGGTGCCTACCCTCTCACCTTGTCATGTCCTCCCACACAAGCCAAGATTTTCTCCGGGAGGACTGGGATGCCAATAGTTGGTATTTTGGCTGTGACAGGGATCAGGCTATTGATTCAGTCCACCAATGGCAGGACCTCACACACAAGCTGAGGCAAATGAAATTTTGCGCATATAGATGAGCCTCCCACCCGCGGAAGCTGAGGGCAAAAGTATTCGGAAACAACAACATACATGATTGTCGAGCACTCTGTGGAAGGACATGACCAGGTGAGAGGATAGGGGTCCGTGGCAGCCAGAGCGGAGGAGAAGGGCATTAGCAGGGTCTTGGTGTCAGCGGCGGAGATAGAAGAGGAGAAGATGCCGGAGAATTCTGGGGCAGGAGCAAAAGAGAAGCTCATCATGGATGGTTCCGAGACCTCGAAAGCCGATGAGATGAGTAATTTAAGCAGTTGGGTGGTGGATATGGAAAAAATGCTCAATGACGCCAATCCTTCCGTGGAGATGGCGCGGTGGAAGCAGCACTCCATCTATCGGGTGCCAGAGTTTATTAAGAAGAAGACCAGTAGAGATGCCTACCAGCCACAGTTCGTATCGTTGGGCCCCTACCACCATGGCGAGCCACACCTCCTGCCCATGGAGGAGCACAAGCGCCGGGCGGTGCTGCACGTGGTTAATCGGGCCGGGAAGCCTCTGGGAGAGTTCATGGCGGCTATTGAGGAAGTGGCGGATGAGCTGCAGGCCGCCTACAATGACCTGGATGATAAATGGCGTGGAGCAAAAAAGGGTCGGTTCGTGGAGATGATGGTATCAGATGGCTGCTTCGTGTTGGAGTTTATTAGGGCACAAGCAATCCGACATGAAGGGAAAGTGAATGATGATTACGCGACCAACGACCCCATTTTCAGTGTGCGCAGCAACGATACTCTCTGGGCAACTGTGTGGAGAGACACTATTGCAATGGAAAACCAAATACCTCTAGCCGTTCTGCAGAGGCTCTTGGCTGTTCAGCGCGGCACATCTCCGGTACGTACTTTTTATTTACTATGTTAATTATAGTCTTACTCATACATATGTCCAAATAGCAAGATGCCTATGCGATTGCTACAGTCGAATACTAATTTTGTTAATGCTAGAAAACTAGAGTTTTGAAATATCATGTTTACCTTCTAGTAAGAAAAACAATTACATTTCTATAATCTTTATTTTACTTTTCTACTCTATTGTCACATATTTATTGTCTCCTCTATTGTCACTGCCAGAAAAGTGGCTATTAGCATCGGTTGGGAACCCCCTTAGCATCGGTTTTCCCAACCGGTTCTAATCTTCCAGTGCTAAAGGATGCCTTTTAGCACCGGTTTAAATACCCGGTGCTAAAAGTTACCTTTAGCATCGGGTTACAATACCACCCGGTGCAAAAGAAAATTATGGGTCCTTGGTCGAATGTGAATTCATTCAAATATAGTTAATAAGTGTGCCACTAAGGTAGTGTCAATGGGGTTTCATCGAGAATTATGACATTAAATTCTATGCCACATCACTAATTTTGCTCACATGACCAGAAGAGAGGAGTGAGTTTAATGGAATGAGAGTCGAGTTTCGTCTAACTAAGACTGACCCTAAACACAAACAGAGCTTATCCCAGCTGGTGTGAAGTTTTCATGAGAACTTTAGAGTCGTTGGGTTGAGCCCCTTTGTGCCTATAGTATTCCAAACGGGCCATCCGGCCCTAGCCCGATTTATCCCGGCCTGGCACTATAAGGCCCGATGCGTTTTTCGTGCCGGGCTGGGCCAGGCTGCCATGCCGACCTGCCGGCCCAGGCCCGCCACGATGACCAATTTTTCGGGTCAGGCTGGCTGACGCGCTGCGAGTCTGCGACCGGCCCGAAGCAACCACGGTTGGCCGGAGCAAGCGACGCCGCAGCGGCGGCGGAGCCCGGCGTGGCTGGAGCAGGGGCCGGGGAGGCTCCTCCCCGTCATGGCGGCGACGACAGAGGAGGCCGGAGCAGGGGACCCCGCGGTTACGACTGACGCCAGCACACACACGGGCGGATCTGCGACAGGGGTCAGCGGCGACGGCGGAGGAACAACGCGGGAGGAAGGAGAGGGGCAGCCGGAGGGGAGCGAGAAGTGGCGGCGCCCGACGCGGCTCCCCCAGTCTACGGCGGCTAGCGCGGCTACCGGCCCTGCCCCCACAGCAGGAGAGAGGAGCGGCTCCGTGGGGAGGCCGGAGGGAGGGGTGGCCGCATGGGGAGACCAGAGGGAGGGGCGGCCGTGTGTGCAAGCTGGCAGGGAGGGCGGCGGGGCTAGGGGCGGCGGTGGCGGCTGCCGGTTAGGGGAGGGGAGGGGAGGAATGAAGAAGAGAATAGGCTATTTGTATTTATATGGAGGAGTATATTAGAGTTGTTAGTAGGTCGGGTCATTTTCGTGCTTGAGGACGGGTCGCAACCTTGTGAGCCCAATCGTGTCGTGCCTCGGGCCGGGTCTGAGTGCCGGGGTGGCGGCCCACGCACTAAGGGGTCATCGGGCCGGGCCCGCAATAGACACTATCAATCGGGCTTCGGATCGTGCTAGTATCGTGCCTCGTGCCAGGCCCATTTGCAATTCTATATTTGTGCCTTATATTTTTTATAGGCTTTTTTTTATTGGTGCGGTACAACTGGAGCGGCCGGTTCAGGAGGGGGCGGCAACTTTTCAGCCTGTTCAAGGAAGATAGACACGGTTTTTATCCGGTTTCAGACTCTGGTTCGGGGTTTTTCTCACGTTTATAGCCGACGTACAAAGATAGGATCGAAGTTGTTCCACCTTTTGTACTACTCGAGCAGCTTTTAAATGCCTCTACTCCATAAAATTGTAACACCTCCGTCTACAATTAAGAAACTTAACCACATCTGAGCATCTGCTATTTTCTTGGGTTCGGTGGGTGTATTTGCGAGCGCCTATGTCCGTATTGTGTTTCAGAAGAAAATTATCTTCATAATCACCATACCAGTTTCTTATATCCAACTTCGTTTAATCAAGTTCCAAGTGTGGTGACTGAAAAGTAAGATATTTTATAGATTATTAAATAAAAAGTACAAACATAAATACTAATGTACCCATGTAGGAACGATGGAAGGAGAGGGAGGCCGGCAGCCCTTGGGCAGGGGGGGCGTCGACTCTAGGGTATAAAATTCCAAACGGGCCGCCCGGCCCTAACTTGGCCCTAGCCTGAAGTGGTCCTATAATAACCCAAAAGTTTCGAATATTATTAATAAGGTTTATATGTGGTGTAATTTGAATTTTTGGTGAATTGTTTGCTCTCGTAAAAATTTATTTGCAATTTAAGGTTTAAATCTTCCCTTTTCTCTCAAATTCTTAGTAAAATAAAATATGCCTTTATTTAAAAAGTTCATCTTGCATTTGTGATTTGGGTCTTACTGAATTTTATTGGATTTATTTGAGTGAGATTTGAAGTTGGATTCAAATCCAAACTTCAAATCTAAATTTGAAACTTAAAACTAAATCAAATAAGAAAAAGAAGAGGACCTTACCTATCGGGCCGAGACAACTTCGAAACCGGCCCACCGCTTCTTTCGACCCAGCCTGGCCGCCTCACCGCATGCACGCGCACTAACGCCCACAGTCGGCCCAGCTCGCCACAGCCCAGCCACCCGCGCCTTTTCCCTCACTGCCATGCACCTCCGCCACGTCACCTCTTACAGCTTGGCATCGGCCCCGCGCTCACTTTTTCGCCTCGCCGAGCCAACCGCGGGCCGCCATCTCCGCCCGGACGCGTCACTGCGCCCCGCTGGCCGCCACCGCAGCCTTTCCTTGGCGGACAAGAAGCCTCGAGCTTCCAGGACTCTTCCGGTCCGGGGGAAATTCTCGAGCTACCCCTGGCCAGGCAAAACCCAAACCGCGCCGCGCCTCAAACCCTAGCCCTCCTCGGGGCTATAAAAGGAGAGCCCCTGGCTCCTCCCTTCACCATCCACCAGGGCTTCACCCACCACACCGAGCCACACCGAGAGGGGGAGAGGGAAAGAAGGGAGGAGGAGCGGGGAGAAAAGGAAGGAGGAGAAGGAGGGAAGCCGCTTCGGGAGAAGCAAGGAGAGGGAGAAAGTGAGAAGGGAAGGGGGCCAAGCAAGGAGAGGAGGTCGAGGCCGCCGCCGCCTTGAAGCCCGAAGACTGCCGTCGCCTTGAGGTCTGTCGCCGCCGCGAAGAGAAGGAGCCACCGCTGCCGCGAAGGGGGAAGCCGAGCAAGAGGGGAAGGCCGAAGCCGTTCGCGAGAGAAAGGGGCAGCCGCAGCCGCGCCACCAAGATTGCCAGAGACCGCCCCCGCGAAAAAGAAGGGGACCGTCGCCGTGTAACCGAAGCGCCGCCGTCTTCTATCTCTTCACCGACGCGTCACCGCCACTCCTCAACGCAGTAAGCCCGAGCCCCTCTTTTCTTTTCCCACCAGCGTCGCCGTGCGCCGCCCACGTCTGTACGACCGCACGGTATCCGGCAGCCACACTGGATCCTGGCCAATCCCAACACGCCACGTGTCGCCCATGCTTCAGCCTAGCCACACGTCGAGCCACACCAACCCAGCCGCACCGGATCCGTTCTAGCACATTCACACTAGATCCCAGCCGTGCTGACGTCAGTGGGGCCCACCGCTGACGTCAGCAGCCTTGGCCATTGACTCAATCAACGATGATGTCAGCAGGGCCCATGCTGACGTCATCAAACCCGGACTCCTAACCTTTTTACACAAAACCCCCTGAACTTTCCTGAATTTACAACTAGGTCCTTCCCTGGGAACTTTTACAAATAGGTCTCTGCCGCCTTATAATCTGAATTAATTCCTTTTAATAAATAGTTTTCGGCCTTTTAAACTTCAAAAATTCATAACTAATTCATCGTACCTCCGAAAAATATGAAACCAGTTGAATTAAATTCGTAAAATCGAACCCGTGTTGTTTGTAAATAGTTTGGAGTTATTTGTATCGTCTTGGCATTTATTTGGGATTTAATTATTCTAGATGTAATGCTCGACTTTATATTTATACTGATGTTTCTCGATATTGTCAGACCCGAGCTACTGCGAGGAAGACTCACTGGACCCCGACTACTACCCGGAGGACAACTACCAAGAAAATCAAGGTGTCATGTCAACCCCCACTCATTTAGATCTCCGCATGCGTAGATGGTAGCGCACTTGTTTGATGCTTTGACGACATATTGATGAAACCATGCATAGCCTTATTTTATATCCTGCTCCTTGTTGACCTATGCATGAGCTAGCCCTCCACACCGGCCAGTTCACTTGATCATCATCATAACTGCCTTTTGTGTTATGGATGAGATGCATGATGCTATGATGGGATGGGGGAGTATTCTTGGCGTGAGTCTTGGGTGAGTTGGTGTATATTCCATGACGTGTTTTTCGCAGGAGCGGGCCAGTTGGTACTTCTCACGTAGCTTGTCGGGGTGTCTCTCGGGGAGCACCCTATACTGTTGCCTATGGTGGGCACATATTTGAGACATTGTCTTTGAGGTGTTGGGAGGTGTACCTAGAGAGGGTAGACGTAGCGCTTCAGCGCGGTGCTCGGATGGTGGATGGAATAAACAACTCCTTTGTGTGTGGTCTCTCTCCTTTAAATAAAATCTTTTGAGAACATGACTATCAGAATTTTTTTTTCTTTCTTGGACCTTCATGTGTCCAACTTTTTTTTCCTTTTATTTGCGTGGACCTTCATGTGTCCATATATATTTTTTCTTCGATAGCCATGTCTATTTTGTAACAATACTGAGGAGTGAGACTTGCACATACATGATGGAGCATTTATTTTGTGGAATGGATGGATGAATGATACAGTGCGAACTTCCAGTGTAGAAGTATAGCAAGGGGGATAAACGTGTACGTGATCTTGATCATGAAAGCATGAAAAGAATTCTCATAAGGGTCGCAACAATTTGACAAAGCTCAATGCAATGACAAGTAGCATATGTGTACATGGTTTTCAAGATAACTCAACATATGGCTTTGGCAGGACTTTGGCATATCAAAGAGGAGCTTTGCAAAAGGGTTTTCAAATTTTCAAATAAAATTCCCAAGCACTTAAACATTAAGAGCGAAGATCAAATCATCAAACCATATCTCAAACGTCGACTACTTAGATGAACATGGTTCCCCAAAAATATTTGTTCACAAGCATCAAGACGATAAGCGAGGAATAAATCATATGCAAGCCAACCATGAAAGCATGGAGGGTAGGCATAGCACCCTGATTTATATTATCTTGTGATTGATTTTAATGATAGGGATTGAAATTCAATCAAACTCATGAATTGAGGAGCGAGAGGTGGAGTGCACATACCATTGCTTTTTTTTCTTGTCATGTTAGCGCAGTCGATGTTGTGCGACACCTTCGTGGGGAGCCTCGAATGTGTAAGTTGATGATGAGCTTGAGAGATCTCCCCCACACTTGTACTTGTGCTGGTACTGTTATTCAAAACTAAAAAGTGGAAACAAAAGAGGGGCTCTACTGGTTCAAGAACCGGGGAGCCTTTATTCAAGTTTTATTGTGTTTTTTTGGCAAGATGCACGAACAAACACCATCTCCAAACCAAAGAAAGTTTGGCATGAAAGGAACTTTACTTGGGATACTCACACGTCCCCAGACTTGGAGTTTGGATTGCTCGGCAACACAAATCAAGTGTGTGGAGTTCAAGCTTCCCTTCATAATGTTCCCTCACCAAGACGTACTAAGGTGTTGTAGTTGATGTAGCTCTCATGCTCTTAGGCTTCACTTATCCATCGTTCTTCTTGATCTCTACATGAAATGGTTAGCAACTAAATACCCGAAGGACAACTTTATCCTAAAGACATGATCTTTCTTTTTATTCAAAATGGAAATGAATACTAATCATCCCGGCTATCTCCCGGCAGTGCTTTGTTTATGGTCATAAGCTTGACCTTGGGAACATTCTCTTGCAGCCACCATTGGTGATGTCGTTCCCATCTTATCACCAATTTTTGATGTGTCATGAAGCTTTTAGCCGCAAGGTTAGTGCAACAAACCACGACGAGATTTGCAATATTTATGATAAACAAAATCATCCATAACCACTCTTTTGAAATCATCTTGATAAGATAGGCAGTGGTTGGAGTCGTCGTGTGTACTAATAGCAGGAGGAGATGGAGTTTTCATACAAAAACATGGATCTTTTGATTTTTCAAAGATGAATTCTCCATACTCATCGTTTCCTTCCGAACCCAACATGGAATTTGCTACCTCAGGATTTTCAAAATTGAGCTTGTAGTACTCTTGAGGCGTATCTTTTCCTTCGATATGGAAGTCCTTTGATTTTTCTGGGTCAAGAAGGTAAATATTCTCCTCGGGACTTCCATATCGAAGGAAAAGATACGCCTCAAGAGTACTACATGCTCAATTTTGAAAACCCTAAAACCCTAAACCCTAAACCCTAACCCTAAACCCGAAACCCTAAACCCTAAACCCTAAACCCTAAACCCTAAACCCTAAAACCCTAAACCCTAAGGGGTGTTCTCTACAATTTGTCTAGAATGGCCCTCCCCTCACTGGGTGTCAAATGAGTGAAAGATCCTCCTGAGGACGAATCTAGGAATTCAGCTGATTCAATTTCGAGGCCTCTTCTAAAATGTATTAGAAGGATGGGTTCAGGGATTGGGTAAATCGAGCCCAAGCGGCCCCTAGTGATTCTCCTCCCCTTTGTTTGAAGGTGAGGCCCTCAATTCGGAGGTCAGCGACCTGAGATTCAGGGAAGAAGGTTAAGCAGAATTTATCTCGTAGTGTCTCCCAACTTCTCTTCACTCTCTCACGATAGCGATCACACCATATCTTTGCTCGACCCATCAAAGAGAAGGGAAACACCTTCCATTTCAGAGTTTGTTGGGCCATCCCCGTAATCACGAGACATGAGCAAATTTGCTCAAATTCTCGTAAGTGAACATAAGGATTGTCCCCTTCAGCTCCAAAAAATGGATTCTCCTTGATCTTGGCTATGAATTCTGTGCGTATTTCGTAGCCAGAGCTTTCCACGGGGTGAGATGATGGTGGTAGCTCCAGATCTTCAGCTTTTGGAGCTGAGAATTGATATAAGGTAGGAGTCGAATTCATGATGGTAGGTGGATGATATGTGGATGAACTAGGTTCAGGATAAGAACATCTACCGTTCCCCGGCAACGGCACCAGAAAGCTTGTTGGTATTTCTTATGACCTGCAGATAAATCCGCAAGCGTACGGATACCGATGTAGCTTTCACCCAGGAGTATTGCAGGGATCAATTTCCACGGGGAATGAGAAGTGTACTAATCCTTTAATTAGTTCATCCGAAGGGGTAATATGGGGGGTATGGATGACAACAAAAAGAAAAGAAGAGATAAAAAGGCTGAGGGTAGAGAGGGTACTTGTGTAGCAATACTGGATATTTTGATAGATCAAGCAAGGCAGACTTGTTCAAGAGAGTTCACTTCGGGCGCCTGAGACACCACCACTCACAGAAAGGGATGAGAAGGGGAGTGGTACCGCCTACCCCTAAGTCCTACAGTCCAGAACTAACATGGTGGATTACGTCGGCCGGACAGGGCTGTCACCACCTGCCGGCTACCACAACTATTCCGTTGAACTGGGTGCAAACTAAGGTAACGACTAGTCTAGGCACCACGCCTATACTAATAATTACTACTTCACTTGATATCAAAACAAAGCACCCACTACTAAGTAGTGAACGAGGAACCAGTGAACAAAAGCTAGCAAGTCTGAATGCTTAATAAATCAGAGGGAACCAGAATTACCACACAAGACCCGGATGTTACTCGAAGTTGAGCCACATCCGCCGAGGTACAAAGTGGAAGAGAAACCGGAAGCTCCGACTTCTCTCCCAGACTCTCACCTCACCTCTCTCCCTATTTTTAAGTATGGGAGTGGTAGCGCTTCGCCCTAGAGCTTCTTCTCCTCTATGTTGTTGTGTGCTGAGTGGGGGTGAAGGGCACCTTTTATAGCCTCCCAAGCATGGAAGCCAGCGTAGATGTTAAGCCACATGCTTACTTAGCTTCCACGCGAAAGGGGAGGCGTTACCGCCACAAAAGTTGGCCAGCCAGCCTGAAGGAGGCCTTTCGGCATGGGATGTCGTCCGTTCGGCACCGTCTTTCTTGTGGACTCTCCTGATGATGTCCTGATGACGGTTGTGGTGGCATTCACCTGAAGCTTGACAATTGGGGGCCGGCCGGCCTAGGGGAGGCCGTTTGGCCTGGCACTAGCCCCTCTCGGCCCTCCATTGCACCGACTCACTCATCAATGGTTGCATGTTATCCCTTGAGGCGGTTTTGGTTGCGTTGAGTTGATGTTGTCCGAGAATCATAGGTAGGTGGACCTTCCAATCCATGGCCTAGGCCTTTCGGTCTTTACTTCATTTATTCTTGCCAATTCTTGCTTGGGGTCCATTGGTGATTCCCTAAGGTCCTTGTGCCAAGTTTGGAGCATTTTGGGGATGATTGCTGGCCGGCCGGCCTTGTCCAGGCCGATCGGCCTAAGTCAGGCCGACCGGCCTGGCAGGTTTCGCCGGCGATTTTTCCGGAGGCGTAACTTTCTCGTCCGGACTCCGAATTGGGTCATCCAAATATCCATTTCGATCGTCTCGACGAGGCCTTCGCAATGGTGCATTCCAATGGTGCCACTTTTATGTGTATTTTGTATGTTTTATCGTTGTATCCAGATGTGGCCTCCTGAAATTAACAATTCACCAAAGCAAGTGGAAATAATTAGAATTAAACCCCTATGTCTAGTTTGGTGTTTGTTTTATGCCAGGGTTGACGACCAATAATGGCATATAATGGCCATCAACACCCTCCTAGCTTTGAGGTTCGACAACTGGCGAGGTGTGCCCTACAGTTGAAGACGTTTCCCTAACTCAGAGAAGCAGAAGAGCCTTAGCTACACTCAAGTCCTCGACCGTAGGTGCTGGTCAGGTCGGTTAGCTACCGCTTGGCTACACCCGGGTAGTACTTTACAACCTCTGCAGAGTTAAACCTATAGCTATAGTCTGTGTCCACTAGTATGGACAGTCCTCTGATCTGTTACTTTCGTCATAGCTTATCTCTTGTGATACTTCTCTCCCTCGAGTGGTGAGCCTGGCTGAGGCCGTTGAGATGCTGAGGGGTTGGAGTACTCCGCATCGCAGATGACAGTGGGGCTGGATCACGGGTGGTGATCTGGCAATGGGTTGGAGGTGCAGACCCCTAGAGATGGTTACTTTGGGATATCGCTTTCTACATTCCTTGAATTGCTGCTGCGCTGCATAACCAACCACAGCCAGACTTAGGATTTCTTTCATGCATGTAGAATACTTTCTTTTCTACCTTGGCTTGCTGCTTGTGGGAGTTGACATGGCCTACCCGCTTCTCGGGTAGATGGTGCTCACATAGGTGATGAACCGAACTACGACTTCCTCAACGACGAGTTCGAAGACTAGGCGCTTGACCTTTCGCTCAAGTTGGCCTGAGGGCATGGAGTCTACCACTTCCGCTTAATTCATTTTGTAGGATGTTTTATCTTTTGAGCTTTAGTCCCGACGGACTTGTACCGGCATGTGCTACTCTGATGCACCAGACTTAATGTAATAAACCCGATGGCCTCTTCGTGCCGGGCTGGGCCCCCTGGCGGCCTAGGCCCGGCCCTATGACCTGTTTTTCGGGCCGGGCCGTCACGACACCTATGTCATCTTGACGGTCCAGGCCAGCCTGAAGCAGGGGGGCATCATGGTGCCGCGATGGCACGGCCGAACATGGTGGGGGCCAGCCGAGGCCGAGGGAGAAGCCATTGGTGTGGAGGTCGGCGTAGATCCCGGCGAGTGGCGCCACGTGGAGACGGAGGACGACGCAGATCCTGGCAGGGGGTGGGCGTGGGGGCCGAGGCCTGCGCAGATCCCGGTCGGCCGCGCCGTGTGGAGTCAGAGGCCGGCACAGATCCCTGCCGGCCGCGCCGCGTGGAGGCAAAGGCCGGCACAAGTGTTATAAGCGTCAGCGAATAAACGATGAAAGCAAAAGATTAAAGCTGTAAAGGAACACGAGATTTAACTTGGAAATCCCTCAATGCGATAGGGAAAACCACGAGCGCCAGCAAGCAAGAACTTCACTATCTCGGGAGTCTGTTACAACGCCAACGGCGGCGGGTTATAAGAATATGAATGAATGATCTCAAACGGAAAACCCTAAACAGGATATATGACACGTACTGTACCTCTACTTTGCTCCAGCCCAAGTCTCCGGCGACGGGCCTCCGCTTCGCTCCATCAGAAGTCGGCCTTTAATTTGGATCACAATTCAAGAAACTCCACCTTGAGACAAATTCCTTCTTGTAGCATAAATCAATACCTTCACCCTGAACATATCAACAGGAACAAATACTTCTGGCGCCAAATAGCCACTTGGGCTATACAGTTAAACCAACTAAGCTTGAGCAAAGCTCAAACTTAGCAACAAGAATAGGCTTTGTGAACATATCAGCACGATTATCATGAGTACTAATCCTGCATAACTTTAACTTACCCTTTTCGATCTTATCACGAACATAATGGTACTTGATTAAAATGTGCTTTGTCCTCTCATGCAACACCTGATCTTTTATGAGATATATAGCACTTTGACTGTCACAAAATAGGTTCATGCAAAGAATCAACTCCACAAAGCTCAACAAACAATCCCTTTAACCAAATCAACTCCTTAGTAGCTTCAGCAATAGCCATATACTCCACCTCAGCGGTAGATAAAGCAACAACAGGCTGCAATATAGCCTTCCAACTCATAGCACAAATGCCAACAGTGAACACATAACCTGTGAGAGACCTTCACTTATCCAAATCACCAGCATAATCTGAACCCACATAACCAATAAGTCCCTTTTCAATTCTGCCAAACTTCAAACCATAATCTGCCGTCACTCTGAGATAACTAAAAATCCACTGAACTGCCCTCGAGTATTCTTTACCAGGATTAGACATATATCTGCTAACCAAACTCATAGCATAAGATAAATCCGGACGAGGGCAAACCATAACATACATCAAAGAACCAAGAACACTGGAGTAAGGAACCTTAGACATGTACTCAATATCCTCATCTGTACTAGCACACTGTTTAGCTGATAATTGAATGTGAGGTGCAATAGGTGTACTAAGAAACTTTGCATCATGCATGTTGAAACGGTGAAGAACCTTGTCAATATAATTATGCTGACTAAGAAACAATAAACCAGCCTTTCGGTCTCTAGTAATTTCCATACCTAGAATTTTCTTAGCATCACCAAGATCCTTCATGCTGAACTCACTACTCAACAATTTCTTCAATGTAGTGATGTCTTTCCTACTCTTGGCAGCAACCAACATATCATCAACATATAACAACAAGTATATAGGTGACCCATTAACATGCTTCATGTAAACACAACTATCATATTTAGACCTCTTAAAACCATGTGACAACATAAATGAATCAAACATTTCATACCACTGTCGAGGGGACTGTTTCAATCCATAAAGGATCTTTTCGGCTTACAAACATAATTCTCCTTGCCAGGCACTATGAACCCTTCAGGCTGGTCGATGTAAATCTCCTCCTCAAGTTCTCCATGTAAGAATGTAGTTTTCACATCTGACTGCTGTTGACGGTGCAAACGCACACCAATTACAACCCGCAAGCGCACGGATCATTGTAGCTCATGTCTTAGAGTATGTCCCAAGGTTTATCAATCAGTGGATCGACAGTGAATTACCTAGGGTTTTCCATCTATCTAAACGGATCTAATCCTGACGTTAAGCATAGATTGCATATGAAGGGGTTAAAGTTGAGTGTGAGATAAACATGAAAATGAGACAAACATGAACGCATTATACCTGGTCAACATGAGGTAGCACGACCACAGGATAGCACAAGCATAGCCTATCGTCTTCTAGTTGCAACTCCGGCCAACAAGATAACCAATCTACTCTTCCACCTTGATAAAGAGCAATCTCTAAGACTTTCCCATGGGCGCCCTTGCGAGGTGCATTGATGCAACGCCTAGTGTTACCCAGTTTTACCTCAAACGACTACAAACGCTCTTCTCCCGAGCTCCTCCTCTTGATAGCAGCTGCATCCCAAGGTATTTGTCGGTGTTTCGTATCACCGGCTAGTAAAATTATCAGTTTGCGTGTTGGGATCCTGAAGGTTAGCTAGCCAAGCACAAGGAATGTATACTGGTTCGGGCGAATTGCCCTACATCTAGTCGAGAGATCTGCTAGTGTTGCTTACTCTTGCTCATAGTAGGGGTTACAAATGGGTGAGGGAGAGTTCTTAGTCTCCGGCCTCAGGTGCGATGTATGCATGTAGAGTTCGTGTGTTTGAGAGAGAGAGAAAATGGTGTGCATGCCTCCCTTTTATAGCCAAGGGAGGGCCTTTCCTTACAAGGGGTCGGATGTAAAAGGGGGAGATCCCCCGAGGGGCTGTGAGAGAAGTATACCAAATCCTAGCTAAGGACCAAACCTTGTAGACTTTGCATGCTCCTGTTCATCGTCAGAGGGGTAACGGTCCCTCCGTCACATCTATCTTGTCTGGTCGTACCTGCCCATACCAGTCAGGGCGATGGCGGCGGGTCAGCGGCCACATGGTCCTCTCCTTTGCGCTACGGTTAAAACCATGGGTCGACCAGGTACCGCCCTTTGTCCACTGGGTCCTGCACCTGCATCTGTCAGATCGTCAGTTGTCAGTCCTCCGGTCCACTGTGTAGTATTTACAGGGTGGTGCCATTGTGCTACTGACACCGTGATATGCAATGGACCAGCAGCAGCACTCCCATGCCGTCTATAACGGCAGGCTTGTCTTGGCGGCCAAGTCCGCTTATTTTCATGGGCCTCGTGATGCCTTTCTGGCCCCATGACTGGCCCAAGTCACGGCTTTTGGCGTTTTGACCGCTCCGTCGGGTCCAGGGCCCGCCACGGGTCGGGCGAGGTGGAGCCGTGCCGAGGATTCCATCCTCGGGGTCGGACGGAACGATGTGTGGCTAGTCCACGTGTTCGCCTCCCAACCCTGCTGTGGGTCGGGCGAGGCGAAGCCTCGTTGAAGGCCCCTGCCTGGGTTCGGGTGAGGTGACGCCGCTCTGTCTTTTTCCCTCTGTGTCTTTTCGTGGCTTATGACCGTGTTGGTTTTGTGTATACTGATGACATGTTTTGATACTAATCTGTCGGTTAACTCTTTGCCTTTGGGGGTCCCTAGTTCTGACTCCCGACAGTAGCCCCCGAGCCTCTGGAGGAGTCGTACACTCGTCTAGGGGCTTAGCGTTTGTTGTTTTCCCGGGAGGTGGTAGGTCTCTGGCGGCCTTGGACGTTTTTCGGACCCTTGCTCATGGCGATGGATGGGTCAGGAGCTTGCTTTTCGCCCTTTTGGTTGGTTTCCCCTCTTGCCTTCGCTAGGGGCAGGGAGTAAGGTCAGCCTCGCGCTTTTTCCTCGTTTGGTCGTTAGTGCGGCGCCTGTTAAAGCTACAAGCGGGTCAGCTCGAGTGAGGTCCGGCGGCTCGTTCGTTAGAGCGCCGATGGACTCGTTGGGGGTCCAATCTCAAGATTTTGCGTTGTCTCATCCCATCTAGTTCCCAAGGTCAAACGTCCGACCCCAGGGGCGCGCTGCCCCCTCACGGAGAGGTTTCCTATGGGTCGCAACATCTGCGACTCGAACACGTTGCGAAAAGGCCCTCCCCGTCGTTTGGCGTGTGTAGGTCATGGTCGCTGGTGGGCCGCCTTCCGCTACGTCCCTCACTTTTAGGGTAATGTGCCCGGGTGGTCATCGCAACCCGTTCGTGGGCCGGCCTTAGAACTGTTGACGTTTCTTAACGTTCACAAAGAATCTGCAAGCGCACAGATATCGTCGTAGCTTTCCCCTAAGAGTATTCAAGGGTATTGAATCCAAGGAACGTGTGATCTGTATCTATAGGCTAACGGGCCCAATGATACACTCCTATTATGAGACTAAGAATAAAGAGTATTCCTATTGAACGGTTCTCATAGTGAGGAACTAGAACTACCTTTTTGTCACTCGCTTCGAGCACCGGCTTACACTGCATCCACAGTGACTCCGGCTAACGGCTCTATGACTTATCCAAACGTGGGGGATTCCAAAGGAAAGATATGGCTATCACCACCTGCTAACTACCCTGGCCAAACCGTGGAATAAGATGCACAAACGACGCGTAACCAGTAGCTAAGCACCATGCCTACCAACCGATCCCTACTGTGATCCGGCCACAGATTTGGGCCCCCATGACGGCACCACAGCACCCTTCTTAAGACAGGACGACGAACCCGTGAGTGGGAGTTCTAACTCACACACTCTAGACTCACACTCTAGTAAGAACTAAACAAAGGAATGAAGAACAAGACTATACTCAATAGAATATGCAAGAATACTCACTTTATTCTACCTGAGATATAGCAACACTCCTCGAGGTACAAGCAAGAGATGTGAATGCCAACGCCTTGGCACTCCTCTCCAAACTACCCGCTCTCGTCACGGAGGACGATTCCGTCACGACGTCAAGGCGTGGCTCCCCAGCCATCACAGGGGGCGGTGCCGCCCCGTCTTCGCGAGGCGGTTCCTCCCTCCCCCCGCAGCTCGCCTAACAGATCCACTCATGGGACCGCTCTGGGGTTACTCCACCTCGGATGAGGGGCCTCGTTAGCAAGGGATTGTTTCGCCCTCTGACCACGACACGGGAGTGGATCATCCCTCAAGGCTAGGACGAGCCGGCGCCTCCTCCCGGGTATGTGGTTGCCCTCGTCCCCTTCTTTGAGCGTGGCCTATGGGTGCCCCCGCACTGGTTCCTGTTGGGGCTCTTGTACGAGTATGAGATCGAGCTCTACCACCTCAATCCCAACGATTGTGAGCATGTTTCTGGGTTTGTCGCGTTGTGCGAAGGATTTCTAAGGATCGAGCCGCACTGGGATCTCTTCCGTTATTATTTCCGGATCCAGCTGATTCCTAGGGACAAGAAGAAATCCCCGGTGGGGTGCGCATGCATTTTGTCTTCGCACCAGGCGAGGAAAGGACTATATCGACTTCTGCCTCCCAACAATGAACAAGGGTTGGTATGACCAGTGGGTCTACCTCCGTATCACCCCGGAGGCTCAGTTCCCCCATACACCGGGCGGGTCTTTCTTGAGAAGAAGAATCGATGGAATAAAGACCTGTCTCCACCGGACCGAAACCACATTCATGGGCTTATTGTCGCGGTTCGCACTCTAAGGGTGGCAGGGCCTGTCCGGTGCTGGAGTTGTAGCAGCGTATCAGGTGAGGAGGGTTGCTCCTTTGATGCGCCACCGCCTGGTGCTGTGGGAGATGACCCCAGACGCGGATACCTCGGGGACGCGCCTCTCCGAGGGTCCGATCAGCCCAGGCGAAGTGCTAGCTCGTTTGGGGGACATCCTGGAGAAGAAGAAGTCCTCGACCAGTTCCCGATCCCTGACGAGCCGATACCTCTGCCCGAGCCCAGAAGCCTTCGTCTGGTGAGTATCGTTCCTGTACGTTATGCGCAAATGGTTTGCTTTCGTTATTTCCTGTAACTTGATCCCCCTCCCCCTTTCTTCTTCTTCTTTCAGTCGAACCTTTTTTGGTTCAGGAGCCGGCCTCGGCTCATGGAGGTGGAGGAGTGGAGGCGGCTGACCGCCGATAGGAGGTCGGAGAGAGAGGAGAGGAGGAAAGCTTCCTGGATCCGCCTTTCTCAGCGGAAATTGGAGAATGAGCGGGCTAGGATTTTTTATTATGCTGACTCCTCCAGTGTGTCCGACGACACGGATGCCGAGACAGACATGGAGATATTTCAGGGAATTCTGCTGCGGCGGCGCCGGTACGAGTGCTGGTGCGGTCGTCCATCCTGCAGGTGACGCCGGCCCTTCCACGGGGCCCACCGGCGACGCGGACGACGGTGGAGACGGAGAAGATGACGACGGCGATGTCACCTGGGATGAGCTGGAGAGGGAACCTTCGTCGGTCACCTCTGAGGGCCTACCTCCTCCGCCGACCCAAGTTGCTTCGTCGGAGGGCATGGTGGTTACGATGTCACCTCCTCCTCTTGTCCACCTACTAAAGACGGCGTCCGATCCTGCCTCACATGCGTCGGGGTCAGGATCGAGGTCCTGCGACTACTCCTAGGAGACAGTCCAGACTTTAGCGACCGTGCCTGGGTTGGGAGCCGCCATGGGACGTCCTCGCGCCGAGCCGCCCCTGCCTAAGGTCGGTGGGAGCGGTCGATCCCCGAGCTTCCGAGAGCAAAAAGGTGGGTCATTGTTGCTATCGTTTTCTTTTCTGTCCTTTGTTGGGCTATTGGAAGTCTTACTCGCAAATGTGCCATCATAGGAGCTTCCCGAGAGCTACGCCGGAGGTGCAGCCCCACAAGCGGCTTCGCTATGTTGCCGACGCCCGTGCGTCCTCTCTCCTCCTGTTGGTTGTGAAGGATAGGAAAGTTCCCGATCCTGCGCATGCCGCCGGCTTGTTGGCTGAGCCATTGTCGATGGGTGGCGCTGGGCCCCGCCGCCTTCCCCCGTGGCGGACGAAAGGCCAGAGTCACCGCATCAAGAGGACACGTCGCCACTCCTGACGGCAGCTGGCCAAGCAGAATTATCCTCCGCTGGGGAGGTTGACGTGTCGATGCCGCCAAGTCTTGATGCGGGGGTGCGCACGGTCGCTGGCGAAGAGACGACGACGGACACCCTCTGTGCGCAAGAGGTGGGCGCCACGGAGATCACTGCAGCTGGGACGGGGTCGGGCTGTGTTGAAGTGGATTAGGAGACCCACCTCGTGACGGTCGCGGAGGGAGCAGAGGACCCTCCTCATGTAACTGGAGCGGACTTCCCTAGAGCCACCGTGATCGAGACGGGATCCTCTCTCACCGAGGTACTTCCGGCGACCCCGCCCGTGGTGATCGACGAGATGGAGGCGAACAGCTCCCATGCGCAGGACGCGGATGCCCTGGTGACCTCCATCGGATGAGATGGGGTCGACATCTGCCGAGGCGCGCCCGGACGCGCAGCCCATAGTCGGCGCAACCGCGGGCACCGAGACCTCGGCTTCTCTCCCTCGGACACCGCAGGTCTCGTCCCAAATCCCTGTTGGATCGGGCGAGATGGGCCCTTGGGCCCTGCCCAAGAGGTTGACATTAGGAAAGGCTAGAGCTAGATGGAGGCGGAAGCTGGGGAAATGTTGAGGACCCTCACTTCACTGGTGGGGTCGGTGCAGGCCACCGTGGCCTTGTTCTGAGATGTGTTCGTCCCTGGTGGACAGGTTTGTTTTTTTCTGACTTTTTCACTTGTTCTTATCCAAGTATTGAGTTTTGACTTCTCTCTCTCCCTCCCGCTAGTTACTCGTTGATGCAGTTGGGCCGCCAGGCACCGGAGGCCCTGCTCTGCGAGAGGGCGTCCCGCGAGGAAGCGGGTCCATGCGAAGGAGACCGCTTGCCGTCTGGTCGTGGAGTGCGACCGCTGGCGGCGGAGGTGGGCCGCCTGCGGGAGGACCTGATGGACGGGAAGTTGTACAGCGATGACCTCCGCACTTGGCTCCATTTACAATCTAAAGGTTTCATTACGGAAGAACGTATACGTGTAGGCTTTGGTAGGTAGAACTTTGCAAGAGACTCACAATGTAGATTGCACAAAAGTTAAGTTTCAAATAAAACTATATAAGGCATAAGGTCGTTGGTAAACTTAAATCAAAGAGCAATCTTGTAGTATGTGGGTCTAGACATTAGTCATTTAACCTCCACAAATTAAAGAGCCGATATTTATGTCAATTTGAGTTCATTTAATAGAAAGCAAATGATCGAGTCATATACAACATAGTGTAAGTAAAACAAAGCGGTAACTTTCACACTTTTCCATAAGCAAAGCATATACAAATGATATCATCGTGGTGAGCACAAATGTGATGGTGATTATTATTTATTGAAAACCAAAACAGAACTAGGTTGTCCTCGTAATAGCCATGTTATTAACAAGAGACATATACAAAGATTTTCTACACTAAGGTTGATGGCATGTATATATACAACCTTTTAAAAGAAAAAGAGAAGGTGCAGGAAAGATTTACTGTCCTTTCGATGCTCGTAATTAAGTGTACCGCAGCCTCCCCATGCTTACACATTGTCGCGGACCACCGCGAGAGCTCGGCCTTCTTTGACTCCGGCCGGGCGCCGCGGGGGAGCGGTGGAGCTCGCCTTGGCCCTGACGATCGGAGCATCAGCCACTCGATCATGTGGATGTGGGAATGGAGCAGAGGTGAGGAAAGAGAAGGGGGAGAAAGAGCGCGATTAATAAATGTCAGCGGACCCACCACGTGGAGATGAAGAGAAAAAATAGTGGGCGGCGTGCAGAAGAAAGTTACCGAGCGAGGGTATTATTAGCTTTGTGAAAAAAAAGCACCTGGTTTTCTTTTCCAAGCGGCCTGATTAATTGGTTGGCTCAAATTTGTTTGGAACGCATAATTATTTTTTAAAAAACAAATTAACTTGCTGATTTTAAAACCAAAGTTATGCCTTCCAAACAAAGATGGTTTGTTGAATTTCTTTTTTTAATATCATCCATGGACAGAATGGTGGA
This sequence comes from Urochloa ruziziensis, assembly GCA_015476505.1. Taxonomy (NCBI): domain Eukaryota; kingdom Viridiplantae; phylum Streptophyta; class Magnoliopsida; order Poales; family Poaceae; genus Urochloa; species Urochloa ruziziensis. The sequence goes on along the minus strand of CM027120.1, from coordinate 41,283,291 downwards.
ATCGGAAATGCTGCTCCTGTAGTAGTACCCTGTTGGCTCTAACACTTTTGTTTTAATGGTTAGCACAGAGCGCTAGAGAGATCAACTATATGGTGCGACGTCTTCTGGATGGCCCATTCTTTGAGGAAGGCGTCGAAAACCTAGGCCTCCACTCCCTGGACATTCTTCACAAAGGCTACTGTGGCACCAGTCCACTGTTGTGAAGTAAAATTGAGAGAGACAAATGAAATGGAGAGAATGAGAATGGATTGATTTCATTGATGTGGGGACTGTTTCTTATATACATGGTGAAGAGGCATTTGGCCCTTTGGAGACACCTCTTGGGGAGAAGGTGCCCCTTGGAGGCACCCCCACATGAGGGGGTTTTCCCCCTTTCTCTAATGATTAACTAATTACATAATTAACTACATATTACACCAATTGATCACTAATTAATTTCTTAACACTCCCCCTTGATCAATTGCTTCTTGAGATCTTGTAAACAGTCCATGAGTGATTCCTTCGATCTTCAGGAATTGTATAGGAAAAACTCCTCCAAAAACCCTATGGGAAAAATTGAGGAGAAACCTAGTTGTATGTGTATATGCCATCAAAACTCCTTTAAAACCCAATGGAAAAATATAAGGAGAAAATGATATGGCATATGAGATTATTTTCTCTCTGTAAACTTATATGAGAAAAACCTTGAAAGGAAAACTCATAATAAAGTTTGAGATCAATAGTATGATCTGTGGATCATATTTGAATAATCTCCCCCAAAACCCAGTGGGAAAATATGAGGAGAAAATGATATGTCTTTGATATCTCCTTAAAAACTCTTTTAGAGAAAACAGAAGATATGACATGGAATATGTCTTGAATATCATCCTTTAAAAACCCCGGTGGGGAAAATAGGTGATATGACATATATTCTTGTGTTGATATTGCCTCATTAAAACCTTTATGAGAAACCTTGTGAGGAAAAACTCATATAGGAAAAGAGTACAATATAATGTCTGAACAGATTATAATTTCAGGAGAGTCTCCCCCTGAGCCTTGCAAAGTTGTTACTTTCCACTGTTGTTGGACAAAAACCTTATGAATAAATCTGTAAGGTTATCACACATTTGATTTGCAAGATGTTTAATGATATTAAACATGTTGGGCAATATACTTGTTGATATTGCTCTTTGAAATCTGTTATGTTTGTGCAATACAAGCAACATTATCTATGTAGATAAGTTCATGATTGAGAAGAATCTAATTTAATCATTTCACACGTACGTGGTGTTCTAGAATGATAGATGGAAGTAGTTATTTGAGTCTAATTTTGATGACTTCATTAGAACTATACCATCATGATATCAGTTTATGATCTAGCAAGATGGGGATCATATAGCTAGTATCTTTGAATGATTATGGTTATAACTTGATTAAATAAATCAAGCTCTTTGGTGCCATAATATATCTGTTGATATAGAGTTTGTCTCCTGCCAAATGGCTTGATGGAGTTGCACATTTTAAGCTATAGCAAATTATCTGCAATTGCAATGTTTGGCCATTTTGCAATTTGCAAGATTTGAGTGCTTGCATGGCACTATAGTTGTCATCCCAGGGTCTAGATGATTATTGATCCATCTTTAGGGATTGACCGACCATAAGTGATGATGGATATGATTATCCAATATTATTTTGATATTGACGAACAATATCTGTGAACTGATATATGTGCTTAAGTTGTAAATTTAAGTATAATTTGGTTTTTAACCAAATATGTCATCTCAAATTCCGTCTTAAAATGATTGCTTGTTTGTTTGCGTGCTGAGATGATGGAAAATCCAGTTTGGATTATTTGTGAACACACATATGCAATCATAGTGATCTGAGTAATTCTTCTGTGGAAGAGACTCACTTAGTCAATTGTACCACAATCAATTTGACTATTTCAAGTCATGGAGTGACTTGAGTTTATACACAATGTATGTTGTGGTTTGTACTTCAATTAAAATATAAAGTCTAATGATGACTTTATATGACCGAGTTTATCCAATTTATTTGATCTGCCAATGATCGAATGAAGGAACATAATTTTTTCACATATACCATCAGAGGTATTGCTTGGTTTTTGCGTGAAACCATGTGCTACAAGCTCTTGTTATTTCACCACCTTGCTTTTGCAAAGAATGCAATGTCAGAAGAAGATCTTACTGCGGTAAATACTTCTCACTAATGAACAAGAGCAATTCTCCTTTATTGCCACCTTTTAATATGACCCAATTTGAGTGTTGAGACACTCTGCCTAGGACTTTTGGTCTGGATCCAGTTAAAGGTGTATGGCAAATTTGAGAAGGAGTACATGTCGACAATTTGTAGTCTTAGAATGATTGATTAATGAAATCAATATAGCATGTGAAAATAATAACCTTTTAGAATTCCATGTTATTTCCCACAACAATGAAATTAGGTAGTTCCAATGATCCAGTGCCTAAATTTATGTGCACTTATACTGGACTTTTGAATGCATAACATTCATAGGCTTTGGATTTGAATATCCATAAAGTGTCAGACAACATTCATGATGTTGATTTGCATTTACTATCTTGGAGGATGTCTCCCCCTGTTTCCGCAGATGCTTGTAATAAGTTATATCCATAGTGACCATACTTCTCCCCCTCTTATTTTAATTTGGGAGTTGAGTGATTTTATTTGGTACCCTCACTCTTTCTGGTACATTAATCCTTATGGATTGGATATGACGACACTTTGATTAGCAAATGCATTTGGCAGGCTATTTGTAACATATTACAAATATAAGATGTTCTAAACTTGTTAGTTTAGATATTCTTTGGTACGTGATGTGAGGACTGAATGTGATTAAATATTCTAATTCCTGGCATTCTTTTATGTGGTATTAATCTCCCCCTAATGCCTGGAATTTTCCTCAAAATATAATCAACATACGGGCTTGTCTAATATCCCCATAAGAGACCTTAGGTATTATGTGAATGACGGATAATAATACCTTTGTTGTGATCTCTAATGCCCATTGATGTATGCTGAGGTGGTGATATTGGTATATGCGAAGCATATCCAACATGTAATGGGAAATTATTGGTTGAAGCCAAATTTTCACGTAATACTGCAACGGAGGGAGTCGTATGATTGCAGTTGAATGAATTTGGATTAATTATGTGGTGTGTAAGTCCACATAGTACCAACTAGATGTTGATAAATTTCAATTCTATTTTGCTGGTTATGCAAATAAATTATCTTAATAAGATATTCAGTTAAGCCATAATTGAGGTGGACATATATGTGGCACTTACTGCTATAGTTCCCAAGACCAAATAATTCCAAATGATTGGATTTGATCCTGCGTCCAGGATAAGTTGCTCTAAATTAAAAATCTGAGCAATGAATTTGGTAAATTATGGTGCCTTATGAGTAAGGAACACATGTGAGACTATTTGCTAAATGCATCAATTAGCATTTGAGAGCACTTGAATGGTCCATTTGGTAGGCAAAACACAACCATATGCCTGTCTTGAATGTGTTCAAGAACTTGGCTCATTATTTGAATTTTAAGGTAAGAGGGCCTTAAAATTAATTCTCTTGTGACACATACAGTGCACATTAAATCTGAAGATTTCGAGAATTTTAACTATGACCAATAGAATTGACAATAATTTTTTTTTTCATATGATAGAAATGACGAAGTCAATCATATGTAAATTCTTGATTGAATCAAAACTGAAAAATTATTTTGTACGCAACATGTGATATGGGATTGATGTATGTATATAACATATCTCAAATGATATGAAAGGAATGCTATCAATATGTAATTTTCATGCCCTTATACCAAGTTGAGTGTTGATTACTCGTGGTAATATGTTTCAAAATGAAACTATAGAAATAGATGGCATGAAAATATATTGGGGTATTGTAAAATACATGAGTGTATGTACATTTAATAATGGAATACTCAGAAAGAGAGTATATATTCCCCATATTATAATAGTGGAGATCCACTTAATGAAATTCCTTTCTTCTGATTTGACCCCGAATAAATATCATGTATGAGGTACATGATATTGATGATGGACAATGTACTACACATTATAGTATAGTTTTAGACTAATGATAATTCTAGGGATAATTTGGAGACTTATGTAGGTCTCATTAGTTGAAGTGATCTTCAAACATAAGCCGCTAGAATTCTCTTATTTCCGATGGAATTGACTTATTATTGAACCAAATATTTGATTTGGAAATAATGTGTACATGAAATGTACAACCACACTTTAGACAAACTTGAAATTTTGTCATTATGATCACTTTTGATAAAATGATATTTTATGTGTGCGATCCATTATGTTGGATATTGCCATGGACTTGAAAGTCCTGATAAAGTTTGGACAATATTTATTCTTTGTTTATAACTCAATTGAGAGTTCTAAAGTATGAATGGATCTTCCTCATTTAGATACTCAGTTTTGTAAAACATGAGTGGAGGAAATTACACCCAAGGTGTATGTGTGGTAATTTCAAGGATAGATTGGGTCTTTGATTAGGGTAGAACTAAAGTGGCAATGATGCCATGTGTCTCCCAATGATATTGTTCATATCAAATACCCATATTGGAGAATAAATCCTATCCAGTGAGAATTTGAAATTTTTATTTCAAAAACATTAGTCATGTCCTACATGAGTAGATCATGTATTTTAATGAATTTACTCGAAGAGTAAATTATATAGTATGAAAATATTGATGTGCAAATTATTGATTCTCAAGTTGATACTTGATTATAAGTGGACTATTCTGAATGTGACAGACGACAAAATTGCTTCACATGTTTTGGACTCTATTCTTGTGAGAATAGATGATCGAAGGATCAATTTCCAAAACATAGTCTCTGTTTTTATGATAGAAGATAGTCACTAAAAAAATATTATTGCACAATTTTCTACTATTTATTTAAACAAAGTAGATGCCCTTGATTTGTGAATTCAAGACGAGTCTTGAATTAATATACACAAAATCTTATATCTTGGAATTGCAAGTAGTGTGGGCGTCATATTTGATAGGTGATGAAATCATTGCTATCATCATGTACTAGTGTCTGAACACATCAAAAGATAGTCACTAGAATGGTGTGCATCTTGAAGCAGTGGACGAGAAACTCGTTGCTACAGGCATAGTTTGGCATGATTGCAATAGATGCCTTAGACTCCACTGTCTCATGTGTTACACTAGGAGGTAATCACCATGTTAGTATAGGCCTTATTTAATTCATATGCAAAATTAGGTATGATAGATCACTATGTGATAGTGTACATACCATAGTAGTATTCTGATACTAGCTTATGTATGGCCAATATGAAATATGAATCAAGATAATTACCAAAATAAAAGGTGGAGACCTTTGACCATTCCAAATTTTAATATTTGGTATGATATGCCAAGTTTCTTACATGAGCAAATCATGTACAGCTTTAATTTACTGTGGTAAATTAATAATATTGGCGCTATAAATATGCAAAATATTGAAGGCAAGATGATTCTTGCGTGTATTAAGGTATAAACAATATAATTGTTTTAGTGGTATTCCAATGGGAATTGATGACTTGATAGTCTGTTATTGTATATAATATTTTGAATATATTCTTTTGAGGTAATCATCATAAGATGTAGACCTCTTAGCGATGGGCAAAGAAATTGCTGCCTAAAGGCCTGGTCGCAGGGCAAATAAATTATTATAGAACTTGTTACAATTCTATATAATTTATTGCAGCCAGTGCCTAGGACTCCATCATTGTATAGAATAATTTTGGATATACACTTTGTAGGTAATCATTATAAGATGTAGACCTCTCGGTGATGGGCAAGTGATTTGCTGCCTAAAGGCCTGGTCTCAAGGCAAATAAATTGTTATAGAACTTGCTACAATTCTATATGATTTATTGCAGCCAGTGCCTAGGTTTCCATCACCTTGTGTTATTCCAAAAATTTAGATTTATATACCTTAATTTTATATTTTGCTTGATACTACTTGATGTAGTGTAGTGTTTAAGTGTCATGTAGTAAATATATTAAATAAATGACACATGAAAAGATTGTTCTAAAATAATATTTGCATAATTATGTGAATCTACGGATCACATAATGTACAATTACTGCAGTAATTATAGTACATCGGTACTAAACTTGATAGTCTAGATAGCTATTTACAAGAAATATGCAAATGCTACATAGTCTGAGGACCAAAATTGAACAATCCAGGGACTTATTTATAAACATGTAGAACTGGAATTCTAAAACATGTAAATATGAGTAAGTCCAGAGGTCTTATTGATGAGAAAGCAGTCCACGGCAATGAATCGTGTGGCTGCGGTAATCAGAACAACTACCACGCCGACCATGGTGTCCTGCAGGACATCAGCCATGGCATGGGAAGAAATGGCGATGCCTACTACTGAAGCAGAGGCAAGAACATCGTCCAGATTGCCATCGTGAAGAACTAGAAAAACGTTCTTCGGTTGTAAAGAAATGTAAGTGTCTGTTCATGTGCTTACTTGATGGATGTGAGGCCTATTTGGATGTGAGGCCTATTGGCCTCTGTTCTTCCTTTGCCGGTATGCGTGAGGCATGGTGCCTCTGTTCTTTCTTTGCTCAGTGGAGAAACAAAGTGACTGATAACGTGTTGTGAAGTAAAATTGAGAGAGACAAATGAAATGGAGAGAATGAGAATGGATTGATTTCATTGATGTGGGGACTGTTTCTTATATACATGGTGAAGGGGCATTTGGCCCTTTGGAGACACCTCTTGGGGAGAAGGTGCCCCTTGGAGGCACCCCCACATGAGGGGGTTTTCCCCCTTTCTCTAATGATTAACTAATTACATAATTAACTACATATTACACCAATTGATCACTAATTAATTTCTTAACATCCACAATGGGAAGGGTCGGATAAATATGATCCTCGCACGCCCTGTGCGGTTGAGCTAAACGAGGCAGGGATCCGGTTCAAGAAGAGCAACACTCGTAGCATCCACGATGTTGACTTCGAAAATGGTGTGCTCAGCATGCCACTGTTCAAATTCCACGACAGCACGGAGATTGTACTCCTCAATTTGATGGCATTTGAGTGGCTACATCCTAACGCCAAACGCGATGTGAGGTTCTACACATCCTTTGTGGACAATATTATCGAGTCAGAAAGAGATGTGGCGCTTCTAAGATCGCAAGAGCTCATTTCAAACTGGATGTGCAGTGACAAGGCGGTGGTGGAGATGTTCAACACCCTCACTAAATTAGCAAAGCCGCCGGTACGTGGCAGCAGGCTAGGCTACGTGCAATGGAAGGTGAACGACCACTGCAAGAAGCGACGGAACAAGTGGCGAGCGATCTTCGTGAACACCTATCTAGCAACCCTTGGGTTTTCATCTCCATGGTAGCTGCTGTCATCTTGCTCATTGCCACACTTCTGCAGACCGTCTACACCGTCGTGCCTTTCTACACGAAGGGCTAGCAAGAATTCGGTGGCTATCATCTGGGTAGATATCGGCAGGGCAGACTCAGAAATTTTAATTTTTCATTTTTGAGGACGATGAACAGTACTATCTTTTTGCATTATTATTGTGCGGCATCATTTAAATGTAGCATATGTACCCCTATATGTATGTAGCATGTACCTGTGAACCCTATTGTTTCTATTAGTTCACAATAGGGGTCAAATTTATTTATCTTGTTATCCAAGTGGCCAAACTTTTTTTTCATTGTAAAGTATTGGATGGAGAACTTTTTTTGTTGGTAATTTGGGTTTCCTCGTAATCAAGCAATTTAAATGAGACTATAAAACACAATAATTCGTGGTTAGGCTCAGCTTGCACGTGCCATTGGCTGGTGAACCAAACACAATAATTTGTGGTTAGGCCCAGCGCTTTGGTACGGCCCATAGCCCAGTAACGCCAGTGCTGAAGAAAAATTAACAATGTCAAGTATACTACTTTTGGAGGGAAATTCAGAACGGCATATCCCGGCCCAGCCCAGCCCAGCTTGCACATTCAAAACAGCACTGGACTTGCAAAACTTCCAATAAACTCTTTTTAACACCATTTATTTAATCTTTGAGTGGGAGCTGGTCAATGGAAAGACATGACCTAGCCAATCGAACTAAAACAATTCGTGAGAAAACACCAAATATAATCATATATTAAATAAATTCAGCAATTAGCGCGCCAACGCTAGCTTGATGTTTCCTTAAAATGGTTATATATATGGAGTGGAGAGCTACCTCGTGGGATTATTTTGTTATGGTGTGGACCAGACAGCTATGTATATGTATAGTGCTTAATATTGTATTTTTCTCAAAGAACATATAATCAATAGCAGTTATAGAATCTTCCAATAGTGCCATAAATCAAAGTAACATATATAGACGAACATGAGCATTTCAAGACAATATATATAGAGCTTATTCTATATGACACATATTGAGCAAGACAAAAAGCACGGCATTTGTCATTAACAGGTAGGCTAACACTAGAAACGTATATAACTGCACGTGTTTATTGGCAAAATACTTTGCTCTCAGAGCGCGGTTACATAATAATTAACAGCCTTCCAATGCTGAAATGCCCCTTCCAAGTCCCTATATGAAGTCATAGTACCATGCCAATAATCAAGGTTTTAGATTACACAATGCCAAAGTCTAGAATAGAATCTTAGCAAAGAACAGACGGCGGTTTAGTAGTAATAGGGTTTGCTTTTAATCTGTCCATCTTTTTTATTTTACATAGCATATGTGTGCTTTTTTTGTAATAATGGCCGGATTTTCTTTGTGATGTAGATGCCGGCATATATATATTTATTATCCCTTTATCTGAAAAGAATATATTATTTCAACAAAAGAAGAACACGAGTTCTAACACAGCAGTATTATAGGGCTGGATATCGAGCTGGCTCGGCTCGTTATGGCTCGGCTCGGTCTGGCTCGTTTGGATAACGAGCCAGCTCGGCTCGGCTCGTTATGTTAACGAGCTAGAAGGCCAGCTCGGCTCGGCTCGTTACGGAGCTCGAGCTGGCTCGATTAGCTCGCAAGCCAGCTCGTTAGTAGTAAAAATCACAGAATCACAATCATAAGTCAATGCCAACAAGTCTAGTGTATAACAACAAAGGTAGCAAACCATGAAACCAATAAACAATACAAATATCACAAGTACTAATAGTTTAGATCTCTATGAGTTTACGTGGGCTTGTAGAATTTATGGGCTTGTTCATTATTATTTGCTATTTGGGTCATTACAACCTGGCTTTGTTTGGCTCGCGAGCTAGCTCGAGCTGGCTCGTTATACTAGCGAGCTAAAACATTAGCTCGACTTGTTACAAATTCCCAACGAGCCGAGCCGAGCTATTAATAAGCCGAGTCGAGCGAGCTACGAGCATTTCGTCCAGCCCTAGCAGTGTAGAATGGCCAACAATGGAATAAAACCAATAGTAAAGTGCTTATAAGCTAGAAAGTAAAGTTAGCTGATCAAAACAGCACACAAGTGTATATATACAAGCACTAGTTATGGCAAAATTTCAAGTTGTACCTGTAAGGCTGTAAACCAGTTAATGTAAAAACTAGGGGAAAGCTAAATGTTGCTCGGGTGATTCTGGAGCTCTCCACACCCAAATTTTGGGCCGTCTGATCTTTGTTTGCTTTGTTCCCCTGCTGTCCGATCCGTATATTTGTCTGTTGTTTGATTTGGATCAGTTTTATCTGGCCCCACCTGACTCCCGCACCATTCGTTTCTCCCCCTCCACCACTGGCGCCATGCCCTCCATTTCTCATCCACCTCCCCGCCGACGACCGACGCCGCCGCGCGCAGGGCCGCATACCTCCTGATTTCTCGATCCCCTACGACCTGGCCACACGCGGGCAGTAGCAGGCGCTCTTCTCACACCTCTCCCACCCGGTCTACGCCCCGCACCCGCATGACTGCCGCCTCCTCTCGACTCGACAAGCTCCGCCGCTTCCCCGACGCTGTCGCGCTGCTCGCCTCCCTTCTCCCGGACCCGGCCTGTGAGATGGTGCCCTTCCTTTCTCTTTCTCTGACTCGTGGGGCCGGTCTGGACAGAGCTTTTCCCCTTCTGCTTGGCATTTTGGTCTCGTCCCATTTCGAGCTCGTCAAGGAGATTCGATCCTTAGGGTTCCCCCTGATTTGGTCGATTTTGTTCGATTTGCCTTGCCAAGTCCACTACCAGTTTTCGATTAGCGTTGCTCTGTGTAATGATTCGTTTCTCCTTTACTTAGCTCTGGTTATTTCGCGGCGTGATTGTGTTTTCTATATTGATTTGTTCCCGTTCTGTTCATGTTGATTCGATTTGGTTGATGTATGTTGTGCGATTTGTAATTTTGCGGTGCTATGTGTTGATTTGCTTCTCCGTTCCTTAGACCTGCGAAATTTTGCTGTTGGATTCCGCTTCATTGGGGATTTCACCTTGTTCTGTTCGGTTCCAAGCGATTTGCTTGCTTTTCGTCAGCCTGATTCAATCTGACTCTGCTTTGCGTCTGCTCGTCAGCTCTGTTGGTCGTATTTTTGTGCAAGTAGCACTGCATTTCCTCTCTAAATGTTGCTGCAGATGCAATGCAAGAAGGCCATCAGCGACAAGAGATACTGTCACCAGAGCTACCGCAGGTTTGACAGTTAGGCAACAACAGCAATCTGTTCCTTCAGTTCAGCGGCAAGTGCAGGCGACATGTTTGAGTTGTTTTGCTGCATCCACAGGTTAAGTCGTCAGGTGGTGCAGGTTTAGATGGGGCTGTAGCTCGACTTCTTTTGTATATTTAGAGTTTTAGTAGCAGCAACTCATATTGCTTATTAGTGTCGATTGACAGTGTAGCTTGGTAGTTCTTTTTATTGTGTGGATGAATAGTGAGCTGATCTGTCCATATTGAACAAACTTTTTGCACGAGCTTTTATTTATCCATTTCCTAGATCGTGATCCAAAAGTGGTGAGAAACTCATTGTTTATCTCATATATATGAGATGTCTCTTTCAAGCTGCAGGAATTAATTTTTTACTTGTGTGCTTTTGACCGTGCTGGCTGGTCATTTTAATAGTTGTTCAATTAATCTTTTTAATTGTTGTTTCACATGAATAGTTGACCCTTGTTGCATGTCGACTAGCTTTTTATTCACTGATTATTCAATAGCTGTTTGATTAATATATGCATGTGTCGACTGGAAGTAGTTAATTGCTTGAGCTATATTTGCTTGCCTCTGTGTGGTTCAGTGGTAGTAGCCATCTGATAACAGCGGTTATAAGTCAAGAAGCCTGGCTCCATTAATTCTTAGTGAAAGATTGCTTTCTCGGAACAGTAAACCAATCATTACATGCTCCAGGATATTATTTATTTATTCTCTTAGTTCTCATGTATGTTACATGGCATAATAGTTTAAGCAAGTGATTTTTCAATTATTTGGTTTTGGTTTGCCGAGTAGCCTGACAATTTAGTTTTACCTTGTGTTCGACTAAATCATTGCTAGAACACCTGTAGCCTGGAGCTTTTTATTTGTTCTTGTCTGAGCTTATGTTGGCTGGTAGCACTATTTTTGCATAGGTAACCATGTATTCTTTTCTGCTCATACGGTTATATGAATGGTGATGGAATCTTGGATGCATGACCAAGTGCTGCTTGTTTAGCTTTTGGAATTCCCAGGATGCTTGTTTGATTTTTCTGCAGTTCGTCCATCACCAAGTATCATCTACATTCAGTCATCAGGTGGTCCAGCTCGCGCAGGTACAGTTACAACTTCACACCACGTCATGTAGCTAAGCTTCAGGGCAGCGGGTAGTCATTGTTCTAGCACTGTTCCTATCTTCCATCATCCTGCAGCTCAACATGTTCTTCAGTATATTCAGAGCTACCGGCAACAGCTTGGTCACATCATTTTTAACTTTGTAGCTACAGGTGAACATCTCTGGCTGCTTGACTCTTTGATCTGTGCAGGTAAGCAGCAAGGAGCACGTTCTTATTTTCATATATGTGAAATATTGCTTAAATGATTAGGCAACCATTGCAAGCTCTCTAGTTTACTAATTAAGCCTTGTTTTGATTTGGCCGACACTAGCTGTAGGGTGTGGTTGAATTAATTTCCCTTTTGAAATTGTAAGCCATTCCTTGCTTACATGCTTTTTGACCCTGTGTGTGGCTGGTCAATTTAGCTGATAAGTTAATCTTTTCAATGAACATTGATCATCTGAATCAGTGCAGTAAGCTTGAACACTTGCTCTCTGGATCTTGGCAGTAGCTCTATTTCCTTGCTCTTATATATGCTCCTGTTATTTGTCTGCTAGCTCTTGTGTGCAGAATGTTTGTTAATCAGTATAACAAATAAATATTGCACAAATCACTTGCAGGTGTTCTGTTTAGTTTGAGTTGTTCTGCGGTGAGCTTAGCATGATGTTCAAAGCCTAAGCTTTGCTGGTGTGTTGGCCGGTAGCTAGTTAATTGTCTGATCTCCTTTTTATTCCTAGCTACTGTTTGGTTAGTGTTTTATAGTGTTCTTTTGGCTTGACAACCTTTCTCTGTGTATACTTTAGTCTCTGCAGTAACTGGCTTAGTGCATGTTAGCCGATTATTTCGATGAGTGACTTAAAACGACTTTTTGTAATAGTGCTTCCGATGTCCTTTGTAATTAGATAGATGCGCATTTTGAGTCTTCCTCTTCTGCCTTAGTCTTTTTCATTTTTTAGTTTTGAAATTTGAGTCTTCCTTGTTTGAATTCTGAGTCTTTGTCTTTTCAGTTTTGAGTCTTTCCTTTTGTGTATTAGTCTTTCATTTTATTTTTTTATTCCAGTTTTGAATTTGGGTTCTTTTTTTTGAATTTTCAGTCTTCCTTTTTTTGCCTTAGTCTTTTTCATTTTTTAGTTTTGCTTTTGCTTTTTGAAATTTGTCTTTCTTTTTTGCCATAGTATTTTTTTAGTTTTGCTTTTTAAAATTTGAGTCTTCCTTGTTTTGATTTTGACTTTTTGAGCCTTACATTTTCTTTTTTTCAATTTCTAATTTTGGAATCGTTCCTTTTAAAATTTTAAATTTTCCTTTCTATTTTTATTTTTTCTTTTTACTATTTTGATTTTTGAATTTTGAGTCAATTTGAATTTTGTTCCTTTTTTGAATTTTCCCTTTGTTTTTCTTTTATCATTTTTGTTATTTCGATTTTTGAATTTTCGGTCTTTATTGTTTGCTTCTTTTTTGCCTCGGCCTTTGATTTTGTTTTTTCTTTTTGAATTTGGAATTTGGAATTTTTTATCTTTTTAGTTTTATTATTCCTTTTTTGCTTTGTCTTTTTTTTATTTTGAGTCTTCCCTTTTTGAGTTTTTTATAATGAATTTTTTCATTTTGTTTTTTATTTGAATTTTGAGACCTCTTTTGTTTTTTCCTTTTTTGAATTTTATTTTGGTTATGTTTTGTTGCATTTTAATTTTTTTTGTTTTCGCCAGTTTAGATTTTCTTTTGTTTTTTATTTTGATTATGTTATTTTTTACATTTTTCTTTATGTCAATTTTGTGTTTTAAGTATACTTAATTCTGTTTTTGTTTAATATTTTGATTTGTTTTTTTCTTTTTTAAATATTTTTCTTTTTAATTCTGTTTTGAACGTTATGCAAATTTTGAGTAACACCTTTCTTTGCTGTCACCCAGATCCTGCTATAATTGTATTTCGGTGAGATTTGGGTATTGCTCACCTAGGTGATAAACCCCCTCCAAATCACACAAATCGTTGTAACCAACAGATTTGGGTGATTTGGAGGGGGTCTATCACCCAGGCGAGGAGGTCCCATGAATAAACCCAGGTGACATACATATAGACAGTCCCAAAAACTATCTTACTTTCCGTCGTAAACATTTACCTAGTGACTAGTGCGCACTCAATCAGGCAGCAGCAGGAAGCGGCCAACAGCTAGCAGCCTACTACGTATATGTAGCGTGGTGGCAAGGAAATTAAAGGCCCTGATTCCTTTCAGTAACAAAATGGACGATGAAATGATTAGATAAGAGCTCGACAGTCGTCCAATATGGTTACTGGTCCCTTACAGAGTTATTACAGTGCGTGTCGCCACCAAAAATAGTCTGTACGATTTATGCATACTCCCTCCATATAGAAAATAGATGACGTTTTGGATAAGATTTTAGTCAAACATTGAGAATATAAATCACGAATAACTTTTAAGTCGTTGAGTTTGCAAATGTGAAAATCATATGAATACATTTGCCTTGAGAAGTATTTTTAGCAAAGTATACATATATTACTTTTTAATAAATATATTTTTAATAATAAGAAGTCAAAATTATGTTTTGGAGACCGTGTCGTTGTCCAAAACATCATCTATTTTTCCTATATGGAGGGGGTAATTATTAAAGCAGCTAACCTATCTACATGTGGTGGATGGATCATTACCGCGCATGCATTACGACACGCGCTTAACAGGTACTCCCACTCCACTAGCTAGTAGAAAAAGATGATGCCTTGATCCGTTGAAGGTGCACGGGCATCTAGCGTGGACCAATCCATGGCAGCCGTATGAGCCACTGATCTGCCTGCCGGTGGTCGCCGTGATGATCTTTGGCGATGGTGGTGGTCATCTTCACCTGGTCGATCGATCGCCTTCGTTCCTAGTGTCCTTGGCGATGTCCACAGCATCGAGGCGCCTGGTCCCACCAAAAAGAGGCCACGCTTTAGTTTCTCCGAAAGCGGGCGGCAAGCCGGGGGGAGACAACCTGCAACCCTGCCCGGCACTACAGACTAGCTAGGTGAAAAGGATAAAGCAGAGAGGAAGCGTAAAGCGTGCAGGAACAAGATAAAGAAACACATACCGATCGATTTCGTGGTTGCCGAGGCCGACTAGTGCGGTCGGTGTGGCATGGCATCACGTTAGAGAGTGTACGTGGCATATACTCCCTCCGGTTTAGTAAAAGAAGTCGTTTAGGACAGCGACACGGTCTCCAAAGTACAACTTTGACTTCTTATTTTTATAAAGATATTTATTAAAAGCTAACATATGTATACTTTTATGAAAGTATTTTGCAAGACAAATCTATTCATGTAGTTTTCACATTTCCAAACTCAATGACTTAAAAGTTATTCACGATTTATATTCCCAATGTTTGACTCAAATCTTGTCCAAAACGACTTCCTTTACCGAACCGGAGGGAGTAGTATGTAGAGATATAAATAAAGATCAGGATGGTGGCAGGTGCCATATCTTTCTGGTTCCGGGACAATTATCATTCCCAGCTCACTCTTGGATCGGAGATACAGGAGGATCGTTGGTGCTCTCCTTTTCCCAAAGCAGTGTATCGAATTGATTTCAGAGCGAGTGGACGCGCATACAAAATCCTAAGTCCTAACAGACGCATGATGATATATAGCAGTCCGAAGAATAAAGAGCTCGTATACGGACGCACCGGAAGTGAATTGAACGTGCACTACGTCTCCTGAACGCTTCAAAGGAATCATCAGCACCGCCACCTTTCCAACGGCCCAAATTAACGGAAAGGTGATGCAGAGAGAGGCTGGCGAGCGACGACCCTGAGGGGCTCAAAGCAGCAAAGAGTGAGAGAAATGAAAGCTACACGCGACGACGCGCGCGGCTTCTTTGTTTGAAAAAAGGAAGAAAAACAAAAAAATCCTACTGCACATAGATCTTCTTTTCCCGTTCCTCCTCCGTCTTTTCACTCCTTCTGCCCGGACCACACGGTGCATGACAGGATGCCAACGCCTCCCAACAGCAGTCGCCGAACGATCTGGGCGCCATGACAGATGAAACTGAACCGTGCATCATCAGCATGCTGCAGCAGCAGCAGCACACAGCAATGGCTCAGTGGTCACTGGCCCGGGTGGTGCACGTACGCACGCACCGGCCGACGGTCTCACGGCAAGCGGCAATCATGACCATAGCCTGCGAGATGCTGCACCCCAGAAAGAATTACCTGCGAGATGATGGTTTTGTTTGATAAAAAGAATATCTCGAATTCGGATTTGGATTCAGATATATAGAATAGATATACATCTACTTGAGCTAGGCGATAGTAAGCATCCATTCCTTTTATCAAACAAAACCATCACAAAACATAAATAATACAAGAAATCAAATCATTGAAATTGATTTATGTATTTATAATTTTTTGAAATGACAAATATCATATAAGTAATAAGTCATAAATTTTTACATTAGTAAGAACTAGTAAACTAAAGAATTCAAAGTAATTTACATCAATATGTATATCAATTTTCAAACTACACAGAAAGAATGTATTTGTAGCGTAGTTTAGAGAGATGATTATTCTAAACAAATACAAACAAAGTAGAATATCTATTCCTTTTCATAATTATTTTTTAATACAGATTCGAATTCATATAATAAGAAATGAATTCGGTTATAACCATAAAGAGTACAATTCTGGCGTTTGAAAAAAATCCCACAAGTTATGCAATCCTAGAAATTGGATCACAACTACCTTCCTAATTAGGTGGTCAGATTTGATTTGCATGTAAAGGCTAACCACTTTAGGTAAAAAACTAAAGGCAGAGGAGTCCTTTCGCACCACCACTAATCTGTAAATTAGAATTGCAATCTTCGTGGGACGGAGGGAGTACCACGTTAGAGATACTCGGTGGCAATGTCCATATTCATAAAAAGATGGCACGTTAAAGTTATTTTATACATAACAATATCTTTGAGTACAGCTATAGATATCCTGCTGTTCTTGCGTGCGTGTACTCTTATCTTTATCTGCATCTGTGCCATGATGGCACTGCACATATGCAGATCGACTGGCTCGGGAAACGTGGCCGATCGACTGGGCCGTGTTTAGTTCGCGAAAACATTTCGTGAAAAGATTTTGGGTTTTAATTTTATCAATTTAGAAGTAGTAAATGTAGACGAAAAAGGTGGAAAGTTATATGGATAGGTTGGAAATCTCGAGACAAATCTAACGATGCTAATTAGAGGGTAATTAATTCATAATTAGCAGATGATTACTGTAGCACTACTGTTGCAAATCATGGATTAAGTAGACTCATTAGATTCGTCTCGCGATTTACAGTCTATCTATATAACTTTTCACCTTTTTCGTTTACATTTAATACTTCATTTATCAAAGATTCTTTATGTGATGGATACATGGCCTGGCTCGGAAAGTTGTTCCCCGCAACTGCTTGGGCGAAACATATCGTCCATCAACGACTCAATGTCAACTCTGTTCAAAGAAAACAGAGCAATTCTGAACTCTGCTCAAAGAAGCATAGAAACCAAACACAGAGGAAGACGAGGCAGAGAGATTGCATGCGGATCAAAGAGATGCCACGGTAACAGTAAGAGCACTAGCCAGTAAAAAAAAACACAGAGAGAGATTAATTTCATCAGGACTACTAGTATTCACCAACCAAAAGAACAGAACGAACGGGGTTAATTAACCTGCCTAATCTAAAGACTCGGCTATGTTAGTTGACGTCTTGGCGAGATCGCCGGAGGCGACTCGATCCAGCGCTGCGGACAAGGCGGCGGCGGCGGCCGAATCACGCGGTCAGCTGGCGGCGACGTGGATGGCGCCGCTCTTGGCGGCGAGGCAGACGGGGCAGGCGTCGGCCCGGGGCTCGCAGGACTTGCACAGGCACAGGTGCCGACACGGCAGCAGAAGCACCGACGCCTCGCCGCCGCCACACGCCCGGCACGCCCACCTGCTCGTCGCCATCGCCGGCGGGAACGACGTGGCCGTCGCGGCGGCGCCGGCGTCCTCGGCCTCCACGAAGCAGCAAGACTCCGCGTCGTCCGCCACCGCCGCCGCGGCTGGGTCGGAGTCGCCGAAGCCTTCCTCGGCGGGGAGCACCGTGGCGGAACCGACGCCGACGCCGACGCCGGCGGCGCCGCGTAGGAGGATGGCGTCGAGCGCGGCGCGGAGCCCCGACGCGACGGCCTCGTTGCTGCGCGCGACGCCGCACCACGCCTGGCACTCGGCGGCCGCCTGCCGGAGCCGATCCTCGAGCTCCGCGGCGCGGCGTCGGGCCGCGCCCAGCTCGGCGTCCTTCGCTTGGAGTAGCCTTGCCGTGGACGCCGCGGCGGCGCGCGCCACCTCCTGCCGCTGCCGCTTGTACGCCTGCTCCAGCCCGGCGCGCAGGCGGTCGCACTCGGCGCGTACCACCGCGTCCACCTCCGCCGCGCCGTGCTGCCACAGCTCCGCCACCAGCGCGTCCTCCGCCGATGACGCGGTGGCCGGCCGGCCGCTCGTCGACGCCGCTACCGCGGAGTCCGCCATCCGGTTCGCGATCGCCGCCGGCTGTATACCCGGGATCGGCAGCAGCGCCGCCGACGAGGACGTGACGTACTGCTCGAAGTCGAAGCCGGCCTCCCTGCCGCGCTTCCGCGACGGCAGGGCCGCGCCGCCGCCGCCGTTGCAGGTCAGCTCGCTCTGGGCGGCGCTGACCACGCCCGCGGCGCAGTCGTACTGGTACGCCTTGTTGCCCGCGGCGGCCGACAGGAGCGCGCGCATCTGCTCGTCGGCCAACACGCCGCCGCCGCCGTAGATCGGCAAGCAGCCGGCGAGGCCGCCGAACTGCGCTTGCACGGCCATGTCGCCCAAGTCTTCTTCGTAGGATGGAAGGGAAGGAGAGCAATGGAGAGGCGACGAGATCAAGGACTAGTGAAGTTGAAGAGGAGGGGGTCTGGAGCTATATAAAGCGCAAAGAGGCGGAGGTGGCGACGCGCGGTTACCAGTTTACCGCAATAATGGCGCGCCCTGCCGCAACGGCCGGGACAAAGTACGGCCGTGGTGGGCCCCACCACCCACGCCACCACAGCTCGGAACGCGTATAGTAGATGCCGCCGCTACAGTCTACAGGTGGGATTGGGAATGGATATGCATAGTACGCCAAACTATTTTGTGATGATCTACTCGTATAATTTCAATTGAGTTGTTGTTGGGGCATATTTTGTTCATATTATTAATAAAGTCGAGCTCGCTAGGGTTGAATTTGACCGTATCACGATGTCTATGAAAAGCATCTTTAAATTAGAAAAAATAATATGTTGCTGGATTTGCAGGTGTCCTGATGCCAGCCAGCAGTTCTGACCATGAGGGGATTATCTAATTCCAGTAGCTTGTCTACTGCTTATAAAAATCAAGAAATAAAAGAATGCATGTTCTCCAGTACTCAACTCGATCAGATGGATCTATACTGCACTCTACTCAATAATATAGTCTTCTCATGGAATCAAGTAAACAACAGGATATATGTATGGATGGTCTTGAAAGACTCCTTTGAACACATTGATTTATTTATATTTGTACCTTTTTCTATGTTTATATTTTATATGTTACTATTATAAGTGCATTGTGATCCCCTCCACTACAATGATCTATTAGCCTAGCTGGGTGGCAGAAGTTGGACTGAATATTGGACAGACATGTGCATGTGATGGTGGCTAGCCAACCAAACCCAAAACGAGTTGTCAGAGCATAATGCCAAATCTTATCTAGCTAAACAAATCCAGCTAGCAATGATGCTTGATGTTTCCTTAAAAATGGATATAGACTCAGGGTGGAGCACTGGGAGGGCTATCCAATAATTTGGGCCTTGCTTTGGACCAGTGCAATAATCTTATGATCCCAAAGTAATAACCTTCCGATATAAAAGGTTCAGGACAGTCAATTTTTTTTAAATAGTGAAGTTCTTTGGACACCATATATCCCACTGCGGATATTTATAAATTGAGGCTAGCTAGCCCCAAAAGGCAATATTTGAATTAATATATGGAATTTTATACTTTCAAGTAACATAGATGCTATCATTTGCTTAAATCGGTTACTAATCTTTATGTAAGACTATAAATTTCACAAAGCTACTATAGGTAGATTTAGCATATCAAATTTCACAAGAAACTACATATTTAAGGAATAACATATAAAAACTACAGATCTACTAGTGAATACAATTTGTTACTGTGAGTAGATAATAATTATACAGAAATTACATACTTGTCACCAAATAAGGAGAATCTCCCTATATCAATTCTTAAAGTGTCATCATGTTAGGCACCAACGTGTCATTATTAGAACAAACACAAATGGGAAAAGATGTTTGGAATCTATATATAAACTCCTCATTATGGCAGACCATTTTGGCTTTTCCACGCAGAAACAGCAGGCCAACAAAATCTCCAGGTCCTTATAATAACCAATTCAAGTTGGAATCAAACCTTAATTAATTAATTACACCAAAAAGTTCCTACCTTTCTCTATTGGCAAGACGTCACTGGGGAAAAATTTATACTGCCTGTCTCCCTCAGATGCATTGGATCTCCCTAGCTCAGCCACTAATCCTTGTCATGTGTGTCTTGCTGTTGAAGTACCTTTATAGTCCACTAATCTACATAATTAATGAAGCACTTGATAACTCACCATCTAATTGGACCTAAAAGCTAGCTTCTCCCATCGTGATCCAAGGAAAAAAGAAGTGCATATATCGCTTTTATAGTCGTCGTAGTTGGCGAATCAGGTTGATTCGTGTAGGACCAGCAAAGGCCCCAATTTTAGGAAATTTCGTAACACCCTGCCATCATCGCTGTCGTGTATTCGGACCTAAATTAAATGCACGTTATGAGCAATATTCTCGATTGAGAGTATCGATCAATGCAACCAAGAGATGGCACATAACGTGCGTGCATGCATGTGCATCTATATACCTGCACAAAGTCCAAACTTTTCCTTAATCCCACAAGATGGAGTATTATATTTCATAAAAAAAAGATATGATGGAGTATTATATTGTGTGCAAGACTGCAAGGTTGGATTAGTTGCTGGCACTCTTTCAATGACGACACAAAGCATCAATTATACGGAGCGTGCCAAATGATGACGCTTATCGACAGCACCATGAGAGGTGACCTGACCTGCGTGCTGCTAGCTGCTCATGATACCTATAATTTATTGAGCACGCATATATGTAGATATTTTTGTATATACGCCTGCTTAAGGACATCGTGACAGCATCACGCATGTGGATTGAATAATTGAGAAAACGGCAATGCCGGTACGGTGGCGGCTTGCTTTGAAGCAGCTTCAGCGGCACATTTAAGAACAAGGTTTGGAAGTATTTGCTCTTAGAAAACGAAGTAGGAATGGTAACGAGACGCCATCGCTACACACGCACAAATGTCAGCATTTTGGAGAAACAAGACAGGAGACGATGAAAGTGAGGTATGGAGAGCGAGAGGCCCTACCTGGCCTCATCACCTACTACTACACATCCTAACAAGAACATGTGGAAGATCAGGTGGAAACACAAGGCAGTAGTAATCGTCCAAAAGGGCTAGCGCTACTACGCAGGTTCTGAAAGCAACGTTTGGTAAAAGCTGATGAGGCCATTTGCCTCAGGGGGCGTTACTAACCCGCCCCTACAAAGATTTTTCAGGGTCAAGCTATACCATAGGCCGCCGTTACATGTGGTATCTTCAGGGACGGCCTATGCCATCACCTATCACTATAAATGAATCTTATAAAAAATAAAAACAATAAAAGAAAAAATGCTGCCTCACGTCGGTTGTCGGGGACCGGCCACGCCATCGTCGGCGCACACCAGCCTCCCCGCGCCGGCGGCGGGTGCACACCACTCCTGCCACCAGACCGGCTGCGCTGCCATAGCGCCCGCCCGCCCACGCAAGCCGTTGCTTCGCCCGCCGCCATTCGACACCGCCTGGCCGCCTGCGTTGCAAGTCCGAGGGAGAAGACATGAAGAAGTGACCGGTGGGGAAGAGAGCAGTGGTGCGCGCGAGAGAGAGGATGAGGATAAGCCTGTCCAGCGAGCATGAATCCGCTAGAGAGAGGGGAGGACCAAAGGGAGAGCACCATTTGAAAGGTTTGGATGGCTGCATAGCCAGTTGTGTTTCTTTAACAGATTTAAAATACATTTTGGGTAGAACTTAGAGTATATAAAACTCATATACGTCCAAGATGATATAAAAAATTTATATTAAAAAATACATCTCTTACATTAGTTTACATAACACGTAGAGTCTACTTATAATATTATGCACTCATTTTACTTAATGAAATATTTTAACCATATTTTCTATATGTGATATACTCCAATACAAGCTACGTGTACAAGTTTTAAATGTTTTGTATGTGTCTTGCTGTTTTTTCTAATTAAAATAACTCTAATTTTCAAAATTAGAGGGTTTACAATGATATTTTGGAGTATTAAAAATCTCAAATGAAAATTTGTCAACTACAAAGCTTTATCTCATTGAGATGTACAATTTTTATATAAATTTTATTTTCATCCGAGATATATTTAGTTAATATTTATTTTTTCTTTCTCATGGGCCATCTACAACGGCCCAAAAATCCCAACAACGCTCTGCGGTCCACTCCTCCGATCCTATTCAAGCCGGCCCAACAAACCCGACGAAGTCTGTATTTCAATATTACAAAGTTTATAATAATATTTTTGGGTACTAAACAATCACAAATGAAAAACTTATTAACTACTTGTCAAGCTCTATAATTTTCGTATAAATTTATTTTCATCCGAAACCATATGAAAAAGTTATGAATTTATTTACAGTGAAACTATTTTCATGAATGAGCCATGGCGTTACCCGCCCGGCCACCCCTGAAAATCATTTTCAAGGGCTAGTTATGGTATGACATGCCCTTACAATGCAAACGGTGGGATTTTCAGGTGCGGTTCGTTGCTACAGTAGCCCAAACCTATTTGTAAGGTCGGCGTACCTTTTGACCCGACCTAAAAACAAGTGGCCTGGTTCTTACAAATATTTTTTTACTAGTGAAAAAAATATAAATGTTTATTTGTGGGTTAATTCATATTTGTTTAGCTGATAAAGTTTACAGTTTGGTGTTGTATGTGAAAAGCCTTGATGGTTGTCTTGATTCTATTGTCTGATTTTACGACTTCAGGATCTGGCCTAACTGGTCTGTTTGTCTTTCCATGATTTTCGTCAGTAGAAACATGGCCCAATGCAACTAGCACACGTACATGCGTGACCCAGAGCAGCAGGACCATGGACACCCTACCTACCGCGTGATTCTTCGTACCATCACGGCGTGCACCACCGGCCGGCCTGTCTCCGACGATCCGATCTCTCGCCTAAATTTCCCTGTTGACGTGTACGACGTGGGCGCACGAGATAATGGGTCTATGTACGTGTAGTTTCTTTTTTCAAAATGGCCCCTTTTAGAAACTATTTTCACAATTGGACCCCTGCCGAAACTATTTCCAAAAATTGACCCATTACCTCGGCGTACCACCATTTAACGCCAAGGTCTGCGGCTCGGCGTGAGCCCGTGCGACGCCGAGGTTGCCACGTCAGCCCCACGTAGGAGTTCGACGCGTCGGTTGGCCCACAGCTCGGCATGGCACCCACTAACGCCGAGCTTCTTTACTCGGCGTGACCCCGAGCCACGCCGAGGTCTCGGCACTTAAAGGCCACGCCGCGGCCCTTCTTCCTCCTCCCGCCCTTCTTTCCATCTTCACTCCCTTCTCTCGTCAAGTTAACCCTAACCCTAACCTCGTTCCGGTCCCCTGGTGCCGCCGCATCCCCCGCCGCCGCCGCATCCCCGTCGCCGGCGTCTTCCTCCAGCACGCGTCGTCGCCCCCGGGCTCGTCCTCCAGGTCCTGCTGGCGGTGCCTGCCAAGTCCCGGCGGTGGGGCGTGCAGGGCCGCCGCCGCCGGCCTCCCGCGTCGTCTTGCCGGCGGCGTGGAGGCGCCCCCCCCCCCCCCCCCCCCCTCCTCCCCTCCACCATCCCTTCAGTCGTCGTCCCCGAGCCCTCAAGTGTCAAGGTAAAAGCTCCATCTCATCCCCTTGGCGATGCATGTGTATGTTTAATTCTAGGTTTTGGATGGCATGGTAGGAATTTCAGTTGGATTTAGTAGGGCGGAAATTCCAGTTTGTTCTTCCCTCAACTTTGCATCGTTATTGTGATTATTGTGAGATGCAAATTAATTTTAGTTTTTACTGTGTATGTGTTGTTATAGTGTCACTATTGTGAGATGCAATTTATTTTGACAGTATTCATATGGTTTTTGTATTATGTGAGATTTCTTGTGAGATGCAATTTATAGTGTCACTATCTGTGCGTGCATGTGTTTGTCTTTAGTGACATGTGAAGCTTGATTTATTGTCTAATCACAAAGTAGCTAGTGATCTAGAATAGGAAAAAAAACTTATGCAGTATCCTTTAATAGTAAAAAATGCAGAGATTTTTTATCGAAAAAACCTTATGCAGCGATAATTGAATCAAAAAGTTTAGGGTACTACTTAGTTCTCAAAAATCTTATGTAGTGTTCTTTATTAGGATAAATACCTTTGTAAATTGGTTTCTTACCAGTGTTTTTAACTATTATTATTTTATTATGTTTTTGTTAGGATTTTCTAAATATTTTGGTTGACCATAAAATGGGTGTTCAAAAAAGAACAAAAGTAGTTATATAATTATATTTAGAGTTAAATTTGTAACCATTTGCTTACAGTATTGCTTATTTTTTTTGTGGATATAGATGGATAAGTTAATGAGGTTGCATCACGGTGGTAATGTTTTGAGGACCAAGAATGATAGTGTCGAATTACAGAATATGGATGAGGAGAGAAGGGAGGGAAGATGGAAAGAAGGGCGGGAGGAGGAAGAAGGGCTGCGTGGCGGCCTTTAAGTGCCGAGACCTCGGCGTGGCTCAGGGTCATGCCGAGTAAAGAAGCTCAGCGTTAACGGGTGCCACGCCGAGCTGTGGGCCAACCGATGCGTCGAACTCCTACGTGGCGCTGACGTGGCGACCTCGGCGTCGCATGGGCTAACGCCGAGCCGCAGACCTCGGCGTTAACGGGTGGTACGCCGAGGTAAAGGGTCCATTTTTGAAAATAGTTTCGGCGGGGGTCCAATTGTGAAAATAGTTTCTAGAAGGGGCCATTTTGAAAAAAAACCACCTATGTACGTGGAGGACTGCACAGTAGTGTTCTATATATTGTGCCGACAGGGATGTATATATCATCATATGCCCTGTTTAGTTTCTCCTCCAAAAACTTTTCAATCATCACATTAAAGTGAATCTTGTATGCATAAAGTATTAAATATGAGCCTATTTAATCCATGATTTATAAAGTAATGCTACAGTAACCATCTGCTAATTATTGATTAATTACTTTATAATTACTCGTCATTTTGTTTGAAGCAAATAATTACTCGTCATTAGATTCGTCTTGCGATTTTCAGACTTTGTGTTCCATGAACAGTCAAGAAGAGTACGACTTACGTTTGGGATGGAGTGAACTATAGTTTATTTCATTGCGTAGAGAAATAAACGTACGCTATTACCACATAAGTTACCAGAGTGTGTGCTCACTTTAGGGACGATATATTTAGGACAAATTTTTACTTGTAAAAAAACATTTGTAAGAACCAGACCACTTGTTTTTAGGGCAGTACTAAAATTTTGGTGAAAGAGATTGGCTACGGAATGAACCGGGCATTTCCATCATCCGGCATCAAAAATCAAAAGCGAAAGAGCAAACCTTTGTATGGGCATATGCACATGTATCCGGCATTCTGGTGAGTGGGTCGCAAAAGGTATGCTCGTCTGTTTTTTGACTGCGGGGACTACACGGCACGCAGCAGGGGCCATTGCCAGGCGCGGCATCAAATGCCGCACCATCCATGCGGCAGAGAGAATACAAAGCAAGGGACGCCGGCCGGTGGTGGTCACTACACTACTAACTCGCTCTTCGGTCACGCACTGGTCGATCATCGATTTGTGGATGTCGCGGATGTGACCTGCCCTCTAGATTATTGCAACGTATCTATATCGGTTGATAGTCATCTGCTTGTTTACAAATTGTCAGCATACATTTCGGTTGGATTCACACGTAGTCACACACGTCTCGATGTCGCAATGTCAAGAGGATGGAGAAAAGAGGTGGAAAATAAAGGTAGGGGGATCGAAAGCTAGCAAGAAGGAAAACAGCAAAAGACATGAGCGGCGGATGAGCCACAATGAGTTCCATATGCACTGAGTAGATTTATCGAGATAGGGATAATGATATGCTTCCAAGACACACGCAGGACTTGGTGTGGTTTTACACCTAACACGGATAAAACTAAAAGGCCTGATCTCAAATGGGGAAATGAAGCGGTGAAAGTGAGACCAGGGAAACAAAGGGAAAGAAACACAAAGGAAAGGAACAAAAGCTTGCTTGGCCTTGCATTGCCTGTCCATCCATCTGCGGGTCCTCTAATGTCTCAATATGACGACATATGCTGTTGAGTGTGAGGGAGAGGCTGCTTCCAAAGCACCAGATGTCGCTAGTAGAGATTATAATATTACAAGGCTACGGACTAAAGGCTAATCCAGTTCATCTATCGCCTTTTTAATAAAAAATAATTCCTCATTGCAACTTTTAACTCGACGGTTTACAAGTGGCGTGAAAATTTGTGAATGACTACGACAAAGGAGCCAGAAATTACTGTAGTAGCTAGACTAGCTAGCTAGGACCAGACAAATTTACGTATTGTCCATCCATGTGTTGACATATATGATGTGTATTCACAATTATAAGTTCCCTCACTTGGCCGGCATATAGGGACGTGAATTGACATCGTATACGATCTACAGTAGTATGCATCTATCCCTATCATCAAGAACTATAGTAACCTGAAATGGCACGGCAAGGAAACTGAATCAACACGTACTGATGGTTATGGCTCGTGGTACACAGTAGTGCCAAGGGCCTCAACCACTGTATACTGACATAAGGCTTTGCTTGGCAGCTTGGGCCTTCCTTTTTCATGAATTTTATTTTAATATCCTATATTAAAGCTCCAAGAATCGGAGCAAATCTAGGCCCTTTGGTCCTGTAGCTATTTTTGACAGTAACCTACACGTAGATCCTTCTTGAACGTCTTACTACCTCTTCACATAGGCGGCTGATTCTGGAACAATCTTGAACTCTGCTGGGTTTGCAGCTTCCGTGTCTCCCATGCCCACCCGATGTCTAATGATGGTAAAAAAAAAAAAAAAAAACAGCAGCCCCCTTCAACGTGTGATCGCTCCGGTGTGGTCTTGCGTGGATGAGGGAGAAGAAAAGCCTCAAATCAAGAGCACAAAATGGAGAGAGAACCGGAAAAGAGAGGGCCGGAACAAGAGATCGAAGAGCATGGGGATCCATTTTGGCTCACCAACGGTCGAATCATTCAGTGCATCCCAGAATTGCTTTACAAATAAAAAATTATGAACATTTATGGTTTAGCATCGCGTAGCGTGCCCATCTGCCTAGTGTCACGTATACGTACGTGAGACCAACACGGCCCTGCTGCTCTGCTCCCGTTCGTGGTCAGTGAGTGCTAGGGCCGGATAGGGTTTGGACCATCCACATGTACGGATAGCAGCAACCGTGCATGGACAGGTGGTCCGACGATGGACGACGGCTACAGGACCTCCGTCCATGAAGCCGGCCAGCAAGTGTGTGCAATGCTGACGATCGATTCCCTTCCACTAGCAGATAAAGGGGTTTTAGTACCGGTGGGTAAGACACGTTTAGTACCGGTTGTGGAACCGGTAGTAAATTTTCGAGACTAAACTGTCTCGTCGTTTAGTATCACTAGTAGATAAATGAGCATCAGTTCCGGTTGAGAAGTCAGGTTTAGTCCCGGTTTCGCAACCGGGACTAAAATTTCGAGACTAAACTGCACGCATTTTAGTCCCGGTTGTAAAAACCGGGACTAAAATTTCGAGATCAAACTGCACGCATTTTAGTCCCGGTTGTAAAACCTAGACTAAAACGTGCATTTTAGTCCCGACTGGTAACACCAGCCGGGACTAAAGTGCAGGACCCGTCCCGTGCAGCTCTGTCCCTGTTCTCCGTCCTCGCCCCAATTTTCAATCCCCATTCAATCCGTCCCCGTTCTCTGTCCCGGTCCCTGTTCTTCATCCCCATTCAATCATTCATGTCTCAGATATTCGGTCAAATCAAGAAAAACACAAAAAACAACATCACTTAAATTGCAAAAATTCGATCTCAAATTTTCATACATCATTTAGACTCCAAATATTCAGTCTCATATTCAAAGAGAACAAATCAATCTAAAAAATTACATGACTCTACTAGGGCCTCCACAGGCCTCCGCCCGTGCGCTCCGGCCACACCGGCCACTCCTGCGCGCGCTGGCTAGGCCTGCGCCCGCGCGCCGGGGACGCCGCCGCCTGCACCCGCACGCTGGCCAGGCCCGCACGCCTCCGGCGAAGACGCCCGCTCCCGCACGCCCCTGCTCCAGAGAAAGCAAGCAAGTTAGGGGAAAGAAGAAGAGAAAAGAAGATAAGGAGGGAGAAGGGGAACGAGAGAGGAGGGAGAAGGGAGGAAACGGGAGAAGATAAGGAGAAGGGTACTGCAGAATCTTTTTGCGCTACTTTGGTTCCGGGCCGGGAATAGAACCGGTACTAAGTATTTTAGGTGTCATTTAGTCCCGGCTGGTAACACCAGCCGGTACTAGGCACTAAAGCGTTTCTAACCGGTACTAAAGTGCATCTGGATGCACTGTTCTTACAAACCGGTACTAAAGTGGCTCAGGAGGCATTTTTACCGGAACTAAATGACTAGAGACCAAAGGTCGTTTCTCCAGTAGTGTATCGGTTCCACAACCGGTACTAAATGGCGCACTTTCAAATATTTTTCCTTTTTTTGGACGTAAAGTCGTTTAGTACGAGCTGGTGTTACCATCCCACCTATGTATCACTTGTGATTGAGTGGGAGATGCATTCCTTTTAAACTAACCCGTGGATGCCCATTTAGTCCCGGTTTGTAACACAAACCGGTACTAAATGACGTGTTTTAGTACCGGCTGGTGTTACAAACCGGGACTAAAGTGGCACGCCATTTTAGTACCGGATTGTAACACTATCCGGTACTAAAACGCGCCATTTAGTACCGGTTTGTGTTACAAACCGGGACTAAATGGGTCTCCGAGGCTTCCAATGTTTCAAATCGCTACTAAATGGGTCGGTGACCATTTTAGTACCGAATTTTAAACAATCGACACTAAATGACAAGGAAGTATTTTTTTCTTGTAGTTCGATGCATGCATGAGGACCCAAGACACCCAGTGGTGGTCTCTACCAGTTTCCATGTGGGAACACATCAGGGCTAATGTCACTGACTGCCCTGACAAACCTACTTGACTCCGATCCGAAGCGATTATATATTAAGTTTTAAAAAAAACAGTAGATACATGCACAGCACAATATACACTAGTACATACTCCTCCGTATACTGTACGTACTCCTACAATACAACCGTTCTATCCTTTACGTCACGTCAACTTGTCGAGTAGTCCTCGCTCGTCCACAAAGGACGACAAAGCCCATCATCGTCACACCTAACCGGGCGATTGTTCCAAAGACACGTACTATACGTCCGTGCACATCCGTCTGCCGCAGGCATGCATGTAGACATGCGTGCATCACGCACGGCCTTTTGTCGTCCTGTCCAGCATGTGTTTTGTTTGGATGTCATCTCGGTGACTATCTCCTTTGTTTGGTCGATCGAGCCAGGTTCAGCGGACGTCATCCGTGAGCGCCCTCTGGAGTGTTCAGCGTACGCACGGAGACAATAGAGAGCACAGAAAACTTTTGGTAGGAAACGTTTTATGCACGAAAGAAAGAAAGAAAGAAAGAGACGGCGCCCGGGGTATGACAAGTCTGATGAGCGAGAACGTATGTACGCATGCCCAGAAGCTAGCTTGTTTCTGTGTCGTCTTGGCAGCATTGCATGCAGGAAAACAGCATGCAGTTTGGCTGGGAGACTCGTGACAGAAAACTTTGGCCGGGAGGGCAAAGTAGAGGCTGCTTTTCTGCTTGCGACAAACTGGGTTGCCGTACACAGCAAACGACCGGGGTGATCGAGCTCGTTCACAAGTCACGACCATCACTAAAGATCACGCCACATGACCCGAGAGTACTACTACCTCATCTAACCTAAACCATCAGCCTATCTGCATTGCAATTGCGCGAACTGAAAAATCTGTAGGGTACCGCGCCACGCAAAGCATTGTCCCTCTATCTGCAGCCTATATAACCTATCCCCTATACTCCTATAGTCATTGTACCATAGCCCCAGTTGGCCATCGGATAGGGTCGCTGTAACTACAAAATCAACGTTGAATTGTTAGTCGGTATATCTATGTGTCGCATCACAGGTCGGTATTTCAGGCTGAAGCCACCACCTATCGCTCGGTATAGAAATTTTAGGTGTTCCATTCAACCATGGGTCAGGAGATCAGAATAGTTTGATCGGGCTATCCGTCGGCATAGTTAGAACGGGCCCATTTTCTCCTCCCGCGCTAAGTCAGCCAATCTCGCGCGCAAAGTTTTTGCGTCGGCCCACCTGTCAGTCTTCTCGGCGCCAAAACCCTTGCTGGGTTGACCACTGGACCAACACCTTCCTGTGGGCTTTACATGTCACTGATGAGTGGTCCCACTAGAGGGCCGGATCCACCTACCCATGAAAGAGAGCGAGTTAAAAACTTAGCCCGACGGTGAC
This sequence comes from Urochloa ruziziensis, assembly GCA_015476505.1. Classification (NCBI taxonomy): domain Eukaryota; kingdom Viridiplantae; phylum Streptophyta; class Magnoliopsida; order Poales; family Poaceae; genus Urochloa; species Urochloa ruziziensis. The sequence goes on along the minus strand of CM027120.1, from coordinate 41,252,717 downwards.
AGGTGACTCCTCTACCTGTCTAGCGCCGTCGTCCCTTTCGCCCCTCCCAACTCACATCGCGGTGTTGTCTCTTGCTCTCCCAAAATCGGTTGGCGCACCCACCTCTTGCTTGGGAAATTCTCCACCATGCCAGCCTCCTACCTCGCCAAATCGCCGCCATGGATTTGTCAATAACTATGGTGGTTCACTTTGCCTTGCATGCTAAATTGATGAAATGGCCTTTGTAGCAAACATGTTCAATATTTGTCCTCTATTGGCCTTCAAAATAAATGAGATATCAACCACATTCATCATGAATCATTTCATGAGTGGTTTAGGTTGCATGTAAGTAAAAATGAAACCTAGCTCATGTTATTTGATATGGATATCACTTCTACTTTAATAGTAGCAATTTAAAATCATAGGTAGACGAAATGTGCGAGATAGCACCATATGAGATCAAAATTTTAGCTAAGGCGCCAATGATTATTGCAAACAAGTATAGTGGGGTTGTTGTATGATTTGAGTCAAACCAGCTTTGATAGGGTCACAAAACCCTCGATCTCTGCTAGGTCGGCTACGGGAATGTGGGTGGGAAGGGACAAAGGGTGAGAGACAAACGCCATTACCCAACGAGCTCTGTATGTTCTCATGGACGTACAGTGATCGGGGGCATGTGCCCCCACCCCTGTGGCATGTCCACAGGATGATTTCTCTTGCGCATATGTTGCTTTGTGCAACTGATATTTGAGAAATACTTATGCTTTGTCTGGTTTCTCAAGAAAGATGCCACGATGTGAACTTCAATCCAAACATAAACTTGTTTTGAGCCTTTAACCAAACGTGGAATTGGTACATAGAACTTCAATTCTTTTATAAGCCATTTGGCCAAAGGATTAACCAATTAGCCACCTTCAAGGATTAAACTGGTTTGAAGAAAATCAGCACCTTCAATTAGTCTGTCGTGTTCATCAAAACTCAAGAGATTTCAGTGTGATCCATCTATAAGTTGAGCTCCAAATAAATAGCAAACGAAATTTGTTTCCAACAAAAATTGGCCAGATGCAAGTCTAATTATCCAAGATTCGATTTTGCATCTTATTGTTGTATACTTCATACATTACATTGGACAAATAAATATCTGAATATGGCACTTTATCATGATTTATCTCTTCCAGCGAGTCAGCTGTGGTCAAGCCCCCATTGTTGAGCCGGACCGCCAAGACCCTAGTGAAGGACACCTTCTGCCCCCTCCATTTCCAGCTACGGCCACGGAACCCCTTCATGTCTCCTGCTTCAGGAAGCCGCACGTAGGTGTGGTCGAAGAAGTTGTCCGCCACTGCTATCCTAGACCGGTAATGGCTGAGGACATAGTTGACAATGAAGCTGGTGGTGATGAATGGATTGGCTTGTCGGAGTCGAGGCGAAACGTAGCCGACGAGGACGCAAATCTGATCTCCAGGGATGACCCGAAGCTAATCCATCACCCGTTGCTAGACCAGCTCGCGGTGAATTGGAGGTGGCCATGGCCATAATCCAAGGTACCGCCTCCGTATCCACGCCTCCATGGCTGCGTACACATCCATGGCCCTCTTGTGGTTTCCTTCCAAATAAAATGGACAAAAAAAAGATGGAAACAGAGGAAGGGATGAACGAAGAAGCAAATTATAAATAAATAGAGCCACAGCCACACCTATCAACTTATCGTGCAAGATGAAGCGGTTGGAGGACACGTATGTGCATGATGAAGCGGTTGGAGGACACGTGTCCCTAGTATGATTATTCTAAGCGGCTGATAGCACACCGTTTAGCATGAGTCCATAAAAATTATAAAAAAACATGATATGTCTAACTCTTTATTGATCAAAGATAGCTCATTACATAAGGATTGTTACAAAGTTATAAAAGAAAAGTTATAAGGCTGATTTTGTTCATCGTTGTCGATCAAATGATGATTTTGTTCATCGCCTCCAGATCTGATAAATCCCCTAAGAGGGGAGGAAGGTGGCAATCAAGAATGAGGAGGGAACAACAGCAAATCTGTCGGAGCTTTCCTACATGCCGGACTTGTGATGCGCTTCAACTCCTCCATCTTGGCCGATAGGCAAAGGGCAACCTATTAACCTCCCCTTGATCAGTTGCCTTCCAGGAGAGCGCGATGAAGGTCATCACGAGGATTCTTCTAGCGATTACACCTCCTGGCTTCATAGAAGGCAAACTGAAGAAGGGGTAGGAACCCAACCCTATCACGAGAATTCTCTTAGCGATGAGAACAAGAAGGTCTGGTAGGAAGAATGACCCTCGGGGGCTTTATTTATAGGCAAAGGAGAAGAGAGAAATTGCGATAACTTGTATCGCAAGCTGAAGAAGATGCTCGATCGGACTCACACATGCACGTCCGCTTCAACTTGAATCGCAAGATGAACACGTCCGTGTTTCAACTTCCAATATGCATTTTAAATTTCCAAAGCAATCGGGTCAAATTAAAACCGTTTCGGTAAACGAATATTCTAGCCGGCGTATAATCCACCGTTTAGGATAAACAATCATTCTAACCGGTTTATTTTTGCACCGCTTCATTTACATATCCGAGCCGCCTCATGAGTTTCACCGCTTCGTATGATGTCCTTATTCTAATCAGCACAGGTCACGCCGTTTAGAATGACTTAAAATAAGCGGGTCGTTTTGACCCACTTCGTATGGGCCGATAAGGTTAACTGTTTACGCAGTAGTGATTACTACTGCGTACGTACGCGCGAGGGCGACGATCCGGTCAACCGCTTGTCTTCGCGTTTTATTACAGGAGAAAGTCACAGCTGTTGTTTACGACGGGTACAACCGAGAACCCTACTTGGGATATGATGTACTCCGTACGTATCTGCGCATGGGTGCAATGTACGCAGCGCTGTACGTAGTGCCAGCACGCGTACCAGTACCGATGCAGTCCCCACACGCACGTACTAACCCACATGGCCTGTCCTCCCGTTGCCGTACGTACTCGTCCCTGTCCGTTGGGCACCCTGCCGCCGCGGCCCCGACCACTGGCACTGTTGCACGTGCACGTGCCTCCTGTTTCACTGTCACGTTATCCACACGGCAGCAGAGATAGCGATTGCCGTCGTCTCGGATAATTACTGGGCTGCTGCGTTCCGCCAACTTTTCCATTTTTCTCTCGGGACTCGGGCAGGAGCCTTGCGCTTGGACGCAGGCAGTGGCGTACGTGTCCCTTTTCCGCTGGCGGGCCTGAGGGCAGCTCCAGTGTTGGGTGCCAAGGGAATCTTTCTGCGCTAGCACCCTGACTAAACGTTGGAGTGTAGAGTTACCAGGGCAAAAAGCTTGGAAGAGGTGCTGGATTTTGCACCCCATGCCAAGAGTAAAATATTGTTGTTCTACAGAATAACGTACAGTGAAGCTCATTTAATACGCATCGCAATCTTCGCGGGAAGAAACGGACCGGCAAGAAGAAGAGCAGATATTTTACAGTTGTGAGGTCCACTTTGACATGTTCACCCGGTTCTTGTACGCTGGAGTGAAATATGAGAAGCAGGAACAACCGGACGTGTTGCATGCATGTGACACGCTGTCGATCCAACGGTAGCAGCCGTACCAGTTGCACGATGCGACCGGAGTAAACAATAATCGTCGTGATCGACAGGTGTAAAAGTGGCGCTAATTTTCTTCTCGAGGCGACATGCAAAAAATGCATGCACGCAGTGGCAGGTAGCGTGCGTCGTCCGTGCCTTCCGGGCCGCGCGCGGGTCATGTACGGCGGTGCATGCATGGGGTGGGGGGCACGGCTTATACCAGCCGTACGCAACCGCACAGCTAGACTTCTGACGCCACTATCCGGTCTTGGTCTTGGCGTGCACGCGCGCGCGGCCCACGATCTTCTTTCACGGTGAAAATAAACTTCATATGTCGATTCTGTAGTTATATAATGATTTAAAAACATTATTCAATTTTTCAAATACAGGGCCTCGTTGTAATTTTGAACCGGGCCCCCAAATTCTCAGGTACGGCCCTGTTGTCCGTCAAATACGCCGTTAAGTCGCACGCCGGCTCCACCGTACCGAATCAACACCTGCAGGGACGCACGCACTCCGTATCCGTCGCTAGCACGTGGCTTGGCCTATTGCCTGCATGCAGCTTGGCCAGTGGCACAGCCCGAAATCGCTCAGGATTTTAGCCCGAGTCAAGCATGAATTCGAGTCCCACCCGCAGTAGAGGACGAGTCCGAACCTGTGTTGCCATTGCCACCCGAGTCGTGCCGAACCGAAACTAAACCCACTGAGGCCGAGCAATGCCAGAAGCAAACTTGCCACCGGAAGCTACGCCTATGAAGCATGTACTTGCTGGAGATCCGCCTGCAGCGTAGAACCGGTGCAACTCGCTCGCTTACACGCGAGCCACCAGCACCGTCCATCCTGCACACATGCCGACCGCCTGCCACCACAACGCGTCGGACTGCAAGCTGATTGCTGAGCACCAACAACATCCCGACACGTACTAAGCATTGGGACCAGGGTGAGCAGACGGCCGCCGCTAAGACTGCCCCAGTAATCTCCGCCGGAAGCAACAAAGAGAGAGGTAGAGCGGTCGGCTGAAATATTTTGTTGTTTTTATGAAATATTTTGTTATTGTTTTAGCATAAATTCAGTAAATAGTGCCTTTAATCATAGAAACATGGTTTTAGATATATGAGCTTTCTAATTGTTGAAACCCCTTTGAGGCTCATATTTGATTTTTTTTAGCATGTTTAATGGATGTATAATTCTGAAAATTTGAACCATTAATCCTTAGAGTGGCTAAAAATTTACCTTTAATCATAGAAAATGGTTTTAGTCTTATGGCCTCTCAATCTTGAAGAACCTTAGACATTTACACCACTGAGAGTGTCATATATTTTTTTTCTTCCTGGCAATGATAAATGGGGTAATAATTTTGCTAGGAAAATTCTGTGAAAATAAACAAACTATCAGTTGAATAGATTAACCAACCTTAATTAATTTTGCACTTGTTTCATGCATTTAAACACATGAAGTGTGCTTGTAGCAATTGCATGAATAATGTAGGAAGTGACATGAAGTCCACTATTTCTAGAACAAATTTAAATTATTGGTTTAAAAGCATAGTAATGTATAATTTCAACAAGAAATTCTATATAACTCTGAAAGTTATTTTATCCATGTGAAACAACGTATTTTTCTTCCAACATGGCATTATGATTTTAGAATAGCAGTAAATTCGTAAGTAGTATGCCAACTATTTGAGTTTATATAGTATGCCAACTATTTGAGTTTATAAATAACATGAAGTTATATAAAATTTATGTGTTTTCTTGAAGAATCACATTATTTGCCACGTAGGTATTTTGCTATTCAAGAAGAATATGCATAAACTCAATATAGAGAATATTTTTATGTTTCGCATAAATCATAGAATTGGAAGGAAAATAAGGTACATTCCTGAAGTGATGTTAGGACCAGGGGGAGACGCATTGAAACAAAGAAGTGTCATACTCACTCGTTAACCATATATAAATAGAATTTTCTACATAAGGTGCATTATTATTATATTTATGAAGAATTTGGTTATGCTCACAAAGAGAGAACGATTATCTTTTGCTCCATACTAGAAGTTTAGCAATATTTTAAGAATCTTTTCTCAAAATAGAAGGGCAAATTGAATATATTAGTGTGTTCTTACCTCTGTATTGGTTTTCTCACCTTATCTTATGCCCACTTGTTTGTAGCAATTTTTACCTGAAGTAATAACTTTAGTCTCATGAAATAAATAAAGAATTACATGATGAATATTGTAAATAATTGCTTTGAATTGCTTATTGGATAATCATTTGAAATGAATTTTCTACTAAAAGCCTCAAATAACCACGAATGATACGGTTATTGTGCATTTCTACCATGAAGGTAGAACGGAAATTAAATTTTTGTGATGCACATTAACACTAGTAATGTACATGTTTTTTAATTGAACTCAGAAGATTCAATTTAGTCTAGAAATCGTATATTACTCAACTATGTACTAAATACATAAGCCCTGTAACTTGAAGTTTATTCAACCCAAGCCATACTATTGTACATTGAATAGTACAACTATGTGGATTTCGTATCATACTTTGTATATACTAGCATTATAATTTAATTCTATGGTATATTTGAAATAATTCATAGATCATGCTTGAAGCATAGCATCACCTGAAGTGCAATTACAATATGAAAAAGGAAGGAATTTGGGGCACTAAGACATGAAGAATGTGGATAAACTTGAAAAATCTAATATGCATATCCCTAATCTTGTAGTATTGTTGGTTTAGAGCTGCATCATGTTAGATTGATGGACAAACCAACAAGCAAGTTGGCCTGTAGCTATGGTCATTGTAATGACTAAGCTTGAAGCTCTGCGCATAGCCTTTATAATCCATATATACCACTTTGTCACTAAGAATGACTAGTTAATAGTTTTTCACAATAATGTGAGAACCTGCATGTTACTACATTATTAGCTTTTGCATGGGTATTATATTAAAATTCCGCTTTATGTTGGCTAGAAGCCACAATACTATTGTTTTCATTGTATTAGCTCGCATGCTATACATACTCAAGCTTTTCCTGTTGAGTAGCAGCTCTCACTGTTAAGATGGTCAGCCAGCCATCACAACGCACTATCAATCAGCTTGCATGCTGACCCAATTTATGCATTTCATGCAGATGTACAATATGACTAGATGTCATCAAGAAGGTCGAGATCAGGGGGAGCAAACCAATTTAAATCGGGACAATAGTGATTTTATTCAATTAATTAGAAATTGGTTGACTCAATTAGAATGAGTTTGCGGACAAATAAAAGATGGACCTGCTAGTTCATTGTGTGGAAAACTATTTCGTATTTATGGGTTCAAAATCTTAAGGCATATGGGAAATTCTTGAATGAATAAGAAATTAAAATTTCATGTAGATTTAATGTTGCAAACTATAAACGTGAAGTTTATTTTTCTAAATTACTTAAAGTATATCGTATGAGTATTTGAATCGAAATATTTTAGGCTAAATAAAGAAGTTAGACAATAAAATAATCTTGTAGACTTTTTAGAACTGGTATGCAGAACATACCAAATTGCATAATATACAAATAAAGTCTAGCTCACTGCATAACAAATAACCCCTAAATTTTAAAATTAGGTGCGTGAAAATTATTAATTTCACCATATTAGCATACATGGGCATTAACTTGAAGTTTAAAAATATGGATCTAAAATTCTATTATGTAAAGCTCATGGGGATATCATTAGAAGTATGTTATTATTTATGAAGATGTAATACCGGCATTAGGGGGAGAGAAAGCCTATATGAATGCCTTGTATTGAATGGAATAATGATCTTCATAAAATATTCCTGAAAGCTTGAAACATGAATAAAAACACGCACTAAATCATACTCGCATGAAGCTGAGTATAATGCCAGAATATTTAAATGTGAGGAAGCCCATGAAGGGCACCACCTGATGTGAAAACACACTTGAAGTGAAACTATTTGAAGGATTTTATCCCAGTGAGAATGTGCACATAATGAATACTCATAAATGGGAAACTGGAGATTATGAGAAACGACCTGAAGTTATTAACCAGAAGTTAAGTTTACTTGTAGTAAACATAATGCTACGTGTGGTATATCTCAGGTATTTAATAATATACTCACCATAGTAAATGACTGGATCATTAATTTAAAATCTACGGGGACGCCTGTTGATTTTGGATTTAATAAACTTGTCATACAAATTTTACTGAAACCTCCATAGAACACCGGAAAGAAGACCATCATGGTCAAATACCTCACAAATTAAGAATGGCCATCATGAAGATGAAAGCCTAACACTACAAAGCACGCACATTATTTTGTGTTGGGATAGCAGATATTATTTGACTATATCATAGTCTTATCTTGAAGATATGGGAGAAAAGAATAATTGTTGACTACATTACCTCTATCATTGCAAATATTTCTCTAATGAAAATATGAATCCACGAATAAAGTCCATGGCAGAGTTGCATGAAGCACTCATATAGGGTCACTGAAAAGATGCAATTGAGGTTAAACCATTAAGAAAATATTTGAACCTGCAAGTTCAAATTAGATAAGTCATTATGAAATAATGATATGGTGAAATGCAATGGTTTATTGGTCTTTTAAAGGCTAACAAACTCCCATTATGTTTGAGTGAAAATTCTGTTATTTATCTGACAAATAGAAAGAAATAATATATTAAATATTATGCAGTTAATTGGTGGATTCGGAAAATCCATAGGTGATCCTTGAAGGAATCATCATTCCTCGAAGGAATTAAAACTAAATCTCATACTAAGTATTAAATGTCTAAGGTAGATAATATTATTGAATGAATATTAAAATCTCTAGAAGAGCTAAATCATGGAAGGAAATAAAGTCATAGAATGACTTATTCTGAATAACACTTTTAAAATAGTTCATTGAAGAACTCAAGTTAAAAGGATCGTGCAAATCACTTCTCTCTTGCATGAGAGGATTTCTCACATAAGAGAAATATTATTCTTCAAGAATTACAAAATCCTTGAAGGATATAGTCAATGAATGACTTATCAGTCATTTCCTGAATGAACACCAATAATCTCAAAGATATGAATTAACTTTATACAGACCCAAATAAATTAAGAATGAAGTAAGGAATCATATGGTCCTGAATGTACCATTTAAGCACTTGTGCATAACTATCTAGTATTGATAGTAAGTATTCTCACATACCACAGAAGGCATAATGATGACTGGCAATTTGAATTATCCCCTCAAATGCCAAAGTGAAGACTGATTTATCTATAGTGGAATAAGCCATCTATGAAGATCTGGTGAATAGATCATTGGTAACTAGAATCCACTTAGATAGAGTTGCTATTATTTCAAATTTGAATATTAGTTTGAAATCAAATATCTAGAAGATATGTGAATTGAAACTTATTAGCCCCATAATCCTCTGAAGGATAAAGCTTATTTTGTGTTGCACAATTAATAAGTGGTTATTAATGCTTGAAGCATTGCTCTTTATCATAGTTAAGTCTTTGAAGGACTAATTATTGTACTCATACACATTTATGTAGAATGTAACTAAGACATTATTGAACACTGAAGTTTAAAGGATGTCGACACGAGGGGAGCATATTTTTTATCATGTTGTTACTCAGAAGGAATCAACTTGATGATTAATTTTTGAATTTATCATGAAGGTATACCACTTGATTATTTAAGATCATTAGTGCAAGAATCATGAAGTTCATGCATTAATCTTGAAGATTCATCACTATTCATGAAGAATAGTAAATATAGAATTGTGTATAACCATAAGGTTTAATGTTGTACTCTTTTTCCCTTTGTGAGTTTTTACTTGAAGGTTTCTCACATAAGCTTTTTGACGATGCAACATGTGCAATACAATTGCGGTTGATATGTACTCTTTTCTCCAAGAACCGTTTTTTCCCACTGGGTTTTCGGATGGAGTTTTTGATGAGGCATATGTATTCGTGGTAATCGCTCAAGGGGGAGTGTTGTAAAACAACCGGCTTTCCAAGAAGGAAAGGAAGACTAGAAGTTCTAGTCATTGTCCGGTTGCTTGTGGGCTCTTGCCAAAATCTCTAGCCTTAGTTCGAACTATATAATCGGAGAAGCACCTCCATTGTAATACATCGATTTGACAAATAAAGAGAAGTTTCACCTATATTGTCTCTTGTCTACTTTATACTTGTCCTTGTGTTCTTGTCGTAAGAGGCATGAGAGGGAGAAGATCCAACCGTTGACGACGTGTTTTACAACAGTTCCGTTCGGACGTTCAAGCAAGCGTACTGTACCATATACATTTAATTAACTATTAACCCAACTGGACTGGACTGTGGAGGCTAGCCAGCAGCTTCCCACGGCCACGCCTGTTCTCCCTTTTGTCACGTTGCCTTTGCGTACGTGGCCCGCCGCACGCAGGCCAGGCTATTCCGCTTGCCGCCCTAGGCGCGCTCTTCAATTCCTTGACCACGCGTGGATCTGATTCGGTTAGACCAAAGAGAGAGACCAGACGTGATGTCACATGATCTGGGTTAGGTTAAAATAAGCATCAGGTGGGTTATAGTTAGTTAAGAATACTTAGTCACGGGATAGTACGGGGCGAATAAACAAGCCTGGCACGAGATGTGTGCAGCTCGCGCAGGGTGTACGGCACCACAACCGGCAAGGGGGGCCGGGCGACAAGGAGAGAGGCGGGTGGGCAAGACCGCAAGAGGGAGGGAGGGGACGAACCCCACCGCCAGTCCGCCACTGCCTTGTTGCATCCATCACATGCCCTTGTCATTGTTATCTCCGGCAATCCATCTACCCGCTTTGATCCTGTCAATCAGCTAGCAACCGCGGTAGTATATTATACCTGTCCAGCCAGTGCATGCTGACACTTGGTCATGCAGCGAACGGCCAACAACGGCGCGGAAAGCGACGCCGGAAAAGAGAGCCGGATCTCAAGGCTCCCCGTTTGTTTACTGCCGCCAGCATCATGGTGGGGTTGACACTAATTAATCTAATCCAGCTGATCAAAAAGGTTCAGTATGTAGACTGCATTATGGGTTCACGCTTCACACGTCACACACACCGACACACCTGCAGCAAAAAGGCTGGCGCCATGGGCGTGGCCCAGCCCACCGCCCACCCACCGCACGCGCGGCAACCTTTTCCGACGGGATCCGGTTGCCTGTGCCGGCAAGCCGTTGGGGCGCCCGTCATTATTCCGCTGCTCCATCACGGCACTAGTACGGTAGTACCTGCCAAACCCTAATTTAACTCCGGGCTCTCGTACTGTTTCAGCCACTGATGATGGAGTGGCCCACCACTCCGTATTGATTTTTGTGACCGTACGTGCATGCACGTACGCACGCTTGCGTGCTTGGTCCTCGTCTGCTTTCGTTCCCACCGCGAACCGCGCGCGCCCGCATTTCTCGTTGCCCCCAGGGATCCCACGCCAGCCACTACTGCCCATCCGCCCGCCGTCGCCGTCGTCGCGCATGGTTGCCTCGGGAGCGGCTGCGGCAGGCGGCGGTACCGGTCGAGAGCCAGGCGTGGCGCGATGCGTGGCGCCCGGAGACGAGGCCGTCGCGGCGGGGGTCCGCGCCACGTAAAGATGGGCGTAGGTGCTCCGCGGAGCGACCCTGAAACTATCCACCGACCCATTCATTGAGGCAAGGAGCACCGCACGGTTCAAGAGTGCAGCAGTGGTTCTAACGGTTCGAACCACTTTTCAGTTCCTGCCCACATCGACATTGTGCCGCCCCTAGTAGACAAGATGGCGCCGGCCGTGGTTGATCCCACTGGTGCTCCGGATGCAGGTGCCGGCGTCACTTCTCTGGTACGGATGCTCGGCGGTAGCCGCGTGCCGGCAACGACGGGCCGATTTCGCGTCGGAGATCGGCAACGGGATCGAACACGGCGGCGCTTGCGCTGGAGGCGTCCGGAGCGTGTAGTCTAGGGATGCGGCGCGACAGGGCGGAGCACTTGCAGGAGCGCAGTCCGGGGGCTCGGCGCCTGGAGGCGGATTCGACTACGGCCTGTGCTCCGACGACGCTGTTGCTCTCCACTACGCGGCGGAGGCCGGCGTGGTCTCCCTGGCGTCGAAGTCGACGGCCTCGCCGGAGGCGGCATCCACCGCGTGCCCGCTGCGCGCAGCACCGCGCGTCGTCCATCGCAGCCGTGCCCGCCGAGGACTCCACCTCATGCCGGCTCCGCCGCCGCGTGCTGCTGTCGTTGTCGGATGAGGCGAGGATGAGCAGCAGAAGGGCGCCCACCAGGACCAGGACCGCCACGGCGACGCCGGTGCTGCCCACGGCCGGCTTCTCTAGCAGCCCCGTCGGCGGAGCAGAGTACCTTTAGCAATTTGCGGCCGCCCACGGCCATGGCAACTCACGCCAGAGAGATTTATCACGTAGATTCTTGGATCAGAAGCAAGCTGGGAATGGAGGAATTGTGGGATTCGAGGATTGCGAGTGGCAACAAGCTGAGAGATTTGAGGACGGCGGCGGCGGCGCCTTCGGAAACAAAGTGAGTGCGAGCGGCCGTGCGAGACTGCGAGGGGTGGGTCGAACCCCTCGAACCATTGGTTAGATGGTTCTTAGCGTCTGATCCAAAAGGGGCCGTTGGGGTCGTTTCGACGGGTCGGATCGGCGATCCAGTGGGTCGATCCGCTCTAGGCCCATCTTTAGCGTCACGCTCGAGACCCGGCCTCCTACGGCGCCGCCGCCGCTGGCGCTCCGGCGCCCACTGCCGCGACCAAGGACATAGAGTGAGGTCTTCGTGCTGCTTCGTCAGTCGTGACCCCAACCGCGCCGGGGGAGGAGGACGCAGCCGCCACGGCCGCGTCCGCGGGTGGTAACGTCAGGTGGTCGTGGGCGTGCAGGGCGTGCGGCGGTGACGGCGAGGCGCCGGTGCTTGCTGCCTTACCGGCACCTGTGCCTGTGCAAGACGTGCGAGCCTCAGACCGACGCGTGCCTCGTCTGCCTCGCCGCCAAGAGCGCCGCCGTCCACGTCGCTGTGAGCTGTGTTTGGAGGAAATTGATGTACCACCGCACCATTAACTTCTTTCTGTCATTTTTTATGCATTCAGCCTATATGACCCTTTTGAATTTGAGTTTTTCTAAAATATTTGACCGAAATTATTTTTTTCGCCCGCCAACGAAAAAACCAAAATTTCGGATATTCCGACGAAATTTCGCAGGAAATGTGAACCATGGTCCGGAGCCAGTGATGAAGTGGATGAATGTCCTGCTGCCCAACCAGATGCTTGTATGCTTTCTACATATATGGATATAAAACAGATTGAGAGTTTCCCCAAACATACACTACGGGAAAATTTATGTTTGCCGTGTATGGCATTCTTTGCCGTCTGCGGCATATCGGGCACATGGCAAAGAGCCCTCTTCTTGACACACGGCAAAGAGGGCTCTTTGCCGTGTGTTTTGTTTTAACACACGGCAAAGAGGTGACTTTGCCGTGTGTCTTCTTTAGCACACGGCAAATTCAGAAATAAATTTCTCTTTTCATACCAAAATTTTTTCTACTCTCCACATACAACATGTGTTACTCCATATTAAAATTTGGTACATTTTTGTATTTGTTTGCTATATTTAATTAATTAACTACATTTCACACAATTTTTTGAATCGAGTCAAATTTGAACAGCAAGTGATTGAAATAATAGAATAAAATGAGTGGAAAAATAATATTCATGTTATTTAACCCAGTTTGAGGCCATGCACATGAAATGAAAATAAATTTTGAACATCTTGTTCAAACAATATGACCACTAACATGTGCTCGAATTATTATTAAATTCAAATAAAAGAAAACAAAGTCTCAAAATCATGAAATTTGTCATGATGTGATGACATAGCACAAGGAGGCTGTGATAAAAAGTTGGGACGATTTCACATATTTTATCATAACGATGTTTACAAAATCTAAACATCTTATAAGAAGTTCATGAGTTAGTGTATGTGAGGGAGTTAGTAGATATATTTTTTTAATACAAACTTTTGTATATGATCTCATATGGAAAAAAAAGTTTATACCAAAGTCGTATAGCTCGATAAAATTTAAAACTTTGTAGTTTACAACTTTTGTATTTGAGATTTTTTAGTACTTAAAAAATACATTATAAGCTATCTGATTTCAAATTTTCAAAATTTAAAAATTTCAAATGACTTCGGATGTAAATAAGTTTTATATCAAAATTGTAAAGCTCAATAAAATATACAACTTTCTAGTTTACAACTTTTTTATTTGAGATCGTTTAGTATTTCAAAAATACATTATAAGCTATCCAATTTCAAATTTTAAAATTTTAAAAATTACAAATGACTTCGAATGTGAAAACGGTCTATAACAAAGTTGTAGATCTCGAAAAGATATAAAAGTTTGTAGTTTACAACTTTTTTATTTGAACTCATTTTGATATCTAAAAATGTATTATAAGACCACTAAAGAAGCACGAATGTGCCACGTCAGCAATCCATGTCATCAAAAGGAAGGGCTCCCATTGGCCAGAGATTCCACTCATGGATCCATGCCCCCACCGGCCCCTCTCTTTCCTTATCCTCTCCCCTCCTCACCGGCCCCTCTCTCTCCTTATCCTCTCCCCTCCCCACGGCTCTCCCCCACGAGGCGGTGGCAGCCGGAGCCCGACGGCGGCGACGCGGCGGCCGGAGCGGCGCCCGGCAGCCCGGCATGGTGGCCCCCGTGGCAGGGCACGTCTTTTTTATATTTTTCAAAAACCTTTGCCGTGTGGGATTCATGGCACACGGCAAACCAACGTGGCACACGGCAAAGATCTTTGCCGTGTGCCCGTGATGCGGCACACGGCAAAGTTTTCTTCGCCGTCGTTGTGTTTGCCGTGTGCCATTTTGCACACGGCAAAGCCGAAAGCACACGGCAAAGGTCTTTGCCGTGTGCATTTGTGGCTTTGCCGTGTGCGGGATGCACATGGCAAAGATATGGCCTCCCGTAGTGATAGGATATAGTATTTTTCTCAAGAGAAATACAGAACACGCATGCAAACATTATCCCCACTAGATTTCGGACTCGATCTGTAGAGTTGCAATAATACAGCACATGTTAAGTCCGATGAAATCAGATTCTTCAGGCAACAATTGTAAACTTCTCCAACTTTTTCGCCACCAGAGTCCGGACTCGAAACATGTACAGTTCCGATACAGCTCTTATTTGTGAGGGTTAGGCAATATATATATTTGTCCGTGCAGCCCGTTCGTTGTTGTACGGCTTACCAACGAATCTGTTACACGACCACTTCATCCTCATCGTTGTCCTTGTCCTCATCGGCTGCCCGACCATGTCATACCCAATCGTGTATCAGCTGGAACCGAGGGCTGAGGAGGAGGTAACGGCCGCGGCAAAGCCTGCAAGGGTGGATGCGGTAGCGGTAGCAGCAGTAGCAGAAAGGGCGGCGGCGGCTGAGGCAGCTCAGGCAGCTGCGGCCGCGGTGGCGGCGGTGGCGGCGGCAGCATGCGGTGGCGACACACCGGCGGCGGCGGCGGCATCGAGGACCAAGGAGGAGGAGGAGGCAGCGGCTGCCGCAAGGGCAGATGCGCTAGCGACGGCAGCAAAAAAGGTGGCGGCAGCGGCGGCAGCAGTGGCTAGGGCAGGAGGCGCGGCGTCATCGAGGGCCCATGTGGAGGAAGCGACGGCTGCAGTAGCAGTGGCAGCAGAAAAGGTGGCGGCGGCAGCGACGGCAAGGCGTGGTGGCGGGCCGTCGTCAGCGGCGGCATTGAGGGCTGAGGACGACGAAGCAGCGGCTGCATTAGCGACGGCCGCAGAAAAGGTGTTTGCAGCAGCGAGAGTGGTGGCGGCGACAACGAATGCAGGCGCGTGGTCGGTGGTCACGGCGCCAAGGGATGGTGACGCACCCTCGGAGACTTGAGGAGCTGCCGGCTGCGACGACATAGATTACCGGAGGTGTAATAGATTTCGATGCAGAGTTTGGTTACGTTAGATGCAAATATAGAGGATTATAGCGTAGTTACGTCTTATTATGGCAAAGATGATAAGTAATTTTAATTAATATTAGCAGTTGCTTTAGATTATTTTTCTAATAAAAGATGTGAGTAATAATTTATATATAGAATTAGGGATTTGGGGACAAGATATACATTTATCAGGCCTATACTAAAAAGAGCGAAAGAAATTTGTTTTGTCAAATTCGACAAGTGGACCAATGGTCGTCAAATATAAGTGGGTCAGGGGTCCTGTACGTTAGCGGCCAGGACTCTTTCTCACGCTATACGTCGGCAGCCAAGACTCTTTCTCACGCTATATTTTTCAAAACACATGCCTGCGGCACGTGCCTCTCTGCTAGTTACTTTAACTGTTTTATGATATATATATATATATATATATATATATATATATATATATATATATACGCGTTTTATCTACACGCGCGTGTAGCTACTCTCACCATCAGAATACCATCATACGTATGTGTACATACTATTTTATCACTTTGAGTATGTCCACATACTAATCCTACGATGATCCAAAGGGATATTCATGAAAATTTTCAAAAGCATCCTCAGTTTTTAATTTATTTTGATTGTACCTTATTACTAATATATAAAAATTAGTATGTCCACATACTCTATGTATGCTCACATACTTAACGTATATACCACCACAGATGGTCTAGTATCATCACATACTACATGTACATACTCTTGGTTGGGTCAGATACATCATGTATCATGAGATACGTAGGTAGGAGTAGCTACACGCGCGTGTAGAAAGGATTTTCCCTATATATATATATATATATATATATATATATATATATATATATATATATATATATATATATATATATAAATACTTTAAAGTATGTAATTTAGATAGAATTTAAGGTTTAGTCACTACAATTATAAATCCAAATATTGCTAAAACGATTATAAATCAAAATTCATGTCCTTGGACGCCAAGGCCTAATTAAATATGTCAAATCAATAAAATCTAGAAGACCTGAAGGTCTAAATGTAAATTCTTCACGTGGCTCGTCACACAAAACTGTGTTTTCATGTGTTACCGGCTAGCCTGCCGTGGCTGGCCGCACAGCCCTACCCGCCCTTGATACACAAGACGAACCTGGTGTCTTATTGCAGAATGGACAGGACAACCAACCCTACTCTACACCCGCGTGAATTGCGCCCGAACGACTCTCCAAGACAAAACAATGGTGAGATAGCATCACGATGGGCCAGAACATCCCAAGCAAACCACTGCGAAGCCAAATGCTGGTCACCATCTGGGAGCTACAGAAAGAGAGAAACGCCAAGAGTCCAGGGCTACAAAATTGGTTATCAGTACTGGTCACAAGACACGTTAGTATCATCGTTGTAACCGGTACTAGATGGACGGCACTAACATGCCACACTTTGCGGCCTCGAGGTTTGAACCCACGAACTCCGGCTTTACGCGTTGCTTACTTACCATCTGACCTATGCATCACATTGACTGAGTGGGACATGCTTGTCTTTTGAAATAACCCGCGAAGAACAGGTTACTACCACCTGGGGACACCGACCGGTACTAAATGACGCATTTAGTACCGTCTGGTGTTATTGGACTATAACGGGTCATTTAGTACCAGCTGGTGTTATTGGCCGGCACTAAATGGGCACATCATTTTAGTACTGACGAATAACACCAGCCGGCTGGTGTACATTTAAGACTGTTTAGATACCCAAAGCTTCAATGTTCTTTTCTATTTGCCCAAAATAGTCTTGTTCTTGTTTCGGCTCTTGTAATTTGAATCTCAGATTGCATTCTGAATTTTGTAACTTTTGCATACGGTCTCGGGCGGAGAGAAGATTTATATAAAATTTGTTTGTTTCAATGAGATCTAGAACTTTATAATTATTTTTTTATTTAATACTATTTAGATATCTAAAACTTCAATCTTTAGTTCTATTGTCCAAAATAGTCCCGTCCTTGTTTCGACTATTGTAATTTCAATTTCAGTTTGCATTCTGAATTTCGTAACTTTTGCATACGGTCTCGAGCGGAGAGAAGATTTATATGAAATTTGTACGTTTCGATAAGATCTACAAATTTATAGTTGAAAGTTTTTTTATTTGAAGTCGTTTACCTTCCTAAATAATAGATTTATATTTTAGGCAACAAAGGTCAAAAGTAATATAACTCACTAATGCGTCCACTAACTTCTAGGTGAGATGGTAAGGAAGGCTCGCGCGAGATATGAGGTCGTGAGTTCAAGGCTAGGCACATCACGTGCACGTATTTCGCGTGAAATACGCGTAACTTGTGACCTTCGAGCTAAAAAAATATTTTTGTCATTTTTATTTGTAAATTAATCGCTTCCGATGAGATTTTCACGCCTCTTTCAATAAGGGTCTCTGCGGTGGTCTGTGCATGTGCTTGATCGCAACATCCATCTGGTCGGGCCGGAGGCTCCTTTATATCGTGGGCAAGAGGGGACGCACGGCACACCGCGATGCATCACATGCGCTCTTGTTATTGCTATCTCCGGCAGCGGCGTTTAATCTTGCCAATCAAACAAAGCGTGTGCACGGACGGAGCCACGTACATAGTAGTGGGTGCCCAGGCACCCACAAAAATTTATGAAATCAGTGTTAATCTATAAAAATTTCTGAATATATGTTCATCTTTGTGATCTGTCTTATTTGTTCATGTCAAAATATAAGAGTGTTGCAGTGTCGATGTCCCAATCCAACCCGTCCACTGTTAGCTATTTTTTAGTTTTTTTTGTTCTGTCTGATTATGGCCTTCCAAGACAGTCTTGTATTTTTCTGCTATATCAATGAATTTCGTAACTTTTGCATACGGTCTCGAGCGGAGAGAAGATTTATATGAAATTTGTACGTTTCGATAAGATCTACAAATTTATAGTTGAAAGTTTTTTTATTTGAAGTCGTTTAGCTTCCTAAACAATAATTTATATTTTAGGCAACAAAGGTCAAAAGTAATATAACTCACTAATGCGTCCACTAACTTCTAGGTGAGATGGTAAGGAAGGCTCGCGCGAGATATGAGGTCGTGAGTTCAAGGCTGGGCACATCACGTGCACGTATTTCGCGTGAAATATCCGTAACTTGTGACCTTCGAGCTAAAAAATATTTTTATCATTTTTATTAATGAATTAATCGCTTCGGATGAGATTTTCGCGCCGCTTCCAATAAGAGTCTCTGTAGTGGTGTGTGCATGTGCTTGATCGCAACATCCATCTGGTCGGGCCGGGGGCTCCTTTATATCTTGGGCAAGAGGGGACGCACGGCACACCGCGATGCATCACATGCGCTCTTGTTATTGTTATCTCTGGCAGCGGCGTTTGATATGATCTTGCCAATCAAACAAAGCGTGTGCAGGGGCGGAACACGTACATAGTAGTGGGTGCCCAGGCACCTACAAAAATTCATGAAATCAGTGCTAATCTATAAAAATTTAAAAACAATTTTACATATATCTATACAGCTGCAGAAGTGGTGCACCCCTTCTGTCTCGCTCTAGCTTCGTCCCTGCTGCGTGTGATGGGTTCAGAGTTCACGCTACACCATACAGGCACCTGCAGGCTGCAGCAAAAGGCTGGCGCCGTGGATCCGCTTGTCTGGACCTGCATGCCGTTGGGGCGCCCGCCATATTGTGCTGCTCCATCACGGCACTGCCAACCCCTAATTTAACTCCGAGTCTCTACCGTTCTGTTTTGGCTACTGGTGGCCGGTCTCCGCATTGATTTTCAGTGACCGTACGCACGCATGCGTGTGCTTCGTCCTCGTCCTTGTCCGCTTCCCACCGCGAACGGCGCGCTCCCGCCTTTTGTCGTTGCCCCCACCACCACTGCCCATCCACCCACTCACCGTCGCCGCCGTTCCATGTGGCGTCGCCACCTTCCGCCCTGCGCCGGCTACGGGAATCTCAGAGACTACGGGGCTCGATCTGCTCTCAGCCGCGGCCGCGGGCAAGGGCAATGACTAGCAAGGTTACGATTACGCCGCCGGTATGGGCAGCGCCGCACAGAGCGAGCTAACGTGCAACGGCGTTGGCGGAGCGGTGGCCGTGCCGTCGCCGAAGCGCGTTCGCAGGGAGAACTATGTCGAGCGGTACAACATGCCGCCGGCGTCGTCAGCGGCGCTCCTGCCGATTCTGGGGATGCAGCAGTCGCCGGCGGCGGGCGCGGCAGAGCGAGCTGACGTGCAACGGAGGCAGCTGATCCTCCTCCAGTCCTCCTCGTTATAACTGATCTGATCTGATCTATACAAACCGGTCAACTAATCTCTGACCTACGCTACCAAACCCTCGGTTACAATTACAAGACGATGTTGCCATGTTGCTGGATAGGATTTGTCGGGAATGAGATGTTTATGTAAGTTTTTGTTTAGCTACGTATAATGTTTTCTTATTGAGTAAAAAATGCAAGTCAGGTCCCAAAACTAATAGCGTGGTGTCAACTGGTCCCTAAACTCTCAAAATGATCATTTAGGTCCCTAAGCTCTGTAAAAAAAGGTCTATCACGGGTCCCAAACACGCCAAATCAGCACTTGAGGCCTATGTGGCATGCCACTTGGGCACCATGTTGGATAAAATATACAATAAGCCCCTGAACAAAATCTACTTTCACATTTAAACCCCAGAGTTTTAACAGAAGACCCCTCTAAGCATTATTATTGTCTCCCTCCTTCCTTTCTTCTTCCCTAGGCACATCCGCCTCTCTCCTTTCTGAATGCATCCGCTGGCGGGGAGGTGCTCGAGCTTGGGCGCGCTCAAGCTCGCCGCTGCCATCCGCTCGGCCCACAGCATTGACCCCCATACGCTCGTGTAGGGCATGACCGCCGCCGTCCATTGCCGCAGGTGGCCTCCTGCTGGGTCGCCGCCATCCACGCCGCCACTGTCAAAGAAGAAATGTCGACGGTGAGAGATCCCAGCCATCAGCACCGAAGATGCACGACCGCACCTCGCGCCATCCCACGGGTCCTGCCTCCATTCTCCTTCACCGAGCACACCACCCGCAGCCAGCCAAATTCCTCATCCACCGTCCATCTCCCTTCAATCTGCCGTACCCGTAGCACCACCACCTCAAGCATTACACCCTCCACTACTTCTCGCTCAAAATCTGGCCGTCGTTCACTGGATCGGAAAATCCGGCCATTGACGCGCCACCAAGCTCCAAACCACTGGTAAACGCCCACTTCTGGCCCTCCTCCGCCATGAAGAAGTGCACGACGAGCTTCCCCAAGGTCTGATGCCCCTCTCTGTCCCAACTTCCCATCTCCTCTGCCACCAACGCCACCATCGGTCTTTGCTGCCGCCGAGCTCCAGGGAGAGATCCAGCTTCGGTGTGGGACGAGGGAGCTCCGGAGGCGAGGAGGAGCACCCCTAGCTCCGGGCGGGCGGCGGAGAAGCGACGTCGATGAGGAGGCACAGGGTCAAGGTTGAGGTGTGCCGCCGTCGCCCGAGTGGACCGCCGGAGCTGATGTTGGAGAGGAAGGGAAGAAAAGTGAGGCAGAGAGGTGTATCTGCCGATGACAAGTGGGTCCCACTGAAGAAAAAGTGAAGGATACATTATTTAGGGGGTTTTCTATCAAATGTTTGCCAGCATGGTGCCACGATGGCATGCCACGTCGGCTGTAGAAGCTCGCGTGGCGCATTTGGGACCTAGATGGACCCCCTTTACGCAACTTGTGGACCCAGATGGCCATTTTGAGAGTTTAGGGACCTGATTGACACCACGCGATTAGTTTAAAGACTTGGGGTGCATTTTACTCTTTCATCTTCAAGAGAAATACAGAAACACGCATGCATGCCTTAGCGTATCACATGCATTTGAACAAACCCTCGTCATACAACACACGCATTCTATTCTAAACCAGTTACCTAGGACATTTGAGTTTAAGGGACCAAGACTGTTAGATTAGATGAATAATCTTTCCTCAGGCAAAGGCGCAAAGCTTCTCCAATTATGTCCCCTGTGGCAGAACCGCCAAATTAAACTCAAATTAAGTATGATGGCCATCATTTGAACACATCCGGCACATAATCACTTAACGGTTTAACTTGGAAGCCCGCTTTCAACTTCATAAGGATCGAAACAACCACCAATAGTCTCACACGAAGGTGAGCACAGATAATACAACATGCCACAGTTTACACAAATTAAAGTACAACACTTAGTCTTTTACAACAGAGTTCAAATTACACAAATAACAGAGTCTGAGACACAACCCAGGCCCTTCCCCGGCCGAATCGAGCCCTCCTTTGGCCGGAATTGGGCCCTCCAGATCGCCGTTCGCCCAAGGACTCCTCTGTTAGAATTAAATAGAAGGCAGGGGGATTCGTGTAAAACGTAGGGACCTGTTCGTAAGGCTTTAAAATGTTCCAGGGTGTGTTATGTAAACCAAATCTGTCAAATTATAAAATCCGTTAAAAATCATAGAAATATCCGAAAAATTCAAACTAAATTTTTCCAGAATCCTTGTGAAGAATGCAATCTTTATAGAAAGAATGTAGATATGTTTGATGCTTAGTTTTTAAATTAAAATCAAATCTCAGTTTGGACAAATTTGTGCACAGTTTGATATCTACAGATTTGTTTGACTTGATCTTTGGATATGTGGTAGCTGATGACATATTTAGGCTTCTGTAAAAAGATGGCATAAAGTTACATAGTAGGTTTTGAGTTATGAATTAATCTTGCTGTCTATACATTGTTATATCTAAGATTTATGTAAATTTATATTTTCAGTGAATAAATCCCAACTTTTTTCACTGGCTTGATAATCATTTTCTATGCATGAGATAAATAGTAGAGCTTAGTTTGACACTGCTAACATGCCCTTTTAAATAATAATATTTAAAATCAACTCTAATTTTATAGCAAAATTTGCTGATCTTTTTAAGTTGTTCTTTGGCTTGTTATCTAGTCTCAGTTAGTTATAGCCTAAGTAAATTTGTTAGGTTCAATTTCTGCTAATGTGATTTTAAAATTTGTTTTATGTCTTTGTTAAATAGAATATTAGTTAAAATGTTCTATTGTTGATTTTAGTCTGAAACTTGCAAAGTAGCATCAAAATGGTTACAAAGATCAAGTGTGCACTAAATCATCATAGGTTTGTGTGTCAAAGGATGAATTAAACACACCCTATAGACAGCCAAACAGACAACTCATTGTACAAGCTGTCTGTTTAAGCTGTTTGTTAGTGTAAAAAGACAGCAAGCTGTTGTCAGAGTTGTACTTGCCCTGAGTAGTTGCTGGTAATTAAATTAATTTGTCCCTGCCTGCAGAGACCGTGATCCGTGAACTACATGCATTTATTTAATTTATTACTGTCCCTAACATGGGTAGCTAGCTCGCTAGTCATTGAGATGATACCGATACGCAAAACATATAAACCAAGACAATATGCCGGGTGATGTCTACACGCACGTCTACTGACGGATATGCAAAGATGTATATATAATAAATCTCGGAATGGTCACCGGTTAACTAACTACTAGTAATTAACAGGCGGTGTGGCGTCAAGGACTTGTATACTTTGGAGTTGGAGGTGACCTAGAGGCTAGAGAAGTAGATGTGGCGAAAATGACTTGTGCACACTTTGAAGGTGACCTAGAGGGCTAGAGAAGCAGTAGACGCGAATACGCACCGGAGCACGTACGAAATGAAATAGCGGAACAGGTCGTACGTACATGCTTGACGGCGAAGCTATCCTTTGAGATTGAAGAATTTGTGCGCATCTATCTTTCAAGTTTGAAAGCTACTAGCATCGTTTCGGATCGGAGTTGCCTCGTCAACTATTGATACCTGAGAGCAGGCTGCAGTAGTGAAATAATATCAGGCGTGTGCCATGCATGCATGGATATGGTTGTGCTAGCTATGCTACACAAGTACAATTCGCGTGTGCAATGTGCTTCGGAATCCGATGATGCTCAACCTAGCTTAATTAGCTTGACGACGTTATTGCCACGGAAAGCGATCAGTGTGTCAGTTCAGTACTGCAGGTCCACCCGGCCCCCACTTGCCGTGTCCAGTGTCCTACTCCTGCCGTGCTCTTGTAAGCTAGCATCGCCAACCATGGAATAACGCTTGATGGAGAAGCATGCAGGACACATGTGCGGTGCGTTACATTACACATTGATGCAGCAGGTCCTGTTCGCGCGCCCTGAAAGGCACGGATCGGGTTATTGCCCGCTAACGCGTTCTGGTCCAAACCCCTATCCGGCCCCAGAGCAGTGTCAGGCACGCACGACGGAGCTAGCAGAGGGATCACCACTACTACATAAACCACTTTCACAAACGGGCTATCACAACCGGTTTTGAAAAAACCGGCTGTGATAGAGCTATCACAACCGGTTTTTAAAAAACCGGTTGTGATAGTGAGCATCACAACCGGTTTGTAAGAAAAACCGGTTGTGATAGTCGGCCGGCATATCACAGCCGGTTTTTTTTACAAACCGGTTGTGATGCTCACTATCACAACCGGTTTTTGAAAACCGGTTGTGATGGTGAGCATCACAACCGGTTTCTTTACTAACACATTTTTTGAGGGCAAATTTGAAAATTTAAATTTTGTAAACGACCTCGGATGAACTTTTGACCAAAACGAAAGTTGTAGATCTTGGAAAGTTATGAAACATTGTAGTTCACCATTTTTTTATTTGAAGTCATCTTGTCAACCGAATCTAAGTTTGAATTTTTTAAATTTGAAAATTTAAATTTTGTAAACGACCTCGGATGAACTTTTGACCAAAACGAAAGTTGTAGATCTTGGAAAGTTATGAAACATTGTAGTTCACCATTTTTTTATTTGAAGTCATCTTGTCAACCGAATCTAAGTTTGAATTTTTTAAATTTGAAAATTTAAATTTTGTAAACGACCTCGGATGAACTTTTGACCAAAACGAAAGTTGTAGATCTTGGAAAGTTATGAAACATTGTAGTTCACCATTTTTTTATTTGAAGTCATCTTGTCAACCGAATCTAAGTTTGAATTTTTTAAATTTGAAAATTTAAATTTTGTAAACGACCTCGGATGAACTTTTGACCAAAACGAAAGTTGTAGATCTTGGAAAGTTATGAAACATTGTAGTTCACCATTTTTTTATTTGAAGTCATCTTGTCAACCGAATCTAAGTTTGAATTTTTTAAATTTGAAAATTTAAATTTTGTAAACGACCTCGGATGAACTTTTGACCAAAACGAAAGTTGTAGATCTTGGAAAGTTATGAAACATTGTAGTTCACCATTTTTTTATTTGAAGTCATCTTGTCGACCGAATCTAAGTTTGAATTTTTCAAATTTGAAAATTCAAAATTTGTAAACGACCTCGGATGAACTTTTGACCAACACGAAAGTTGTAGATCTTGAAAAGTTATGAAACATTATAGTTCATCACTTTTTTATTTGAAGTCATTTAGAGCCTCAAATAAACAATTTACACTCAGAAAACATTAATATGAGGGGAATCAAAATGGTATATAGACACAAACACTCTAGTGGTGCAGTGGTAGAGGAGGCTATGCACAAAGCTGAGGTCACGGGTTTGACTCCTGCCGACCGCGTAGCGCGCGATTTTTCGCGAAAAATGACGTGGGACGGTGGGTAGTGGCTGATGGGGTCCATCCCCCAAATAAATAAAATGTTTTGCTATTTTATTTTGCTTTATTTTCGGTTTAGTTGAAAACCGGCTGTGATGGGGTCATCACAGCCGGTTTTTGAAAACCGGCTGTGATAGGGGAGACTATCACAGCTGCTTTATCTCATCCGCCTCCCAAAACCGGCTGTGATAGGGGTTACGAACCGGCTGTGATGACCTTTTCTGTAGTAGTGCACGCAGCTGCAGGCCGTGTGGGCTCACGTACATACGTACGCGTCAAGCATTCAAGCTTTCAGCACGGAAAGCAGGAAGGGTCCAAGTCAGCGTACAGTAAGTAATAGTCGTCGCCATCATCCTCGGTGGTGTTTGTTCTTTTCCTTGCCGCGCCATTTCTGGGCTCGCTGCTGGTCCTCGATCTCTGCGTGACGGGGACAGATGCATTAGGTTTCACTTTCACCGCGTCATCTGATTAGGGATTCAATTTACCCGTGTCGTTATTAGCCTGTTAGGGGCAAAACCATACACATCATCAGTTCCAAATGCACGAGTCATGGAATCGCATCATCATCATTCATTAACCCTATATCTTGATGATCAACCTAACCTACGTGCATATATGGCCCATGCCTTTCGCTTTGTTCTCTCTCCTTGCTAGCTTTTATTTTGATATCTTTTTCGAGACTTTATTTTCCACCTTTTCTCTTCTCCATCTTTTTGACGTTTCGAGATCGAAACAGTTGGGCGTTGATGGGAGATCTGTGCGTGAGGCGAACGTGTGAACCCAAACCGAACCATAAGCTGACGATCCGTGCGTCCAAGCAGATGATGGCAACCCATGGATGTACATGCGTCGCAATTGCAAGAGTCACATCGGCGATCGGCCAGTGCGTGACCGACTGACCACCGGCCGTCGTCTTCTTCCCTTTTATTTCTTCCACCCATCTACGGTAGTAGCTTTCTGCCGCACATGGACGACGCATTGATGCCGGCCTTATGGCCTGTTGCGTGGGTGTAGTCCCTGTCAGTCAAACTGATGATGAGCCGCGCCTGCCTTTCGCGACCCGTCGAACACCATAACACGCTAGTCGCATGCAGGCCGGCATGGTTTGGTCTTTCGCCGTTGATATGGTTAGTCGATGGGGGATTGGAGGATGATGATGGGGACTGATGTGTTGCTAGCTAGCTGCACTGTACACTGCCCGTGTGGCCAAGTCTAACATGATTTGAATTGAAAGAGCACGCATGGAAACGGAAATGCTGGTGGTGGGCAGCCACCATAATTAGGCGCCATGGGCCCATATGGCTTAGCCGGAGTGTCGTCATTCGTTCTCTGATGACCCAATCTCTATCAACAAAATGCTAGCTTTGAACAAGTCACTAATTTGCCTCTCAAGTCTAAACAGAGACTGGCCGGGATCGAGTTGTCATATGATCCCTCGGAATCGAATATACTGCACAAGCCTATCTTCAACACGTACGCCGCGTCAACACTCAAACGCAAGGGTATCTTGGAAAGGTACGTATGGGACCGACAGAGAGAGAGTGTGGGAGACAGACCGGCCAAGGCACGCCGTCCGTGGTGCGTAGACTAGCTAGCCACAAGCAGCGGACGACCGCGTGCCTACAGTATTTGATTTGAGGTGCAACTGGTACTATCTCCCCATATATATGACGACTTCAATATATTGGAGCAGCGAATCAATCATGCAAGCACGCCAAATTTTGCCACAGGGGTACGGTTGGCCTGGCCTTTTTGATTTATTTGGCCCCAAACTTGAACATCCCAATCCTTTTTCTTGTCGATTTCGTGGATTTAATCATACAAACAAATCAACAAGG
This sequence comes from Urochloa ruziziensis, assembly GCA_015476505.1. NCBI lineage: Eukaryota > Viridiplantae > Streptophyta > Magnoliopsida > Poales > Poaceae > Urochloa > Urochloa ruziziensis. The sequence continues at coordinate 41,225,701 of CM027120.1, read as the reverse complement.
TTGTCAAAGTTGCATATTCTATTTTAAATCGAATTGGAGATCTCTGGGTAATTTCATTCCTTAACTGCTAGAATTGAGACATCATGTACAGTAGTAGTAGTTCCTACAGAGGAGAACTGAGATTAGGATATACATGGCTTCCACATAATGAAAATTATACGATCAAGAAAATGAAGAGCTTGAGTTGCACAATAAACAATAAACCCACACCAAACAACAACATATTTCCGTCCCGTAATATTTGTCATGTTTGAGAGTCACCGTAGTTGATTAATTCTTTCTGTTCTTGCCTCATCAGCACCTTTGAACCAGACATTGCTTTCACAAACTGTTTTCGCCTCACCTTCCAACCACTACATGTGCTTATTAGAAATAATAATAATGAAGAGGCGACGAATAGCTAGCGTCTCCATATACCTCGCTTTCATATATCCCGTCTGCTTCTCCAAAATGTTGACATTTGTGGCTTGTGTAGCACTGGCGTCTCATGATCATCCCAACTTCGTTTTCTAGCTAATACCTCCAAAACTCTTCTTCTAAAAAGTGCCGTTGAAGCTTCAAATAAAAGCAAGCTGCCACACCGGCATTGCCGCTTTCTCAATTACTCAATTCAGATGCGTGATCCCCGGTCTCGATCTGTTCGATCAGGGCGCATAAACAAATCTGTATGTGCATGACACAATAAAAAAGTATCATGAGCAGCAGTCACCTCTCATGGTGCTGTCGATAAGCATTACCATTTGGCAAACCAATATAATTGGTGCGTGTGTCGTCACTGAAAGAGTGCCAGCAACTAATCCAACCTTGCACAATATAATATCTCGTGGAATTAAGGAAAAAGTCTGAGACTTTGCGCAGGTGTATGCACATGCACGCACGCATGCATATAGGTCATTTTCGTTGATACCCTCAATCAAGAATATTTCTCATAACGTGCGTTCAGGTCGGTATACATACACGATGACGATGACAGTGGGGGTGTTAGGAAATTTCCTATAAATGGAGCCTTTAATTTGCTAGTTCGTACACGAATCAAAACTGATTCGCCAACTATGATGGCTGTCAGGCAGACCAATATATGTGTTCTTTTTCCCGTGGATCGCGATGAGTGGGGTGAGCTTTCAGGTCAAATTAGATGATGATCAATTAAGTTATTGTGTAGCTCAATTAGTAAAAGCTACGACCTCGACAGAAAGACTCGGGGAAATAGTTTAGTGGGTGGGCTGCTGGCGCAGTTCAATGCATTTGAGGCAGTAGAAAATTGGTCTCATTGACATTGATCTTGTCAATAGATCAAGATAGGATTTTTTTATCTAACTAATTGAGTTTGATTCCAAAATGAATGGTCCATCATGAGGACGCGGAGATTTGGTTGGCCTGCTTTTGTGTGAAAAGGGTAAAATGGTCTGCCATTGATGTTATTCTTTTTTTTTTTTTGAAGGGCGCCATTGATGATGTTATTCTTGACCAGGATCGAGTTTTATTCCAAACATCTTTTCCCACTTTTGTTTGTCCTAATAATGATATGATTAAGTCTAAAAATGGAGGAACTTGAAGATTTGATCGGATCAGAAAAGTCTGTGTAATGATGAGATGAAAATTTTAAATAATAAAGTATCAATTATGTTTATGTTCGAATAATCCATATTTATTATATTTAAATTTGAAAACTGTCCACTGTAGTTTGACTGGTCCACCATGTGCTAAACAATTGCACGAGGCAGTTCTACCCGAGCACCACACACACACACGGATATCTGTATATACTCCCTCCATACTCGTATTAGATGATGTTTAGGACAACGACACGGTCACCAAAATGTAACTTTGACTTCTTATTTTTACAAAAATATTTATTAAAAAATAATATATGTATACTTTTCTAAAAATACTTATCAAGACAAATCTATTCATATGGTTTTCACATTTTCAAACTCAATGACTTAAAAGTTATTCGTGATTTATATTCCCAATGTTTGACTAAAACCTTGTCCTAAACATCATCTAATACGAGTATGGAGGGAGTATTCATTTTAAGGAAACAAAAGCAGCATCATTGCTAGCTGGATTTGTTTATGGCTGGATAAGATCCACCATTTTGCCCTGACAATTTGTTTTGGTTCGGTTGGCTAGCCACCATCACACATGCACATGTCCTAGCCAATATTGAGCCCCAGGCGGCCAAGCTGATGGATCATGTCATGTGGAGTGCAGATCACAACGCACCTACTAAATATACAACTGAACACCAAAAAACAAATCCTTGTGTCCAGAAGAGTCTTCCAATCAAGAGCATCCAACACTGCTGTTTATTTTGATTCCATCGAATGACCTAGCTAAATTATTGAGTAAATTACTACAGATGCGTAGATCTATCTGATCGAGTTGAGTACGAGCTAGCAGTCTTTTAACTTTTTTATTGATTAGATATAGTGTACAAGCTATTTGGAATTAGTTAATCCCTCTCATGGTCAGAACTGTTTGGCTTGTCATCAGAGTATCAGACACCTGCAATTCAGCAACCTATTTTTTTTTCTAGTATAAAGATTCTATTCATAGACATTATGATATGGTCAAATTCAACCCTTAGCGGGATCGATTTGAATAATACGAGAAATAAAATACAACTCAGTTTGATTACGTAGATCTTTTTTTGAAAAGGATGATTACGTAGATCTCGAATAATAATTTGGCATATAGCAGTAGTACGAATACTATGCATTCACACCGGTGGACTGTACGAGCGAGTACTCCTACCCATCCATTCAGAGCTGTCGGGGCGTGGGTGGGCCCCGCCACGGAAACGCTTTGTCGCGGCCGTTGCGGCAGGCGCGCCATTATTGCGGTAACCGCCCGAGTAATCGGCCTGGTAATTTCCACGTGGCGTCGCCTCCTCCAGCTTTATATATCCTCAACTCTCGCCTCTCGCCTTCACCGCCATCTCTCATCTCGTTTCATTCCCCTGGACAAGAAGACTTGGCGACATGGCCGTGCAAGCGCAGTTCGGCGGCCTCGCAGGCTTCTTGCCGCCCTATGGCAGCGGCGGCGGATTGGCCGAGGAGCAGATGCTAGCGCTCCTGTCGGCCCGCAGCGGGCAACAAGACGGAGCAGTACAACTGCGCCGCCGCCGGCGTGGTCAGCGCCGCCCAGAGCGAGCTGACGTGCAACGGCGGCGGCGTGGTGCCGTTACCGTCGCGGAAGCGCGGCAGGGATGACGATTTGGAGCAGTACGTGGCGTCCTCGTCATCGGCTCTGCTTCCGCTCCCGGTGATGCAGCAGGCGGCGATTCCGAACAGGATGGCGGACTCCGCGGCGGCGGCGGCGTCGACGAGCGGCCGGCCGGCCAACATGTCATCGGCGGCGGACGCGCTGGTGGTGGCCGAGCTGTGCCGGCACGGCGCGGCGGAGGTGGACGCGCTGGTGCGCGCCGAGTGCGAGAGGCTGCGCGCCGGGCTGGAGCAGGCGCACAAGCGGCAGCGGCAGTCGGTGGCGCTTGCCGCGGCGGCGGGCGCGGCGCGGCTGCTACGGGCGAAGGACGCCGAGCTGTGCGCGGCGCGCCGCCGCGCGGCGGAGCTCGAGGAGCGGCTCCGGCAGGCCGCCGCCGAGAGCCAGGCGTGGTGCGGCGTCGCGCGCAGCAACGAGGCCGTCGCGTCGGGGCTCCGCGCCGCGCTCGACACGCTCCTCCTCCGCGGCGTCGGCGCCGGCGCGTGCGCGGCGCAGCCCGCCGAGGAAGGCTTCGGCGACTCGGATGCCGGACTTGCCGCGGCGGACGACGCGGAGTCCCGCTGCTTCGTGGAGGCCGACGGCGCGGGCGCCGCCGCGGACGCCACGTCGTCCCCGGCGACGGCGAGCAAGTGGGCGTGTCGGGCGTGCGGCGGCGGGGAGGTGACGGTGCTGCTGCTGCCGTGCCGTCACCTGTGCCTCTGCAAGTCCTGCGAGCCCCGGGCGGAGGCGTGCCCCGTCTGCCTCGCCGCCAAGAACGGCGCCATCCACGTCGCCGCCAGCTGAGCCGCGCGCGTGGGCCGCCGATCGCCGTCGTCCGCGGCGCGTGCGTGCCTCTCCGGGCCTCCGGCTCCGGCGATCTCACGAACAGAGCCCGCCATCAGTTTGTTGCAGTTGAGTGATTAGCCAGATACACACACCCCATCATCAGTTGCAGCTGATTAGCCAGATACAGTGAGGAGTAGATTAGGGCCAACCAATTAACCCCGTTCGTTGTGTTCTTTGCGGGAGATTTACCGTAGGGTGAAAGTCCTGGTCTGGGTGACATGGGAATGGAGCAGCAGATTAGTATGTAGTTGATGTAAAGGATACTAACCTTTTGGTTTTACTGCTACTATAGTAGGACTTACTGTTTTTTACTGTACAACGGCATAGTTACCGAACCGTGCATGCTCTGTTTTTTGCTCTGTTTCTTGGCGGAGTCATGGCACGGACGCAGATAAAGATACACGCATGAATGAGATGCAGAGTTGCAGCAGACTGCCTTGTCTGTACAGTTGTTTGTTGCGATGCGACGCAATTGCAGCTGCAGCTGCCTGCAGCAGTCTGCGGACGCCTTTGCCATCATGCCATGTCGCCTCTCTTTTTTTTTTCATTACAGGCCTGCAGACAGGTTTATTTTGCGGGACACTCACGCACTGGCGTCTGCCATTCACGCTGCTCCTGCCCGCAATGATCTGCCAAATCTGCCGGCCACGATCTGATCTGCCATTGGTGTAGCAGCTGATTAGCTGAAGAGAAAGTAATGACGACCCTGCCGGCAAGCAGCTTTTGGTACCAGCACGGCAGAGCACCGGCAGCGGCCGGGCACCGTTCCGTGCGCCGCGCCCCCCCCTCCTGGTGCGGCCCGGGCAGAAAGGGGAGAAAGCGTCGTCGTGGCTTGCTGCCCTTTTACCTTTTTCCTTGCTCTGGTGGTACAGTAGCTTTCACTTTCGTCGTCGTCATCAAAGACGAAGGAGGACGAGGAGCTGCGTGACGAGCTCAATTGACGCGGCGAAAACACTTTTTCTGTTGAGAGCTGATCGAGACTGCAGCAGCATGTCGGGTGCCAGCAGCAGGAATCTCGAGCAGTTTGGGACACACTTGCGTTTTGTGCGTGCGCGCGCTCCTCTCCCACGCACCCACTACTTGAAATCAAACTGGTTGATGATTATTTGGTACGGGCTTCGTAAATGCAGGTGGCGGGGGCGAGGATGATGGGCGCTCCAGGCACCTCTCGCCCGGGCGTCCCCAACCCAGATTCATTGCCGGCCGGCGACCCGCCGGCGGGCACCACTCCACCACATACGCCGTCCAGTGACCCACTGGCGGCGAACGAGCTCTCTACTCCGCTACGAGCTGCTGCGGAAAGAGGTGAGGCGTTGGAGCTCCATTACTGCTCTAGCGCAGAGAGGTCTGTCAGCCCCGCTGCTGGCGAGGAGGAAGTCCAGAAGACGGTGGAAGCATTGAAGACTTCAGCGGGCGAAGCATTGAAGGCAGGAGTCAAGGCTACCAAATTTCCAGTAGCCTCCACGCATGATCCAGACGCTAATGGGATATCTTACAAGGACGCTCTGCTGAAGCCCCGTACTTTCCGGCCGCGTTTCCCTCTCGTCCCGTCGCATCAGGGAAAGGAGGTATGGCTACAGGAGGAGCGCAGAGGGGCGCGGCGCGGTGGTGCTGGCTCCGTTTGGTCTCGCCTGGGTGTTGACGCTGGTGCGCCATCATTTCGAGGGGGGGCTACTGCTGCGGGCAAACACAACGGGGAGCTGAGGAGAGATAGCCACTTCCTCGTGCTGCTCAAGAAGAAGGCAGGCGACCGACGCTGCTTCAACTGCTTCGGCGCCGGCCACCGCATCTCTCAGTGCCGCGACCCTCCACAGTGCCTGGTGTGTTCCCGTTCCGGGCACAAGGCTCGGCTTTGCCCTCGGCGTCGCGCTCCGTCCGCTGCTGCGGCTGCTCCTGAGGTGACGACGCGGGGTGGCCAGGGGTCTGCTTCTGGCCCCAAGCGGCAGGAGGCAGGCAACGAGAGAAGGATGGACCCCATGGCCATGGAGTTCACGCCGGGCGACATCTACTTCCGCCCCCGCGAGGTGGTGGCTGCGGCGACGCGTACCAAGGAGATCCGGGAGGAGGAGCACGCGCTCGAGCTCTATACTCTGGTGGCGGTCCAGCGTGATTGCAGGGTGCCGTTGACCTGTGCGGCGGTGTTCCGGGATGCTCCACATCAGCTTGGCGTCCCGGAACACGAGTTTGCCGTGGAGGGGCTAAGCCAGGCGAAGTTCTTGCTCAGGTTTGGGTCGCCTGCCCTCCGGAATGTGGCGCTGGCGGCACCGAATCGGGCGTTCCAGGTGGGGAATTGCGTGCTCAACATCATGCCATGGAGTAGGCGCATTGGAGCGTCGGTGGGAAAGCTCAGATTCCGGGCCAGGATCTGCCTTGAAGGTGTGCCGCGCCATGCCCGCAACACCACAGCGGTGGCGCAGCTCTTCAGTAATCCATCATTCATCGATGAGATTGACTGCACGGTGGAAAGGGAGGAGGAGAGGTTCTGCTTCACTGTCTGGGTATGGACTGATGCACCCAACGACCTCGCGCTGCAAGGTACACTTCAGCTCCAAGAGCCTGTTGATCTTCCTGATGCTTACTACTCTAGCATGGATACTATGGAGTCGTCATATGTGAGGACTGCACCGCTTAAGACTTTTGATTATGAGGTTCTGATCCACCTAGATAGGGTGCTTGATTACACACTGCCAACTGCTAGCCCGGGTCGACACAGTTTTCACAGTGATATTAGCGGCGTTCCTGGAGAGGATCCACCCATGGCAGATTATCCAGAGATCTACAGATACGACTGGGTCTTGGGGGAGAGGGATGATCGGCCGGCACGTCGCACCTCGGTGCTGGACCGGCTAGGAGGGTGGGTGGACCGATCCGATCGATCGCCGCCCCGTGGAGGACATGGGGGCGGGTCTGGTTTCAGGCAAAGGCCACCGGCGACCATGCATGATGTTGCCAGGATGTCCTCTGGCCGGCGGCGGGATGATGGTGCTGGTAGTTCTGGGGGGTACGGACGACGGCACTGACGGCGGCCATGCCGCCGGTGAGGGTGGAGCGGCCAATGCCAGGCAGGTGTGGCGCCCAAAGCAAGTGCAACCAAAGGGGAAGGACAGTGGTGCTCAGCTGACCAACACAGATGACAGTTTCCTTTCCTGTGTAAGTGAGATGCAGATACAGAGGTCGCTGGACCCAATGTTGGAAGAGGCCAACAAAGCTCCACGCCCAAGAATCAGTCGGTCCGCAAGGTCGCAGTGCTCGGTGGAGCCAACTACGACCATGGCGGACCCGACTCTCCCTGCTCATGTGGATGGCGATGGTGGCTATGATGGTCTGCTTTCTGCTGGTCAAACTGACCTTGCTGCTGGTCTGGACAAGGATGGAGTGCAAGTAGGCACCAGGAATGGGCGTGGTTCTGTGGAGAAGACCCAGATGGTCCCAGCGAAGGGAGGGAGTGATCCTACAATTATTGAGGCAGCTGTTCAAAATCCGGTGGATCAGCTCATAGCCCAAAACACTGCTCAGTCTTCAAGTGGGCCGTGTGATATGGGCCTTGATGTGGTGCGGCCAGTGGGCCAAGTTGCAAGCTGACCCTGACGCGCCACTCACTGAGAACCCTGCACTGTGGTTTGATTTAAATCTGGGTTTCGAGGAGGTTCTTGACCTTACTGATCAGCAGCCCCAGGATACTATCAATCTGGCATCACAAGATGATGGTTGCCGTGAAGTGCTTGGTCGGGCAGAAACAAGGTTGAACAAGGAACAGAGGGAATCATCCATTCACAAGCCTCATGGTCGTGGGGTGGCACGCTACTCGGTGCCGCTGAAGAAGGCCCTCCTATGCAACCCAGCGATGTGATCCAGGGTGGGGCACCTTGAAGAAAGGATCAGAGGTGGTTGGTGGCCAAGTGGAACGGAAAGCAAGCAAGGCAGATCGGGCTGGGGGCTCGGTGGAAGAGAAAGCTTCAGCTCTGTTATTGAGAACAGCGGGCCTGCTTGTCCAGGATGAAATCCCAACCGAGGCTGCACAGCAGCAGTTTGCTGAGGAGTTTGTAAAGCCGATTCAGTCTGAATTGATGGGAGAAATGCGCGGAGCGTTTGGCCTGACAGCGGTGGGGTCTGCCAGGGGCCTAGCGGTGCTTGCTGCAGATGCAGATGACTGATGTGCGGCACTGGCCGCCTGTGGGGTGCTCACCATTGAGCATGTGTATCTTTCTTTCTTTTATGTTAGTCCTCTTAATAATTCGTCAGGTATGGCTGGTTGGAAGGAAGTGGTGGAGGCGGCTAGCCGCCAGGGATAGGCACGATGGTGGTGTTTTGTGTTGTTGTTGCTGTTTTTCTTCAGTTGCTGCTGCCTTTTCTGATTCGCCTGGTGTCTGCTTTGAGGGGCTGCAAGCTGCAACTAGGCGCTGCCGGCGGTGTTCCCTTGTTTTCTATGATTGAACAACAATGCAAAATCGTAAACTGGAATGTCCGGGGCCTTAATAATACGGTAAGGCGGAAAGTAGTACGAGACTTGGTGGGGGATACAAAGCCACAATTGTCACGCTTCAAGAGACCAAGCTTGATGCTACTGATACTGATATGGTGAATGAAATACTGGGGAATCGATTTGTTAACAACTTTGCTGCTTTGCCTGCTATTGGAGTCTCTGGTGGTGTTCTGATCGCGGTTGATGGAGATCACTATACTATTTTGTCCTCTGAGATTGGTGTCCATACAGTAACAGCGCTGATTTCAGTGAATTCAACTGCAGAGCAGTGGCATATCACAGCAGTGTATGGTCCTCAAGGGGATGCGGAGAAGCTTCAATTCCTAGGAGAACTGAGATGGGTGCAACAATCGGTTTGTGATAAGTGGCTGGTGATAGGAGACTTCAACATGATCTTGCAAGCAGCGGATAAAAGTAACAGCAATCTGAACAGACGCCTAATGGGGGCTTTCAGGGATCTTGTGCGAGATCTGGAGCTAAAGGAACTAAACTTGATGGGGAGGAAGTATACATGGTCTAATGATCGTACTCATACTAGAATTGATAGAGCCTTTTGCACCCCGGCTTGGGATATCATGATGCCTAACGTTTATTTGCAAGCTCTATCGTCGAGAGCCTCTGACCACTGTCCCCTGATGATTGTTGGCAATGATACAGTAACAAGGTACAAGGGTTTCAGATTCGAGGCATTCTGGCCGAGACTTGGCGGATATAGCGAAGTGGTGCAGGAAGCATGGTCCAGGGAGATGCAGATCATGAACCCTTTCTTAAGGCTACACACCAAACTGCAGCGTACAAGCAAGGAGCTACGCAAGTGGGCATGCAGCTTAATTGGCAATAACAAGGTCTTGCTCTGTGCAGCGCGGCAGCTCATTGGCATCTTTGATGTTGTCCAGGAGTACAGACAGCTAAGTGAAGAGGAGATCCAGTTCAAGCGAGAGTTGAAAATGAGATTCCTGGGAATGACGGCTGTAGAGAAACTTCGAGCAAAGCAGTCGTCTCGGTTAGCGGCAATAAGAGCAGCAGAGGCCAGCTCCAAACTATTCTATATGCAGGCTAATGGAAGACGTCGCAAGAATCATATCCATCAACTGCAAGACAGCAATGGGATCCACTTCTCCCATGCTGAGAAGGAAGATGTGCTATTTCAGCATTTCAGTTCCCATTTTGGACGGCCAGACGCCAGGGAAGAGACGCTTCATTGGGATGAGCTGGGGCTCACTCGACATTCACTAGATCACTTGGAGCTGCCGTTTTCGGAGGAGGAAGTTCACGAGGTCATTAGCTCGATTGCAGCAGACAAAGCCCCCGGCCCTGATGGATTCATTGGTCTGTTTATGAAGCAAAGTTGGGAAATAATCAAGGATGATCTGATGAAGGCAGTGGACTACTTCTACCAGTTGCATGCACAGCATCTAGATAAGCTAAACACTGCGCACATTGTACTGATTCCCAAGAAGGCAGATGCAAAATGGGTTGCAGACTACAGGCCGATTAGTTTGACACACTCGATAGCCAAACTCCTCTCCAAACTGTTGGCCAATAGACTAGCTCCTGAACTCAATTAATGGTTTCCAGGGCACAGAGTGCTTTTATTAAACGGAGAAGCATCCAAGATATTTCCTATATACACAAAACATGATTAAGATGTTGCATAGGAAAAAGCAGGCTGGCTTATTCTTGAAACTGGATATTGCCAAAGCATTTGACTCCGTAAGGTGGGATTACTTAATGGAAGTTTTGGCAAATTTGGGATTTGGGCCGAGATGGAGAGGATGGGTATCTGCATTGTTGTCAACTAGTTCGACTGCTGTGCTTTTTAATGGTTCACGAGGCAGCTGGTTTCGGCATTATACCGGCCTAAGGCAGGGCGACCCGTTGTCCCCCATGTTGTTTATCCTTGCCATGGAGCCCCTACAAGCGCTTACTGCACCTGGCAACAAGAGATGGCATGTTGACACCTCTGTACAACCAACAGGCAACACTGAGGACAAGCCTCTACGCTGATGATGCGGCTATTTTCTTGAATCCAGTAAAGGAAGATGTGACTGTGGTGGCCCATGTTTTGCGTCTGTTTGGAAGAGCGTCAGGACTGCTAACCAATCAAGCTAAATGTGCAGTATACCCGATTCGCTGTGAGCAGCTAGATGTTCAAGAAATAATGGCCTCATTCCAATGCCCCATACAGAGCTTTCCTTGCCAGTATCTTGGCTTGCCACTAAACACCAGGACTATCAGAAGAGTGGATGTACAACCACTCATTGACAAGATGGCCAACAGACTGCCGACGTGGAAAGGAAGGTTTCTTAACAAAGGAGGACGTCTCAAGCTGTTGAACACGGTTTTAACATCAATGCCGACCTATTTCTTGACAATGTTTCCCCTTCAGAAGTGGGCAATTAAAAGGATCGATAAAATTCGGAGGGGTTTCCTTGTGGAAAGGTAGTGACGATGCCAGGGGAGGTCATTGCCTGGTCAGTTGGGGCAGAGTCAAGCGGCCCAAGAAATTAGGCGGCCTTGGTGTTCTTGATCTAGAGCTCTTTGGGAGGGCACTGAGATTACGGTGGCTGTGGTACCAGTGGACAGATCCGGAAAGGCCTTGGGTCGGCACCGATGTTCCCTGCAATGAGATTGACAAACAATTGTTCAGAATGAGCACTAAAGTGACCGTGGGCGATGGAAGAACAGCAAAATTCTGGGAGTCCAGTTGGTTAGGAGGGGAAAGCACCACGAGACATAGCACCAAACCTATACAGGCTTGCATGGCGGAAAAACCAAACAGTGCATGATGATTTGTGCAATGATCACTGGACTAGAGGACTATGGAGGATGACCACGGTTCAGGAAATGGCTGAGTACATACTCCTCTGGTGGCTCATCCAGGAAGTGCACCTAAATAGCTGCCCTGATCAGATCACTTGGCGCTGGACAAGTGATGGTGTTTACACAGCTAAATCGGCTTATGAAGTGCAGTTTGGAGGTTCTTTCTGTACCTACAACACTACAGCGATCTGGAAGGCAAAGGTTGAGGAAAAGCACAGATTCTTTGCGTGGCTACTGGTGCAGCAGAAAATCTTAACTGCGGACAAACTCCAGGCGAGGAACTGGCCATGCGAACCTGAGTGTGTGCTCTGTGACCAGATTGAAGAAACCGCGGAGCACCTTTGTCTACACTGTGTTTTTGCCCAAGAAGTTTGGGTCCTAATCAATCACTGGACTGATGGGCTAGTGCAAGTGCCGACACCAGGTATTGGACTACAGGAGTGGTGGAACAGAGCAATGCAAGGACTGACAAAGGAAAACAAACGCCGCATGAGCTCCATCCTGATCTACACGACATGGAACATCTGGAAAGAGAGGAATAGAAGAATTTTCGAGCAAGCTGTATCAACGCCGCCAAGAGTGTTTGCCTTAATCAAGGAAGAGATGAAGCTACGTGCCTGGGCTTGCGAGGGAGAGGGAGCTCCCTGACGAGCAAACACGTTTTACATGATTATTAAGCAGTGCTTTGAGATGTCATTTTTTATGTAATATCGATCCCTGTAACGAACCGTCATTCTCTTCTTCTTAAATGACAAGCAGTGCTCCTGCTAATTTTCAAAAAAAAAAAATGATTATTTGGTACTACTTGGTACTAGGTTATTAGGAAACGCATATACTTCCTCTTTTCTTCATTTCTATCTTCCTCACAAAAGTTGGTTGGCAGCACAGGCGACGGTGATGAACATACGTACTGTACGGTCGAGATATGATCGATCGATGACTGTCTGGTCCGGATCAAAACACACTTTTGGTGCGGTTTGTACCTTCTCCTCTTTTCATCATCCTTTGTCCATTCACGCGTACGCGCGTCTGCGTATTATTCTTTCCTTAGGCTTGTTCCAGGTGGCTGCTTTACCACTGCACTCTCTCTAGTAGTACTTGCTTTTTTCTACTACTACCACTACTTACCAGTATATAGGAAGTATCTTTCTTCCACTAGCTAGTGGGTCATTACAACCCTCTAAGGGTGGAGCGGAGCCGCGGCCTGGGAGCGCTCCGAGGGCGTCCCGCGATGGCGCGCCGTTGGATCCCTCCCGGGGCACGTGGACGGTCGTGCACGGCCTTGACGTCACGGGTTCGCCCTCCCCTGGGTCCGCCCTTCTCCCTTGCTGTGGACGCTTCTCTCTCTGCTCCGCCGTACATGGAGGTCGTGCGACGCGACGGCGCCCTCACCCCCTGGCCCGCAGCTTCCCCACGGCATGGGTCGGTTGCTTTTAGGTCGCGCCGACGCTTCCTTCTCCCCAGATGGTCTCTTCTCTCCCTGGTTCTTCTCCTGCCCCGGTACCTCCCCTTCCTCTTCGTGTGCTCTTCCCGTTCTCTTCTTTCCGGTTCGCTTCCGATCTGAGGTCCTGCTGCCGACCCGGCTTGCGTGACTCTACTCCGCTGCCTGTTTCCTGCCTCACCTTCCGTTGCTTTAGCAGCCACCTTAATCGATTCGTTTCCTTTTGTATTTCCTGCCTCGCCTTCTGTTGCTTTAGCAGCCACCTAATGGATTTGTTTCCTTTTGTATTTTGATGTACGAATTTCGGTTCTTCCCCTTCCCGTTCGTCTTCTTGATTTTTTTTTTCGATTCGTTTATTTGTGTAACTGTTTATTCTTTTCCCCCCTTTTTGAGTATTGACGATGGATGTGACTCCTTTTTTTGGTTGCAGGTGCCAACAGGTTTGGAGTAGGGGCTGCCGGTCTTCGGTTTGTGCTGTATCTGTGGATCCCTCTCACTGTTTCTTGGTTACAGGCTACTCCGAGGTCCGACCAAGTTGAAATCAGCTTGCGTCTTTCCGTTCAGGTATGATTTGGCTCTCCTTTTTGGACCTCCCCTCATCCTTCTGATCTATTTAATGTATTCCTTTTTATTTTCTTTTTCAGATTAAACCAGTTATGTATTTAGGATTTCTAGGATTGACACGTGCTTTGATGTCTACTATAGTTTGAGTGCGCAGCGCTACATGTCGTTATTTTTGTTCAAACCAGCTACGATTCTGTTGCGACTGATTGCGCTTAATTGGTCCATCGACGAAGGCTCTTTGTTTCTCGCTATGTTAGGCCCTTCCTCCTCTCAACACCGCTTGCCGTACCTTTTCCTGTTTATGCTTTGTAGAGGATGTTTGCTGATAATAGTGTCGGTCAGGGCCTTCTAATGGTTCCATCAGAGAGGTCTGCGTTTGATCATGCTCTTGGTTACTTATCATTTTTAATCATGTTCCTTTACTCTTGATGTGCGTACTGGGAGTCGTCTGTTGGATCTGTGCTATTTCTCTCTGCTGCTGTGATGGCTGTTACCTTTGTGCTGCTGTATTTTGTATTCCTGGTGATCAAGGCAGTAGGCACATACCTTTGTGCTGCTCTATTTTGTATTCCTGGTGATCAAGGCAGTAGGCACATACGTTGACTAAAGTATCTTCTTTTGCATGGTGAAATATATTAAATTATGTGTGAAAATTTCTCAAAGGATACTAAAATTGTTTAAGTTAATAACTGTCGTGGTCCATATTGAAATTTTAATATGATTCTTTTTTATGTGAGAAACACGCCGGAAAACATAGGCAACTCAAGGTGACTTTCCACGGTTTCCTAAAGAATAGCTGTAGTGTGCTCACATAATGGTTAAGCCAAATATTCCAATTCGAATTGTGAGCAGCCAGTTAAATGATAGGTTCTGCAAAATGGTTAATGAAAACTCTTAAAGATATACGGCAGATGAAACATATGTAGGTTTATTGTGTTTTTTAGAGCACATATTAGTCTGTTATTTCCGGCTGTAGCAATAGTGGATTGGTGCAGTATATAACCACGTTGTTGTCTGCCAGCGTTTCGTGTAGCAGAATAGGTGTGTCGGGTATAGCAGTTTCCCTCTGTCGTATGCGTTATTTTTTTTATTTGTATTCTTCTTCTCTAATTTCGTATGTTTCATCGACGTTTTTATGCAGTGGTCTCACAGTCCTATTTTGATGGAGGCTGTTCCACCTGTTGTTCGGCGCATCCGGCGCTCTCGAAATCATCATGCTGGTCTTCCTATGTTTGTCGCTTCTTACGGTCGCCCATCGTTGTCCATAGAGGAAGCTCTACACAGGATTCAATGCGGAAAGAGGCAGAGTACTGTTTGGCCCTTTTTCCCCTTTTCAATTTTTTTTCGTCTACCAACTGTTTTATTATAGATTTTCCTTTCTTCCGTTTCTATCTTATCTTGCTACACTGTATTGATATACACAGGAGATCAGTTTTGCCCTTTATTATCTGAACAAGCTTCCAAGAGGCGTCGTCTCTCTCGAATCAACAAGAGAAAGCAACTTCGTTTGGTTGATCAAGGTATTGAATTGTCTTTACATTACAGTATCATTCCAATATCGAAACAACTTAGTCTCCAAAAGGAAGTGGTATTGATATCCTTTGTGCTCCTCTGCAGGTCTTGCTGCCTGTGTTTCTTCCTCCACATCCCGGGATTTTGTTCCTCGCGAATATGCTGAAGCATTGAAAGGTACTGTTTGTTGCACTCTTGGGCATGGTCAAACACACTGTTCAGCTGTTGTGCAAATAGAATAGCATCATACCATACCGTGATAAGTAGTTTCATTTACTAAGGTAGCATAATGCGTCAGGGATTATTAATTCATGAAGTCAATATAGACGAAAGGTGCTGCATTCTTTCAATAAATGTTTTTCCCTATAGAAAGGGGAAATACTGAAAATACTTAGCAGTTCATTGTATTAATTCATCGGCTGAATGAGTAAGTCCCATCTTACTTCACCATCAGAAAACACTAGCAGAAGCAAAGCCGGTCCAATCAAGTGGTTATGCTACGATTTATTATCCTTTGTCTATTTTATTATAATTTCCTTTTGTGTGCCTCACATTCTTTACTGTGTTATGTTTTATAGACACATATCCGGAGCGATGTTACATTGGTCGCCCTGAGTACAAATGCCAATATTGTGGCGCTATATTTTGGTACCATGAGAGGGTGAAATCAGAATCTGCTTTTACTCGAAGAAGAATTATTTACAACATGTGCTGCAAAGCTGGCAAGGTTCGTCTTCCGTCATTTGCGTCTCCTCCGCCGTTGCTCAATGAATTGTTAAGGTTTGATGGTGGACCTCGCTCTCGAGCGTTCTTACAAAAGATCAGGCATTACAACTCTTTATTTGCATTCACGTCAATGGGCGCATCTATTGATCGCAGTGTTAATAATGGTAATGGTCCTCCAGTGTTTAAGATATCTGGTCAAGTATGCCACAGGATTGGTTCCCTTTTACCTGCTCCTGGTTCTCCACCTAAATTTGCTCAGTTGTACATTTATGATACTTCGAATGAGGTAGCAAACAGACTTGCAGCGGTTGGTTCTACTGATATTGCAGGCGATGATGTTTGTCCTGAAATCACTGCTGATCTTCTAAGTATGCTAGATGAGGTTAATCCGCTGGTTAAGCAGTTTAGGATGGCAAGAGACAGACTAGCTGAGCATGGAAACGAAGAGATTGGCATTCGAATTGTAGGTGCCAGCGAGGATGATCCAGTCCAATATGAATTGCCAACAGCATCAGAACTTGCCGGTCTGGTGATTGGTGATTTTTCTAAAGAAAATTATAAAAGAGACATAATAGTTCACGGCACAAATGGAGCGTTACATCGTGTCTCATGTTTGCATCCTGCCTACATGCCACTTCAGTATCCTTTGTTGTTTCCATACGGGGAACGTGGTTATCAGCTCGGGATAAAATATCAGGGTGCTGACCTTTTTGCTGAAAATTG
Organism: Urochloa ruziziensis; assembly: GCA_015476505.1. NCBI lineage: Eukaryota > Viridiplantae > Streptophyta > Magnoliopsida > Poales > Poaceae > Urochloa > Urochloa ruziziensis. The sequence goes on along the minus strand of CM027120.1, from coordinate 41,209,379 downwards.
CCGTGCAAAGGTAACAATGATGGACCATTACTGTTATCGCTGCCACTATAGGATGGACGAACCGAATCCATTCCTCTGTTACGGCAGGTTGTCAGAACAAGCCAAGGTAGATGGGTATGCATGTGTTGAAGAAGGCAGATTGCAGTATATTAACGATCATCAAGATGATCTAAGATGTGAATATTTTCAAGGTGTGGTGGATGCCGTTGGAAAAGGCACTCTTGACGGTTCAAGCATTGGTAAAAAAAAATTCCTACCTGCCAGTTTTACAGGCGGAAGACGTTACATGACACAAAACTATCAAGATGCTTTAGCAATCTGCAGAGTTCATGGATGTCCTGATTGGTTTACCACATTCACGTGCAATCCTAAATGGATTGAAATTATGGAATCGTTGGAAAGTGAGCCAGGGCAACGCCCCAGTGATAGAGCTGATGTCATTGTTCGGGTCTATAAGATAAAGCTTGACGAGATGATGGACGACATCAAAAATGGTACTGCATTTGGACCTATTGTAGCAGGTGAGTTGTACCCATATACTTTGGCTGATATTTCCTTTAGTGTGTTCTTTGTATTCATGCCTGTACATATGATCTCAGTCACGCCCTCTTCGTTTCAATATTGCTAACGCCGTTCTTTTTACAGTGTTGCAGAGTACAGAATTTCAGAAAAGAGGCCTTCCGCACGCTCATATACTAATTTGGATAAAAAAGGACGGAAACGAAGGTACTACTTCTGTTGTCGATTCTTTCATATCGTGTGAAATTCCTGATCCTAATGTAGATCCCTTAGGATACACTTTAGTTGAAGAGTTTATGATACATGGACCGTGTGGAGAGTACAATCCAAAATGTGTATGCATGAAAAAAGGAATATGTTCTAAGCACTTTCCAAAGGAATTTAATGATGAAACTACAATTGATGAAAAAGGATTTGCTGTTTATCGTCGACGTAATGATGGTCGTTATGTGATTAGAAACGGAGTACGTTTGGATAATCGGTGGGTAGTGCCTTACAATATGTATCTGCTTAAGAAATTCCAAGCTCATATTAATGTTGAATGGTGTAATAAGAGCAAGGTTATAAAATATCTGTTTAAGTATGTTACAAAAGGCCCTGATTTTGCTAAGGTTGGATTTAAACGAAAAAGGTGCGAATCAAATACTGATGTGCAGATTGATAACAATGAAATCGATGAAATCGAGGAATATCTAGAATGTAGGTATTTATGCGATAAGGAGGCACTTTGGAGGTTATATAGTTTCGATATACACACAAAGTTGCCTTCAGTTGAGCGCCTTGCTGTCCATTTGCCCAACATGAACTTTGTCATGTTTAGAAAAAAGGCAAAATTATCAGACATTGTCACAAACGAGTTTTTGCAAAGAACTACACTAACTGAGTGGTTTAAAGCGAATCAATTTTTTCCAGAAGCTAGAAGGTTAACATATTGTGATTTTCCTAGCGAATGGCGATGGGAAAGGGATCAACGTATTTGGACACATAGATCACGAAATATGAAAATTGGTAGAATTTACTACGTGCATCCGTCGGAAGGCGAACGATACTATTTAAGAATGCTGCTGACGTTGGTTAAAGGAGCGCAGAGTTTTGAGGATTTAAGGACTCACAATTCGACCATCTTTCAATCGTTTAAAGACGCATGTGCTGCTCGGGGACTCTTAGGTGATGATAGAGAATGGTATAGCGCGTTTGACGAAGCGATAGCATGGGGTTCTGGACGACAACTTAGAAACTTATTTGTTACCATGATGTTATACTGCGATATCACAGACGAAAGAAATTTTTTTGAGAAATATTGGTTCGCCATGTCGGATGACTTTGAATACGATTTGCAAAGAGCGATGAACAACCCTAGGTACAAACTTAAAGAAAACGAGGTCAGAAACATGTTAATACAAGAACTTTCCTTGCTTTTCTTGCGTAATGGAGCCAAAATATCATCCTATAATCTACCGACCGCCTTCAGACGATCAGAAAACGATGCTATAAACAGTCTTATAGATGAGGAAATGTCGTACGATGTAATTGATCTAGCAGAAAAGTCATCAAACATGTTTAGAAAACTCAATAGTGATCAACTACTTGCTTTTACCAAAATCATAGACAATGTGCGTTCAAACAAGCCGTCATTTTTCTTTGTGTATGGCCATGGAGGTACCGGAAAGACGTTCCTATGGAACAATATTATTTATCAGCTAAGATCAGAAAAAAAGATTGTTCTCACGGTTGCGTCTTCTGGGGTTGCTTCTTTGCTACTACCAGGAGGTCGCACTGCCCATTCACGTTTCAAGATCCCATTACAAATTGATGACGAAACTGTATGCGACATTAAAAGGGGAACAATTTTGGCTGAACTTATAGAACAGACCTCTCTTATAATCTGGGACGAAGCTTTAATGACACATAGGAAATGTTTCGAAGCGCTAGATCGTTCTCTGCGTGATGTGCTTTCTAAAGATGATGATACAGCAGCGACGAAAATTTTTGGGGGTAAAGTTGTGGTTCTTGGAGGAGATTTTCGACAGATACTTCCAGTTGTAGAGGGTGGCAACCGTTCAAAAACCATAGATGCTTGCATACTGAATTCACCTATTTGGGATTCTGTTGAAATTCTTCATCTAAATGAAAACATGAGACTTAAGGACCCATCACTCGATGCCTCTTCTCAGATCGAGCTGCAAAAATTCAGCGAATGGGTTTTACAAGTAGGGAATGGATCTGTTCCTGCCATTGCAAGAGATGGAGAGTCAAATCCAAGTTGGATACAAATTCCAGATGAATTATTAATAAAGACAGAAAATAACAAAATTCAGGCTATTGTTGATTCTGTTTATGAGAATTTTGGTGAAGAATACAAAAAAAGAGAATACTTATGTGACCGAGCCATCTTATCTCCTACCAATTCCATTGTTGATGAGATCAATGCGTTTGTTTTGAACATAGTTCCTGGTCAAGCAAAAGAATATTTAAGCTACGATTGTATGGGTAAAACTAACGATAGATTTAGTGATATGGACGTATTGTACCCAATCGAGTTTCTAAATTCAATATCCGTACCAAATTTCCCAGAACATAGGATTGTTCTGAAAAAAGATACTCCAATAATGTTGCTAAGAAATCTAAATCAGAATTTAGGATTGTGCAATGGAACTAGATTGATGGTACAAGAACTTGGGGATAATGTCATACAGGCTGTTGTTATAACAGGTTCAAACATAGGTGATGTGGTTTACATTCCAAGGATAGTTCTATCTACAACCAGCGGTAAATGGCCTTTTGTGTTGCATCGAAGGCAGTATCCAATTAGAATTTCATACGCAATGACAATAAATAAGAGCCAAGGACAGACACTGTCCAATGTTGGAGTTTATTTGAAAAACCCTGTTTTCACACACGGGCAGTTATATGTCGCAGTATCTAGGGTTACATCCAAAAAGGGTCTTAAAATATTAGTTGAAAATGAAAAGGGAGAGTGTTGTTCAACCACCAGAAATATAGTCTTTCGCGAGGTCTTCAGTAGACTAAGGTGAGGAACCATAGGGTCTAAAATTTTATAAATTAACTGTTGGTATATTTTCTTAGACTTCAGATAGAGTTTGTTACAACCTATTTTCTAAACTTGAAATAAACAACTGACCATGGAGACATTGTGCGAGGCCACAGTTCCTTAAGATGTTTGGAAGGCTATCATCTATATTTTACACAGCAAATCTATAGTACACAAAAATTAGAACATTATATGTACTGCACTAACCAATTTGTTACTGTTCAGGGGATAATTTGTAGGGCATTGTACATTCTGCACAGCAAAAGCAATAATGTATGGAGGCAACCGTGCATCGCCAGATTAGAAGAGACTGTCGCTACAGAAGGTCTATGTATCTCTGCTGAAACCACACATTTTTTATTTTACAGCATTGCATTTCTTTCCGATACACAAAGATGCATTTCTATGTTACAATGGGTCTTCATACCTTTCCACTTTTTATTAGATTGCTTTAACATGTAAGGAAACTATTTAAAAATCATGGTCGGTTTAGTCATGAAAATGTTGTATTGTCAAAGGTTTAATAGCGTGGTTCTTCTCTCTTCTTATTTGTAGGTGGCACCTCTCTGTATGACTGCTAGATTAGACAGACATAGCCTTTATAGCAATCGTGGTTGTCGCGACGATTAGACAGACATAGCCTTTGAACTTGCAGACATGGCCTTATGTCCGATGAAAAGAATCCATGAATATTTTGCAGCTCATTCGAGCATGTGTCCAATAGAGATACATCTGCTGCATATTCAGAGTTCGAATTAAACAGGGACTTGCTATTTTCAAATAATTTAAACGACTGTTCAATACTCTTTATCAATGAAACAAAGTCATCCATGAGAAAGATTAGTTCTGCTCTTTTCTCTGTGTAGTCACAGATGATCATATAGAGGCTACTGGTCAGTAAAAACTGAGTCGCTATACTGCTCATAGCTGACGCCGTAACGATACAAAAGGAACTCAAGAGCCGCAAGAGCGGCACTCTCCAGAGCATCAGCCTTATCACGAAACGAAAACCCAGTCGCCTTGAAATCGCTCCATTTAGCTGAACTATTTTGAACATCTGCCTTAACATGGGCGGTGAATTGAAACCTGAAACGCTCCTCGGAGCACTCCGCATACACCGATTCACAGAAATTGGCTTCCATACAAATCCCTGACAGAATCGAGCTTGCAAACATACAAATAGCCTTTTCTACATGGGTCTGAAAAATTACGTTTTTAAATAAATGTTACAATGTTGTGCGCAAAAGAGCGAATCCAAAGTTAACAAATTGTTTAGCACATACCATGATCCTCATAAACCTAATGATCCGGTTATGCGAGGTGTAGCAGGCCATGAAGCTTGACACAGAAGGAAGTACCTACACCGAGGGGAAATAATCTATAACTGATGTGGAAACCACACGATTTACTGAAAATTCGCAAAGAGCCAGCAAAAATTTTAAAATGAGAGCAGCCTGTACAGAATTGGGTTTGTTCCAAAAAGAAAATAAGGATGAGAACTGTTAAATCAAAAGTGAAAAAGGATATGAAGATCTACCAACCAAACTTTTTAACATGCAAAACAGAATAGTACACAACAGTCAAATCAGGTAACATCAAACACCATCTGCACGTCGGTGACAACTGTTCAAGTGCAGAGAAGTACATCTACCGACCCAATGCCCATTCAGCCAAAAATGTGGAATAATATTTTAATGGTGCATTACCTACCCTGCCAACACCATACGGTTGAATTCACGTCCACGCAACCCATCACCCGAGTATAAAAAAGCAACAACTTCAAACACAGAATTTCCTCCATACTCTGCCCAACATCTAAAGAACTCTCTCAGAGACCACGACAAGGAGGCGACAGAGGTACCATGGAAGAGGAACTGCCGTCTGATCCTAAGGTAACAAGTGAGAACTCATACGCATACATTCATGCTTACTCAATTGAATAGACCATTGTTGTTCTGTTCCTTAAGATCCAACTAATACAGTAAATCGGTGTCCTCTTCAACATACAGATAGGCCCACGATTAGTTCTAAGCAACAAGGCAGTTTTCGCAGCGGCAATGGATAAACTAGGATTGGAACCAAACAAACCAGTGTTCAGATCAACCAATGACAAAAAACATTTTGCCTTCCTAGACATTGAAATCGAAAACTCACACACCGAACCTACCTGCAAGACTAGAGTGTACAGCTACTTTCACAGCTCAATGAGCAAGGTAGAAGAAGATGTGTACACAGAAGCTGTTGGATGGCTAAAGACAAAGTTTAGAGTCATCATTGATGCAGACACAGAAAAAAGGCTGGAAGAGACCAAGAAAAGAGAAGCCGCTGCTGAGTCGCTAACATCAATCATGGAAGACAGATATGAACAGACTCTGAAGAAAACAGCGAAGCTGCAGAACCAAAAGAAGTCTGCTATGGACAAAGCTACTGGCTGCGGCTCACCAATCAGATGGCCTGCTGCAGCTGGTGGATAACACCACTCCGTTGAAACTTGGGATCTATCGAATATCCTCACATGGTATACATGGGTTCAGATCCTCCCAAGAATGAGAAACAGCGACTTGCAAAAACCATCTCAGAGGTGTTTTCAGTCCTAAAATTGGACTGAATATGCACTATGACTGCCTTTCTTTTCATGCAAATGATTAGCAGCAAGAATAAGTGTATTTTGCTCCACTGTACTTACTTATGCCTGGGACATAAGTATGCAAGAATATTTTGTGGCTGGTTGTAAATAGGTTCCTGCTCTAATCAATTGTTCGGGATACAAAAGTATTAAGCTCCATTTCACCAAACCGCGTGTTCAGTTCACATGCGCCTGAAGTAGAATAGAAAAGGAGCGACAAACGCTAAGCCAAAGGGGAAATCGGAGAGAGGAATCTTACCTGCGAATGCGCCGACGAGGTTGACTGCAAGGCCGCCAGCGACATGCCTCCAATGACGTCCATGCCACCGCCTTAGCTTCTTGCTGAACGCCGATTCCAGATGCGCGACGCTAAGACAACCAGCGACAGCTCCTTCCTCTTGCTTGCTTCTGAATTTTCTTTTTAAAAGAAGACTCCAACAACGAAGCCGCCCCCAACCACGACCTCGGCAAAGCCCTCGCGCGAGCACAGCTTCAAACGTCACACGCACTGCCTCGCCTAGATCTGCTCGGCGAACTTCGCCGCAGAGCCATGGCCGACAGAAATAGCTAATGATGAACAGACAGAGAGCTAACTGGGCCAAAGTTCGATGGGCGAACAACACAGCCGCAAATTCAACACCAAAGCCCACGTAAAACAATGGGCCTAAAGGGACCGGCGCGCAGGGCGCGCCCCAATTGCTAGTTGCATATTATTGCAGCAGCCTGGCTTTAGGAAAAAGTGGCAAATAAATTTCATCACATCCTAGACTCTGGTCGTCTTTATCGACCCCTGCCGTGCCTACTTAATTTGAACTTAGCTACTAGCCTAATCTGAAGAGAATAAATTGCCGTAGCTAACTTTATTTCGTGCTTCCTTGCTTTGCTTTTTCTCCGGTATTCCGTTGGATCACCTCCGATGGGCCCACACGGATTCTCGCGCACAGCGATGGCGGATGGCCAAAGAAAGCTTGAAAAAGGGACTTGTCCCGGGCTCCCTTGTATGTCTGTCTTTTTTGTTTTTCAGCCTTTTTTGCGAAAGAATTGTACAAATGGACCTTTTTTGGAAAGATTTGCAAAAATGGACCCTAACTCGGCGCCAAAGGTGATGGCGCCGAGGTTACACATCTCGGCGCCAAGTGCACTTGGGACACAATTGGCGCCGAGACGTGTAAGCTCGGCGCCAATGGTCATGGCGCCGAGCTCGGCGCCATAGTCTCTGGCGCCGAGCTCGGCGCCATGACCATTGGCGCTGAGCTTACACGTCTCGGCGCCAATTGTGTCCCAAGTGCACTTGGCGCTGAGACGTGTAACCTCGGCGCCAATGATCATGGCGCCGAGTTAGGGTCCATTTTTGCAAATCTTTCCAAAAAAGGTCCATTTGTATAATTCTTTCGTAAAAAAGACCAAAAACCAAAAAAGACAGCTTGTATATCCCTGCCGGCCGGGACGACGACGACCCACGCAGAGCGCATGGTGCAGGTGCAGGTGCATGCACCCAACCCCACCCCCACCCCGCGTCGCTGTTTCCTCGACGGGTGGCGCTGATCAACCAGGACGAAAATAAAGGAGCAAAAGTGTGTGCATGCAGCGCCAGGGGCCGGCAGCGGCAACCAGGGAAACAAATGGGAGTTCGCGTGTGGCCATGCATGTGCAATCAAACGCGCGCTACTCCCACCGTCGTGCTCGTACACTGCTTCTCATCATCTCCGTGCCGTGCTCCTACCGGAAAATGGACGTGCTAGACAGGCCATGTGCTCTGCGTCCGTGTACTGCGTACGTACAGCACGTACGTATAATGTACGTGCATGCCGCGTCCCTGCAGGAACTACAGTAGCTGTACGCACGTGCCCACCGTGTGTACGTCGTCGTCTATGGATTGGCCAAATGGCACGCGTACGTACGTACGGCCAGTACTGGAGCTAGTCGATCATCGATGCGCACAGTAGGAAAAAAGCCGGATGACGATGCATGTGTCTACGTAGTACGTACATGCATGCGGTGGAACCGTGGAAGTACGTATACTATACGTTGTGTGCACGCGTAAAGATTAGGGGACGGATAATTTTGTCGCGGCCTTCACGCGACTGATTGACGAGTTTTGTACGGATTCAATCGTGGCGCATGGGCTTAACTTCCTTGCTAGCTCGGTCGTCTGTTCAATTTAGAAACGGTCTGTCGACAATATAATCGACGCTTCTCGATGGGCTCGGTGGAACTTCCAACTGCGTGTAACAAATATGCAGTTTGATCGAGCTACACGTGTGCCATAGATATTGTATAACTTCGCATTTCAATATACTAGAACATTCGGCACGGTGCAGACCCAGCCATATTAATAATCAAATATAGCCAACTTCCAATCAAGTAAAACAAGATAGATGGATGAATCAGAAAATATTTGGATCATAAATATTACAACATGTGCGTCCAAAAAGAAAAAAAAATAATCACTTGTCTCATCTCCGACGTATGGCTCACTTGTACCTATATAGATGGATGAATCAGAAAACCTAACAAAAACTTTAGGTCAAACATTTATTCAAAAATTACAACTAGCAATGAACCTTGGATTGACCATTTCAATGAAACCACATTTAGGATTAGTGCACTTGGATGAATCCGCGGGAGTTTCATTAGAGCCTACACTCTACCAAACACATGCCAAACTTTACAAACCAATGTGAATAATCGGTGATGCATGTTACATGGAAAATGTTTTGGAAGATACAGTAACCAATCTTAGTATCCAACAAAGCATTTTTGTTCAATCTATGCTAAATCATAATAAAGAAGTTATGTTCTAGTTTATGTCGCACTACTCATACTGCATGCTCTAGGAAATAGTAGTAAATGAACCTGAGTCAAAGTGGCTATGCGGGTCGACCGTACAAGAAGGACAAGAGCGAAATCCCTCATCCGCATGGAGGCATTGGCAAGGGCACTGACAGCAAGAATGAAGCCGCCATGGACAACACCTTCTACATCTGTGGTAGGAATGACCATTGGGCCAGGGACTGTAGGCAGCCGAGATGCGCGGTGGCTATACATCGCGTGCACTGACAGTTAACAATCTGTCGCGCACTCGGAGAGGCTGACGTGAATTTGGTCCATCTGTGATTTTAGCCCGAGAATGTAGCTTACGAACTGCCAGCCTTCTGCTTCCACTTTTTCTTTCAGATTTGGTTGGCCCATGAGATTATTTGGCCCATCCATTGTTTTTGGGGTTTTGGAAGCTGATAAGTGGCAATAACGTTCTGCCTCTTTCCTCACCAATGATAGCCCACATAGTCATACAACTACATCATTTTCACATGGAACGTTGTGCCAACATTTTTTTTGGCATGTGTTCTCTTTTTTGGCGTGTGGTTTCAATGGTCTTTTATTCTATTTTAATCCCCTTGACGTTAGTTTCTTTTGCCTTTCTATTTCCTTCTATTCTATTTTTTGTATTACCTTCCTTTCTTGTTTTGATTTCTAATTTGTATTAATCATACATAGACTCTCTTTTCCCTGTATTGTTTTTATTATGTATTTAATTTACCATTTTGTTTCTCCTTTTTCCTTTCGTATACATTGATTTTTTAATTTTAATATCCTTATTCGTTGTTCTATTCTTTTCATTTTGTTCTCCTTAGCAATTCTTTTACTTATTTTTTATGTCGTTTCCATTCTTCCTTTATTTTCTATTACAGTAATATTTTTTATTTTTTCTTTCTATTTTTGTCTTTCTTTTATTTTATGCAAATAATTTGTTCTTCATGTGAGTTATTTTATTTGCTTGTAAAAAATAATTTGTTTTAAAAGATAATTTTATAGGCTTATGAATTATGATGATAGTTGGAAATGGTACAAGTAATTTGTTATGTGAGTTTATATAATTTATTTGGTGTATAAAATTATTTTGTTCGAGGACTTTGTATAATTTGTTCTAGATATATACATTTGTTCTCTGAAAGTGTATAATTTGTTCGATGTATACAATTATTTTATTCGATGAATTAGAATAATTTGTTCTGAATATCTATATTTGTTCTATGAGTATGTAAAATTTGTTCTAGGGGTTCATGTCTTTATTCTATAAATTTGTATAATTTGTTCGCGGAGAACAATTATTTTTATTGCGTGAATTTGTTCTTGGTGTGCATGTCTCGTACAAATTGACAACCACATAAAAAAATAATAAAGTATTAATAAAATATAGTTGAGTGAGATCTTATTTTAAAGATCTTGTTGTAAGAATCATAGTGATGGAATTAGAATTCAATCTTGATGCTTGGTCTAGTATTTATGACTTTTTTTAATTTCAAAATAGCATGCACGTTGTGGTTTCATCAACTTTGTCATCTTTTGCATGAATGTGATGTTTTCTCTATGCACTAGCACTGTTTCCTCTTATAAAGCTAGGTCGTGTGGGGCTAGGTCGTGTGGGCCAAAAGTAGACAGTTGCATGCGACAACCTCAATTTTGCCACCTAAAGTGACAGCTAACCGCTCCTGTTGAGGTGTGGGGCCAGGTGCGCGGAAATTTCTTTTCGACTCAGGCATGCGGTGCACTTGCTCGCTCGTCATCAAGGTACTAAATAGCGTTCATAGCGTCCGCAATAGCGGTTGCTATAGCGGTAACGGTCCTCTATCGCTACCGCTAGAAGGTAGCAGACTCAAGATAGCAAGTTTGGACTTAGCGCTACTTTTTCCCATTAGTGGCCGCCATTTTTCATATTTGTCCACTATTTATGGTTAAAGTGACATATGAAAATAGATCAAATGGCAATAATAACGTTGGAAACGATTGTTTAGGCGATGTTGAAGAACGGTTGAATGACAAGCAAATGGTGCTTTTCTTCGTTGTATGCGAATTTAATGTTAATATGTATTCATACATTTTCTTTATATTTATTTATTTACATTTCTTTGTGATTTTTTGGTGAAATGTAATGGATAACTAAACACTTAATATTGTTTTAAGTAAACTTTGATGATAATATTAATAAATACTCTAAAATTTTGACTCTTTTTTGAATTCCGCTATTTGGACTTAGCGCCCGTTGGAGCACCAGCTATCCACAATCCGCTATACCGACACTGATCCGTTACGATACTGCTAAACGCTAGTTAGTACCTTACTCGTTGGGCCTGGCTGTGCTTGACATAAGAAGCCCATATGAAGCCCAAAACAAGCTTACGCTACAAAGAGACCATATCAAATACACCAAATAAATATATCAATTCAAAAATAAAATAACATAAAATGAGATTAATTTATTGCTTCTTATCAATGTTTTGATATTACCGTTATCTTATCTTATGCCACCCGCATGTTAAGTTAACCTTCAAAAAAAACCAAAAACTCCTGGTCGGACTCGACTTCCAAAAACAAAAACTCCCACAGGAACCGTGGGCTGCTTGCTTGTGTTAGGATTAATTAGTGATCAATAAACACCTATTAGGAGCGGACACCTTATTGTATAGACACCTCTTCTAGACAGGCAATCCTACACAGAAAGGCACCACTTGAGCTTGTATATATATATAACATTACATCACAATAATCAACCATCAGTTCCATTCCATTTTTCACTTAACAGCTTGGTCGACTCACGACGCGAGTGTAAGAACCATAAAAACAGCCTTACGTGATCGACCATGATTAATTTGGTCAGGTGGGCCAGGAAAGGATAAAAAGAGAAGGCAACCAAGGGCACGAGCCCCCTTCTCTTCCCGGATTTGCTAACTACGCCGAACACGCTGCCCCCAACGCTGCCGCTCACTGGTTTTTGCGAACACAAAGTACGTTGCTTGATACCCCCAAATGAGAAATTGTCAACCTTCAGCGCACCACCAATTTTTAAAAATTTAAAGTCCCTTTTCAGAATAAAAGAGAATAAACTCCCATGGTAGACTTACGGTTCCTTGGAAACATTCATGCAATTGAAATTGCTTGTGTAAACACAATTTAGCTATACACACACGCGCGGCGGAGCTACCCATACAGCAGGGTGGGGCAGCTGCCCCAGCTACCTAATACGTCAAAGACCTCTTTCCCCCTCTTCCTTGGTGAGATCTGGGCGCTGAATCAAGGTCTCTGTGCGAGTCCTTCGTAAATAATGAGGCTGAACTAAGGAAGAAGAAAGAGGAGCAGAAACAAACCGTTATGTGGCTGTATGGGCCAACTGGGCCAGCGAGTCTATGAGGTATTTATGTATTGGAGGCCCAAACACTCAGCCTACATGTGCTTAATGCCTCCTGAAACTCGAGAAACCACAAGGAAGTTTTTGTGCTGCCCCAATGTTGGCATCTACGGTAGCAGAAACGACGAGAATTCTGCCCCAGCTAGATTTTTTTGCTAGCTCCGCCACAAAAGTTTTTGTGCTGCCCCAATGTTGCAGCGTTTTCCGACCTGTATTGCGTCTTTTATTGAAACTCCAAAGTACAGACGCTGGACTCAACGAGAGCGAGCACTGATCAGCCATTCTCTCCACGATCCGGAACGCACGCGCCATCCCGCGTTCGCTGTTTCTCCGGACCGCGTCGAGCGGCAAGACCACGAACGCCTTGACTCGGCCCGATGCGAGATAAGCCCGACACAGACCAACACCTAGACCGACGGCAGTGGCACACACACAGGCTGTGGGCTCACGTGCCAGACTTCAACCAAAACATGTAAACGGTAAATATGTTTGAACGAGACTCGACATGCGAACAAATTAAACACTAGCAGCATCTCGTTTTTCTTCAGAGCCCGTAGGCGGTACTGAAGTAGCTTTTGGTGGTGTTGCTTTTCAGTATCTGCAGGACCTTGATGTTCAAAGGGTTGACGAAACGAGGCGTCTTGAACTGACTCACAGCACCGCCAAGGGTCAGGAAGTGATCTAGGATCTCCTTGAAGGTTCCTTTCTTCAGAATCCGGAGCTCAAGGGGGCCAATGGTCTTGATCTTCCTTGAACCCAGATAGCCCGCATCGAGGAAGGCTAGGTCCAAGCAATTTGCACAGCTTTGTAGGACATCCTCGTTTGCATCAGAGCTCAGCTCCCAGAAGATGACATAGCGACCAGGATCACTCGACTTCTCAATGGAGCTTGTGAAGTCCATGATTTCCACCTTTTCTGCTTCCAAGAGTTTTGCTGCCTCCTCAACAGCCAGCTGGAGGTCTTTCTCAGTGTTCTTGTCGATGTTGATGCTCAGGACCAGGCTTCTGCGGCAGATGAACTGGAGCTCAGGTGTTGAGTTGTGGAAGCCCGCTATCTTAACAACATCTCCTAGCCTGTAGCGGTACAGACCTACAATAACAATATATCCAAAAAAGATTTTAATGATATTCTGAGATATGATATATTCTCCAGAAATTAACTATGAGAAAACTTCTATATTCAAGTCATTGATCCTAAGCGTTACAGTATCCAGCAGGCATCATCATAACATATCTGAATCAGGTGACAGTAGTAGAAATAGAAGATATTATTAGAATTGGATGCTATATTTGCTCAATGTAGTCACATTTAATCTCAATTCAGAATAGTATAGTAACAGAGAAGAAATGCACCTCCAAAGGTAGTCATTACAACTTCATAGATTTTGCCAATTTCGACTTCAGTCAGGCCGACTGGATCTGATTCTATGTAATGAATAGAAGCACTGTTTTCCATCTCCTCTGCTTTTGGTTTCTCCAGAGGAATGAACTCGAAATAACCAGTCTGTGGGAGTACAGCATATGTCACCTGTTCAGGTGGCACTGTGGGGTTTATGTTAGCACCAACCCATCCTTCAGATGCACCGTAGTCTGCACTTATCAGTGGTAACTGTCCAGCATAATGTCTTAATTTCTTTAGATATGGCTCCATGGATCCTGTCATGATGCCATAGACATACTTTGCATTTGGCCAGAGTGCAGGGATTACTCCATACCAGTTGCTCAAACCCATACACTTCTTCTGTATCGAATCAGCAAGTTCAGGGTTGGGCTTCAGGATCTTTGCAACGGCTTCACGAATCGATGGCACTGTAATTTTCTCTGAGAGAACACCATCCCTTATATCAGCACATAAATCTTCCCAAACCTCCTCAAATCTTTGAAATGCACCGACTAAGCTGTGAGCAAATGGTGCGAACACCTGTTGGATATCCTCAGAGTATATCAATCCATAGAGCAGGTGGCAATATAAGGACTGGTTAAAGTCAGGGCCAAAAACAACTTCATCAGGACTGCAGCACTGAGTCTGCATATCCTTCATCCCTTCCTTGTAGCGTGGCCTCTTGTACAAGTTTGTTGTTGCAGTTGTAGCATGGATGCCACCTTTTGTTTCCACTTGCTTGCTACTATAGACAAACTGTAAGGCTTTTTTTCCTTTGCCTATGGGATATTCTCTGTGGAAAAACAAAATGTTTAAAACTTTAGGATGCATATCCATATATAAACCAGGCAAAGATTTAATTGATAAACAATTTATTATAAACATAAGGGAATTTGGTGATTCTGCCCTTATTATGAGTTCTAATGGTGATTTTGCCCTCATTTTTTGGATCTTGCGATTTTGCCCCTCTTTTCTGGAAACGAAGCTATCGTTTGCCCCTCCTTTTCATTCTGTTAGTTGAAGCTGCATTAAAAAAGTAGAAAAAACAAAAAAATCCATGGGAAAAGACCAAGATGCCCCATCCTTATCTTCATCTCCTGCCTCTTCTCTCCATGACCGGCCGGCAACGAGAGAGCTCCTGGTACCTCTGCTGTGCGGCCGGCTCCTCTCCTCTCGCCGTTGCCCCTACCCAGGAGGTCAGCAAGCCGGAGCTGGAGAAGGAGAGGCCGTCGGTGAGTGACCTGCTCGACCTACCACTGCCCTGACCTGCTGGAGAAGGAGAGGTCATCGGCGGATGTGTTCCCCACCTGGCGGAGGAGGTAGAGGAGAGGGAGGGCGCGGTGGAGAGAAAGGAGAGGGAGGGAGGGGCGGTGGCCGCGCGAGATCCAACCACGCCTGATCCGGCCAGCTGCAGGAGGGAGCTCGCCGGCCCATCCGTGCGGGAGAGAGAGGAGAGGGAGCAAGGGATGGGGCGGCCGGAACTCCAGCTCCGCGGCTCGAGCGCCCCTGCTCCTCCGCGCAAGCTGAGGACAGCGTGGGCGCCGGCGCCCTGGCGCGCGCTCGTGCTGCTCTGCGCGAGCAGCGGAGGGGAGAGAGAGAGAGAATGGGAGGCGGAGGGAGAGAGGAGGCCGGCGGCCGCCATGGCTCGATCCTGGTGAAGACAGGGAGAAGGAGAATAGAAGCAGAGCGTTTCGTGGGGCCCACATCATCCAGGGGCAAATTTGTCTTTTTACTACTGTTTTGACACCGTTAAACGTTGTTGACAGAGTAAGGGTAAAATCTATCTTCGTTTCCGAAATACAGGGGCAAAATCACAAGATTTAAATAATAGGGGCAAAATCACCATTAGAGTGCAAAGCAGGGGCAGAAACGCAAAAGCCCCTAAACATAACTTGAAGCTACTATACTCACCGGTTCCTAAATGCATAAGAAGTCTGGCTTATTTG
This sequence comes from Urochloa ruziziensis, assembly GCA_015476505.1. Taxonomy (NCBI): domain Eukaryota; kingdom Viridiplantae; phylum Streptophyta; class Magnoliopsida; order Poales; family Poaceae; genus Urochloa; species Urochloa ruziziensis. Next base: position 41,193,669 of record CM027120.1, on the reverse strand, counting down.
AAGTGTGTTCTCAAGCAATTCATCAGTAAATGGCACGAACTTGGGCTTTCCCTGTGTTGTACCAGAACTGACAGAAGACATAAAGTTACAAACTTGGGCACTCGTAGAACAATGTATGCAATAAGAGAACAAATTTTTCAACAAACAAAAGTACCTGAGAGACAGGGAGGTGATGGGCTCCCCAGTGAGCAGTGGGGAGCTATCACCATCAGCAATCCTCTGGATATATGGCTCAAGGTCACTGTGAACGCACAGCGGGATGCAGGATTTGTAGCTTTGTACATCCGTCCTCCCATTCAGCCCAAAGTGGTTCAGATATTCAGCATTAGCATTCAACTCAAGGATCCTTTTCAGTGTATCCTGCTGCACGCGTCCAGCATCGCGTGTCAATGCCTCGAACTCGTTGATAGCCTCTTCACAGCTAAAGATCGGCATTTGTACTGACAGAACCAAGAAAAAAATTGTAAGAAGAGATTCGCAAATTGTACATGATGAAAGCAAGTAAAAAATTCTAGCTACTTAAATGAATAGAGCTGAAGGCATTGCCATTGCAAATTTATACAAAGTACTTACAAGTTAAGATAGACTGCATGGGAAATGATTCGAAAAAATTGTAGGAAGAGATATCCAACTTGTACATTATGAAAGCAAGTAAAAAAAAACTGGCTACATAAATGGATAGAGCTGAAGGCATTGCTATTGCAAATTTATACAAAATACTTGCAATATATACTGCATGGGAAATGATTCCGCGTTTGCAACCACTAATCGAGCGGCAAAGCAAACCTGTACTCCAGTTGGGATGTCTATTGCATCGACAGAATGGCAAAAAAAAAAAAAAAAACCATTGACTCGGCAGCTTTGTGTGTATGCTAGGCAAATGCTATAATACACGATGTAGTAGGATTCAGCCAATATTTTTTTGTAAAATAATATAGTACCTATATATAAATGACCTCTGGAAATTGTTTTTTCTGAGCTCGAAGACAAGGTAAAAGATTTAAATGACATTTGAGCTTGTCAATCCTGAGAAAAGGATTATTCATGGATTGGCCACTGCGCATACTCGCATAAATCAAGATCCACTGAGTATGATTTCAGATCGAGAATGTGTTTACGTATTTTTAAATATTTCCATGAAAATATTTGCCAAAAACAGGGAATGATAATCTTTCCACTAATTACCATGGAAAACATCAATGCTTAACAATAGCAAAGACAAAAATGCAAGTAAATCACTCACTACCGAATCAAGCAATCCAAAGAGTTGGCGTCGTCAACGATCTATTATACAAGGAGCCGCTGGGGTTTTCCTGGAAGGACAAAGAGAGTAGAAGGTTTGATGGTGCAAGAGCACTGACAATCAACTAACCATTTGGTGAGGTGTAATGTCGAGGAATTGGATGAAAGAAGAGCTTGCTCCTTCCTGCCATTTTATAGACTGCATCCGAGGGACTGCGCCAAAGAGCCAACTAATTTGTTTATTTCTTTCATTATTTTTCATTATCTTTTTGTGTGCCATATCTTCAAGATATTATCATTCACCATATCTGCAAGAGCTAGATGCTGCCCATATTTTTCTGTGGGCATTATGTCTATTAAGTGGGATATGATGGAGATAATTTCATCATATCTAGTAAGTTATAGATAATAGTTATAGCAATTTATATGTAGTGATCTGTTGACACCCAGTTTATCTTTCTTCAAGATATATTATTACTCACTGTATCTGCAAGAGCTAATGTTGCCCATATTTTCGTATGGGATTTATGTCTGTTAAGTGTGAATGGCGTGGATACGATGGAGATGATTTCATCATATCTACATGAGTTATTGGAGATTTTCTTTATTTTTCTAGACATAATAATAATTATTGATCTCAACATATCTTTAGTGATCTGTTCATACACAAATTTTCTGTCTTCAAGATATTATAACTTATCGATGTCTATTAAATTTGAGGGGATACATGAAAATGCCTCCATCATATCTACATGAGTTGTTGGTGATTTTATTTTATTATAAATAATAATTATTAGTAATCTTAACATATCTGAAGCCACCAATCTATGCCCATTTTTTCTTTCTTCAATATATGACTCACCGTGTCTGCACAAACTAATGTTGCCCAAACTTACTCGAGGTCGGGTACTGCACCAATTAGTTTTATTTTTGTTATAAATAATAACTATTAGTTATCCCGACATATCGATAGTGATATTCACCAAATTTTTATTTCCTCAAGATATGACTCAGCAGGTAAGCACGAGCTAATGATGATTTCATCATATCTACATAGGCTGCAGCTGATTTTATTTTGTTATAAATAATAACTATTAGTTATCCCAACATATCTATAGTGATATGTTTTCACCAAATTTTTATTTCCTCAAGATATGACTCAGCATGTCTGCATGAGCTAATGTCGCTGGATACTATTGAGATGATTTCATCATATCTACATGAGTTGTTGTTGATTTTATTCTATTTTGTTAGATATGGTGTAGATATGATGAAATGTCCAGGACCTCCTCTCTTGGCCATATTCGTAAATCCAATGCTGGCTCATGTGCCATGTTGTGTCCATTAGGGCCATGGCCGGGCTTCCTCTCTTGGCCACTTACATAAATCTAGTGCCGGCCCATGTGCCATGTTGTGCCTCTTAAGGCCCATGAGCCATGCACACTATGCTCACGCATCTAACTCATATGCGCCCGTGAAACTGCGAGAGTTGCTCTGATTACTACCCGTAACGACCTAGCCCAAAAAACGGCTCATGCTTACTCTGCACTCTGGGTGGACCAAACATATACAGTAATGTGCTGATGCTTTCGTCCTCATTTCGCATAAAAAGTTTAACCAAAGCTTGAAGTGCTTCCTAGAGATAGCTATTTCAGTTGGTCTAAGCCTCTCTTGGTAACTCCCTGAAGAACAACCACAACTGCTTTAGGAAGCCAATAGGAGTTGACATGTGGAAGCTGAGCTCGAAAGGTGCTAAAACTGGTTCGGCCAAACCTTGGGCACCATCCTTCATCTGGGACTCTGCCTGGTGGGTCCTTAAGCCAGTCCTAGTTGCCAACACCAAAATAAGGCAGTTTAACCCTTTTGTCAACACATGGATTCGTGTGTTCTTCTCTGATTGTCTGAGAATGTGTTTCCATGCCACTTGGGTGTACTTTCTCCTCATTTCTAAGGATACGTGACGTTGCATACAAATGTTCACCAACAATTATGGAAATGGTTAGTAAGAAACTCCTAGCATTAGGTTTGATGATTGATTTTGATAGTTTTTATGCTGGAATTGATGCTAAAAAGTGATACTGAAGAGCCGTCAACACCGGTTTGAGTTGATACAAAAACCGGCCTGACCGGAACTTCCGTGTTTGGCACTTGACCTACTGGTGTTTGCCCCAGATAGTAGTTCCCCGGCATACTATAATATGGATTTTCAGGAATATTTTTTGGTGTAGTCCGACGTACTAGGTGGCACGACCTCATGCGGTTTAACGTGGGGAATTTCAGTATAAACAAAAGTAGGATCAACAAATTTCTCCTTTTCTAACTATTCTATACTTACGCTCAATTGATGATGCAAGTTCATCCATGCCCTTAGCAGTAGTAGATACAATATTGAGGGTAGATGGAGCGGGCGATAGATTGCTTACCGTGCTTACTACCTGAATCTTGCTATTGCTCATCTTGAACGCATGCATCACGATGTCTTGAACTCTTGTCACCATGCCCTTGCTGCAGTCTTTCTTGAAGCCCATCAAAAATTGACTCTTGAAGTACTCTTCAGCCACCAAGTATTGCTGACGCTTCTCTTCATTGAGCTCCTCAATGGAAGCCGTGATGATGTTGTTCTTTTCAAGATTCGAAATACTTCCAAACATCTTTGCTAGGGTTTGATCTAACGGTTTTAAATAACCAGATCATCAAGTTCCTAGCGGAGCAGCAAAAAAAGTGTTGACGCAAATTAATGGCCAACACATCCAAGTATTGCTACCTCGCGCACGAACGAATCACCTCGCAGTGAACCGTTGCTCAAACCGGTCTGACCGGCCTGGGAGGTAGCTCGCTATGAAAACCTAAAAACACCACCCAGGAGGGACCCCATCAGTGATGACACAGCTATGGTTGCTCTGAGATCGGCAGGCCACTCAGAACGCCTTCAATCATCGTAGAGACGAAGGAAGAACATAATATGGGGGTTGGAAAAGATTAGGGGTGGAGACAAAAAGTAAAGGTACTTGTATTGGTTGATCGATTGGATAAACTCTCAATAAGTCATGACCCTTTGTATATATGTATAGGGTAGTGAGGTCATGCCTGGCAAGGAAAATCATTTTAGAGTTCATGATTTGCATGGATTCCCTAAACCTACTTGGACTGGGTCTGGCAAAAACTGATCAGACGGGTCTGCCAATCTAGTCAGACCAGTGGGCACGTGTCAGATTGGCTACAAGCCCAGGCCGGTCAGACCGCCCACGCCTGTTCTCCCTTTTGTCACGTTGCCTTTGCGTACGTGGCCCGCCGCACGCAGGCCAGGCTATTCCGCTTGCCGCCCCAGGCGCGCCCTTCAATTATTCCTTGGCCACGCGCACGTGCCTTCTCGATCGCTAATTAAAGCCGATTGGATCTGATTCGGTTAGACCAAAGAGATACCAGACGTGATGTCATGATCTGGGTTAGGTTAAAATAAGCATCAGGTGGGTTATAGTTAGATAAGAATACTTAATCACGAGATAGTACGGGGCGAATAAACAAGCCTGGCACGACATGTATGCAGCTCGCGCCGGGTGCGGCAAGGGGGGCCGGGCGACAAGGAGAGAGGCGGGTGGGCAAGACCGCAAGAGGGAGGGAGGGGACGAACCCCACCGCCAGTCCGCCACCGCCTTGTTGCATCTAAGGATGGAGATGGATGTCTGGACATCCGAAACATCCGTATTCGTATTCGATAAAAACGTAAATATGGATATCCGTATTCGTATTCGATTTTAATATGGATGTTAAATGGATGTATCCAAATTCGATTTCCAACAATTTTTTCTATCCGATTCCACATTGGTATTCGAGAAAAATCCGAGACATTCGGCATTCGACATTCGTATTCGAGAAAAATCCGAAACATTCGACATAAATTAACTTCTCTTTTTAACTAACTATTAATTATAAACGATATAAACTGTTTAATCAATTTAAAAATTATCTACATGATAATTACTAATTATATTGATTATAATATTACTAATGGTATATAAAATAAATTTTAATTAACTTTAAGATGGACAATCATATCAATTTTAACTACTTTAATTTATTTATCTAATTAATAAACTATATTTTACTTACTAATGTACTATTTTCTTATTAAAATAATTCTTATTAAAATATTTTATATATTATGAAAATTATTTATATTTATATTTGTATATTTAATTATTCAAATATATATAACATACATGAGATATATATACATAATTTACTCTTAAAACAACCCATAAAGTGAATTAATACACACTAAGACATTTTCTGTCAAAATCAACTAAACATCTGAATGCGAATCTTCGAACTATTCGTTTTGTATTCGTATTCGATAAGATTCGTATTCGAATTCGAATTAAAATGTGGGAAATAGTGGTATCCGAATTCGAATTAAAATGTGGAAAACAGTGGTATCCGAATTCGAATTAAAATGTGGAAAACAGTGGTATCCGAATTCGAATCCATTCGTATTCGATCCGAATCCATCCTAGTTGCATCCATCACATGCCCTTGTCATTGTTATCTCCGGCAATCCATCCACCCGCTTTGATCCTGTCAATCAGCTAGCAACCGCGGTATATTATATCTGTCCAGCCAGTGCATGCTGACAATTGGTCATGCAGCGAACGGCCAACAACGGCGCGGAAAGCGACGCCGGAAAAGAGAGCCGGATCTCAAGGCTCCCCGTTTGTTAACTGCCGTCAGCATCATGGTGGGGTTGACACTAATCTAATCCAGCTGATCAAAAAGGTTCAGTATGTACTCCCTCCGTCCACAAAAGAATGTAAATTTAGAGTTCAAAATTTGTCCAGAAAAGAATGCAACTTTAGAGAAAAGACAAACTTTTTGTAGAGTTTTCTAGTAGATTCTAATAGTGATATGCTTATAACAAGACTAACCTTTGTAGTGTTTTCTGGTAGCTTCTTATAGTGATGCTTGTAACATTGGATAGTGACATAGGGGTAAATTAGTCATTTCATATGTTTATTGGTATACGTAAAAGATGTTAGAATTGCATTATTTTGTGGACGGAGGGAGTAGACTGCACTATGGGTTCACACATCACACACACCGACACACCTGCAGCAAAAAGGCTGGCGCCACGGGCGTGGCCCAGCCCACCGCCCACCCACCGCACGCGCGGCAACCTTTTCCGACGGGATCCGGTTGCCTGTGCCGGCAAGCCGTTGGGGCGCCCGTCATTATTCCGCTGCTCCATCACGGCACTAGTACGGTAGTACCTGCCAAACCCTAATTTAACTCCGGGCTCTCGTACTGTTTCAGCCACTGATGATGGAGTGGCCCACCACTCCGTATTGATTTTTGTGACCGTACGTGCATGCACGTACGCACGCTTGCGTGCTTGGTCCTCGTTTGCTTCGTTCCCACCGCGAACCGCTCGCGCCCGCATTTCTCGTTGCCCCCAGGGATCCCACGCCAGCCACTACTGCCCATCCGCCCGCCGTCGCCATCGTCGCGCATGCTTGCCACGGGAGCGGCTGCGGCAGGCGGCGGTACCGGTCGAGAGCCAGGCGTGGCGCGATGCGTGGCGCGCGGAGACGAGGCCGTCGCGGTGGGGGTCCGCGCCATGTAAAGATGGGCGTAGGTGCTCCGCGGAGCGACCCTGGAACTATCTACCGACCCATTCATTGATGCAAGGAGCACCGCACGGTCCAAGAGTGCAGCAGTGGTTCTAACGGTTTGAACCACTTTTCAGTTCCTGCCCACATCGACATTGTGCCGCCCCTAGTAGACAAGATGGCGCCGGCCGTGGTTGATCCCACTGGTGCTCCGGATGCAGGTGCCGGCGTCACTTCTCTGGTACGGATGCTCGGCGGTAGCCGCGTGCCGGCAACGACGGGCCGATTTCGCGTCGGAGATCGGCAACGGGATCGAACACGGCGGCGCTTGCGCTGGAGGCGTCCGGAGCGTGTAGTCTAGGGATGCGGCGCGACAGGGCGGAGCACTTGCAGGAGCGCAGTCCGGGGGCTCGGCGCCTGGAGGCGGATTCGACTACGGCCTGTGCTCCGACGACGTTGTTGCTCTCCACTACGCGGCGGAGGCCGGCGTGGTCTCCCTGGCGTCGAAGTCGACGGCCTCGCCGGAGGCGGCATCCACCGCGTGCTCGCTGCGCGCAGCACCGCGCGTCGTCCATCGCAGCCGTGCCCGCCGAGCACCCCACCTCACGCCGGCTCCGCCGCCGCGTGCTGCTGTCGTTGTTGGATGAGGCGAGGATGAGCAGCAGAAGGGCGCCCACCAGGACCAGGACCGCCACGGCGACGCCGGCGCTGCCCACGGCCGGCTTCTCTGGCAGCCCCGTCGGCGGAGCAGAGTACCTTTAGCAATTTGCGGCCGCCCACGGCCATGGCAACTCACGCCAGAGAGATTATCACGGAGATTCTTAGATCAGAAGCAAACTGGGAATGGAGGAATTGTGGGATTCGAGGATTGCGAGTGGCAACAAGCTGAGAGATTTGAGGACGGCGGCGGCGGCGTCTTCGGAAACAAAGTGAGTGCGAGCGGCCGTGCGAGACTGCGAGGGGTGGGTCGCACCCCTCGAACCATTGGTTAGATGGTTCTTAGCGTCTGATCCAAAAGGGGCCGTTGGGGTCGTTTCGACGGGTCGGATCGGCGATCCAGTGGGTCGATACGCTCTAGGCCCATCTTTAGCGTCACGCTCGAGACCCGGCCTCCTCTGCGGCGCCGCCGCCGCTGGCGCTCCGGCGCCCACTGCCGCGACCAAGGACATAGAGTGAGGTCTTCGTGCTGCTTCGTCAGTCGTGACCCCAACCGCGCCGGGGGAGGAGGACGCAGCCGCCACGGCCACGTCCGCGGGTGGTAACGTCAGGTGGTCGTGGGCGTGTAGGGCGTGCGGCAGTGACGGCGAGGCGCCGGTGCTTGCTGCCTTACCGGCACCTGTGCCTGTGCAAGACGTGCGAGCCTCAGACCGACGCGTGCCTCGTCTGCCTCGCCGCCAAGAGCGCCGCCGTCCACGTCGCTGTGAGCTGTGTTTAGAGGAAATTGATGTACCACCGCACCATTAACTTCTTTCTGTCATTTTCTGCGCGTTCAGCCTAGATGACCCTTTTGAATTTGAGTTTTTCTAAAATATTTGACCGAAATTATTTTTTCGCCCGCCAACGAAAAAACCAAAATTTTGGATATTCCGGCGAAATTTCGCCGGAAATGTGAACCATGGTGCAGAGCCAGTGATGAACTAGATGAACGTCCTGCTGCCCAACCAGATGCTTGTATGCTTTCTATATATATATATATATATATATATATATATATATATATATATATATATATATATATATATATATATATATATATATATATATATATATATATATATATATATATATATATATATATATATATATTATGAATATAAAACAGATCGAGAGTTTCCCCAAACATAGTATATATTATTTTTCTCAAGAGAAATACAGAAACACGCATGCAAACATTATCCCCACTAGATTTCGGACTCGATCTGCAGAGTTGCAATTGCAATAATACAGCACATGTTAAGTCCGATGAAATCAGATTCTTCAGGCAACAATTGTAAACTTCTCCAACTTTTTCGCCACCAGAGTCCGGACTCGAAACATGTACAGTTCCGATACAGCTCTTATTTGTGAGGGTTAGGCAATATATATATTTGTCCGTGCAGCCCGTTCGTTGTTGTAGGGCTTACCAACGAATCTGTTACACGACCACCTCATCCTCATCGTTATCCTTGTCCTCATCGGCTGCCCGACCATGTCACACCCAATCTTGTATCAGCTGGAACTGAGGGCTGAGGAGGAGGTAACGGCCGCGGCAAAGCCTGCAAGGGTGGATGCGGTAGCGGTAGCAGCAGTAGCAGAAAGGGCGGCGGCGGCTGAGGCAGCTCAGGCAGCTGCGGCCGCGGTGGCGGCGGTGGCGGCGGCAGCATGCGGTGGCGACACACCGGCGGCGGCGGCGGCATCGAGGACCAAGGAGGAGGAGGAGGCAGCGGCTGCCGCAAGGGCGGATGCGCTAGCGACGGCAGCAAAAAAGGTGGCGGCAGCGGCGGCAGCAGTGGCTAGGGCAGGAGGCGCGGCGTCATCGAGGGCCCAGGTGGAGGAAGCGGCGGCTGCAGTAGCAGCGGCAGCAAAAAAGGTGGCGGCGGCAGCGACGGCAAGGCGTGGTGGCGGGCCGTCGTCAGCGGCGGCATTGAGGGTTGAGGACGACGAAGCAGCGGCTGCATTAGTGACGGCCGCAGAAAAGGTGTTTGCAGCAGCGAGAGTGGTGGCGGCGACAACGAATGCAGGCGCGTGGTCGGTGGTCACGGCGCCAAGGGATGGTGACGCACCCTCGGAGACTTGAGGAGCTGCCGGCTGCGACGACATAGATTACCGGAGGTGTAATAGATTTCGATGCAGAGTTTGGTTACGTTAGATGCAAATATAGAGGATTATAGCGTAGTTACGTCTTATTATGGCAAAGATGATGAGTAATTTTAATTAATATTAGCAGTTGCTTTAGATTATTTTTCTAATAAAAGATGTGAGTAATAATTTATATATAGAATTAGGGAGTTGGGGACTAGATATACATTTATCAAATCTATACTAAAAAGAGCGAAAGAATTTTGTTTCGTCAAATCCGACAAGTGGACCAATGGTCGTCAAATATAAGTGGGTCAGGGGTCCTGTACGTTAGCGGCCAGGACTCTTTCTCACGCTATACGTCGGCAGCCAAGACTCTTTCTCACGCTATATTTTTCAAAACACATGACTGCGGCACGTGCCTCTCTGCTAGTTACTTTAACTGTTTATATATATATATATACTTTAAAGTATGTAATTTAGATAGAATTTAAGGTTTAGTAACTACAATTATAAATCCAAATATTGCTAAAACGATTATAAATCAAAATTCATGTCCTTGGACGCCAAGGCCTAATTAAATATGTCAAATCAATAAAATCTAGAAGACCTGAAGGTCTAAATGTAAATTCTTCAGGTGGCTCGTCACACAAAACTGTGTTTTCATGTGTTACCGGCTAGCCTGCCGTGGCTGGCCGCACAGCCCTACCCGCCCTTGATACACAAGACGAACCTGGTGTCTTATTGCAGAATGGACAGGACAACCAACCCTACTCTACACCCGCGTGAATTGCGCCCGAACGACTCTCCAAGACAAAACAATGGTGAGATAGCATCACGATGGGCCAGAACATCCCAAGCAAACCACTGCGAAGCCAAATGCTGGTCACCATCTGGGAGCTACAGAAAGAGAGAAACGCCAAGAGTCCAGGGCTACAAAATTGGTTATCAGTACTGGTCACAAGACACGTTAGTATCATCGTTGTAACCGGTACTAGATGGACGGCACTAACATGCCACACTTTGCGGCCTCGAGGTTTGAACCCACGAACTCCGGCTTTACGCGTCTTACTTACCATCTGACCTATGCATCACATTGACTGAGTGGGACATGCTTGTCTTTTGAAATAACCCGCGAAGAACAGGTTACTACCACCTGGGGACACCAACCGGTACTAAATGACGCATTTAGTACCGTTTGGTGTTATTGGACTAACGGGTCATTTAGTACCAGCTGGTGTTATTGGCCGGCACTAAATGGGCACATCATTTTAGTACTGACAAATAACACACCAGCCGGCTGGTGTACATTTAAGACTGTTTAGATACCCAAAGCTTCAATGTTCTTTTCTATTTGCCCAAAATAGTCATGTTCTTGTTTCGGCTCTTGTAATTTGAATCTCAGATTGCATTCTGAATTTTGTAACTTTTGCATACGGTCTCGGGCGGAGAGAAGATTTATATAAAATTTGTTTGTTTCAATGAGATCTAGAACTTTATAATTTTTTTTTATTTAATACTATTTAGATATCTAAAACTTCAATCTTTAGTTCTATTGTCCAAAATAGTCCCATCCTTGTTTCGACTATTGTAATTTCAATTTCAGTTTGCATTCTGAATTTCGTAACTTTTGCATACGGTCTCGAGCGGAGAGAAGATTTATATGAAATTTGTACGTTTCGATAAGATCTACAAATTTACAGTTGAAAGTTTTTTATTTGAAGTCGTTTAGCTTCCTAAATAATAGATTTATATTTTAGGCAACAAAGGTCAAAAGTAATATAACTCACTAATGCGTCCACTAACTTCTAGGTGAGATGGTAAGGAAGGCTCGCGCGAGATATGAGGTCGTGAGTTCAAGGCTGGGCACATCACGTGCACGTATTTCGCGTGAAATATCCGTAACTTGTGACCTTCGAGCTAAAAAATATTTTTATCATTTTTATTAATGAATTAATCGCTTCGGATGAGATTTTCGCGCCGCTTCCAATAAGAGTCTCTGTAGTGGTGTGTGCATGTGTTTGATCGCAACATCCATCTGGTCGGGCCGGGGGCTCCTTTATATCTTGGGAAGAGGGGACGCACGGCACACCGCGATGCATCACATGCGCTCTTGTTATTGTTATCTCTGGCAGCGGCGTTTGATCTTGCCAATCAAACAAAGCGTGTGCAGGGACGGAGCCACGTACATAGTAGTGGGTGCCCAGGCACCCACAAAAATTTATGAAATCAGTGTTAATCTATAAAAATTTTTGAAAAATTTTATATATATCTATACAGCTATAGAAGTGGTGCACCCCTCTCTGTCTCGCTCCCGCCTCGCCCCTGCTACGTGTGATGGGTTCAGAGTTCACGCCACACCATACAGGCACCTGCAGGCTGCAGGCTGCTGCAAAAGGCTGGCGCCGTGGATCCGCTTGTCTGGACCTGCAGGCCGTTGGGGCGCCCGCCATATTGTGCTGCTGCATCACGGCACTGCCAACCCCTAATTTAACTCCGAGTCTCTACCGTTCTGTTTTCGCTACTGGTGGCCGGTCTCCGCATTGATTTTCAGTGACCGTACGCACGCATGCGTGTGCTTCGTCCTCGTCCTTGTCCGCTTCCCACCGCGAACGGCGCGCTCCCGCCTTTTGTCGTTGCCCCCACCACCACTGCCCATCCACCCACTCGCCGTCGCCGCCGTTCCATGTGGCGTCGCCACCTTCCGCCCTGCGCCGGCTACGGGAATCTCAGAGACTACGGGGCTCGATCTGCTCTCAGCCGCGGCCGCGGGCAAGGGCAATGACTAGCAAGGTTACGATTACGCCGCCGGTATGGGCAGCGCCGCACAGAGCGAGCTAACGTGCAACGGCGTTGGCGGAGCGGTGGCCGTGCCGTCGCCGAAGCGCGTTCGCAGGGAGAACTATGTCGAGCGGTACAACATGCCGCCGGCGTCGTCAGCGGCGCTCCTGCCGATTCTGGGGATGCAGCAGTCGCCGGCGGCGGGCGCGGCAGAGCGAGCTGACGTGCAACGGCGGCGGCTGATCCTCCTCCAGTCCTCCTCGTTATAACTGATCTGATCTCATCTTATAAAACCGGGTCAACTAATCTCTGACCACGCTACCAAACCCTCGGTTACAATTACAAGACGATGTTGCTATGTTGCTGGATAGGATTTGTCGGGAATGAGATGTTTATGTAAGTTTTGGTTTAGCTACGTATAGTGTTTTCTTATTCAGTAAAAAATGCAAGTCAGGTCCCAAAACTAATAGCATGGTGTCAACTGGTCCCTAAACTCTCAAAATGCTCATTTAGGTCCCTAAGCTCTGTAAAAAAAGGTCTATCACGGGTCCCAAACGCGCCAAATCAGCACTTGAGGCCTATGTGGCATGCCACTTGGGCACCATGTTGGATAAAATATACAATAAGCCACTGAACACATTTAAACCCCCGAGTTTTAACAGAAGACCCCTCTAAGCATTATTATTGTCTCCCTCCTTCCCTTCTTCTTCCCTAGGCACATCCGCCTCTCTCCTTTCTGAATGCATCCGCTGGCGGGGAGGTGCTCGAGCTTGGGCGCGCTCAAGCTCGCCGCTGCCATCCGCTCGGCCCACAGCATTGACCCCCATACGCTCGTGTAGGGCATGACCGCCACCGTCCATTGCCGCAGGTGGCCTCCTGCTGGGTCGCCGCCATCCACGCCGCCACTGTCAAAGAAGAAATGTCGACGGTGAGAGATCCCAACCATCAGCACCGAAGATGCACGACCGCACCTCGCGCCGTCCCACGGGTCCCATCAGTCCGTCCCACGGGTCCTGCCTCCATTCTCCTTCACCGAGCACACCACCCGTAGCCAGCCAAATTCCTCATCCACCGTCCATCTCCCTTCAATCTGCCGTACCCGTAGCACCACCACCTCAAGCATTACACCCTCCACTACTTCTGGCTCAAAATCTGGCCGTCGTTCAGTGGATCGGAAAATCTGGCCATTGACGTGCCACCAAGCTCCAACCCACTGGTAACCGCCCACTTCTGGCCCTCCTCCGCCCTAAAGAAGTGCACGACGAGCTTTCCCAAGGTCCGATGCCCCTCTCTGTCCCAACTTCCCATCTCCTCTGCCACCAACGCCACCATCGGTCTTTGTTGCCGCCGAGCTCCAGGGAGAGATACAGCTTGGGTGTGGGACGAGGGAGCTCCGGAGGGCAAGGAGGAGCACCCCTAGCTCCGGGCGGGCGGCGGAGAAGCGACGTCGATGAGGACGCACATGGTCAAGGTTGAGGTGTGCCGCCGTCGCCCGAGTGGACCGGCCGGAGCTGATGTTGGAGAGGAAGGGAAGAAAAGTGAGGCAGAGAGGTGTATCTGCCGATGACAAGTGCGTCCCACTGAAGAAAAAGTGAAGGATACATTATTTAGGGGGTTTTCTATCAAATGTTTGCCAGCATGGTGCCACGATGGCATGCCACATCGGCTGTAGAAGCTCGCGTGGCGCATTTGGGATCTAGATGGACTCCCTTTACGCAACTTGTGGACCCAGATGGCCATTTTGAGAGTTTAGGGACCTGATTGACACCACGCGATTAGCTTAAAGACTTGGGTGCATTTTACTCTTTCATCATCAAGAGAAATACAGAAACACGCATGCATGCCTTAGCGTATCACATGCATTTGAACAAACCCTCGTCATACAACACACGCATTCTATTCTAAACCAGTTACCTAGGACATTTGAGTTTCAGGGACCAAGTATGTTAGATTAGATGAATAATATTTCCTCAGGCAAAGGCGCAAAGCTTCTCCAATTATGTCCCCTGTGGCAGAACCGTCAAACTAAACTCAAATTAAGTATGATGGCCATCATTTGAACACATCCGGCACATAATCACTTAACGGTTTAACTTGGAAGCCCGCTTTCAACTTCATAAGGATCGAAACAACCACTAATAGTCTCACACGAAGGTGAGCACAGATAATACAACATGCCACAGTTTACACAAATTAAAGTACAACACTTAGTCTTTTACAACAGAGTTCAAATTACACAAATAATTAACAGAGTCTGAGACACAGCGGAAATAAAATTCAGCAAGTACAATAATTGAGTTCAACTTGAAATAAAACACGACAACTAGTGACGATACGGAACAAGCTTCACATCTAGCCCGTGATGTGGAACTTGCAGCACAACAACTCATGGAGAAGCAGGATGCCACTCCCAGACCAACCAGACGGTAGAGAACGACCATCCCAAGGTTGAGATGCAACTACCTCCTCAAAGTCAATGGGAACACAACCTGTAACAGGGTCACAACAACAACCCTGAGTATACTAATACTCGCAAGGCTTACCTGATAGAGCTGGAGTGCCCGATCTTTCGGTGAGTGGAGGATAATTTCGACTTGGGCGGAAGTAGACCCTCACGATCCGACTACGACGAGCGAACCCGAAGCGCCAACGCAATCGCTGAACCAACTCCCTGTGGTTACCGACCTTGTTGAAGCAAGATCAGCCTGATCACGAAGATCAATTCCTGTGCGCAATCGAAGAACGAACAAGAACGAGAGGCGAGCAATCTTATTATCACTCGAAGGTGGAGTTCTGAATCACGAGGACAGCACGTATTTGTGCGGCCGTGAATGTAGCTTAAAGCTAGATGTAAAACAAAACTCAAGGATGCTAATGACGGCTATAGGGTTTAATAGCATGGCCACAAGGGAGTTGGGGTCGTGCTACAACCCTAGGACGCGTCCCTAATGGACCCAACTCGATACACGGCCCATTGGGCCAAAATAAGGTGGCGCAGCACCTTGAACAGAAAACAGTCCGAATCAAAATAATGATTGCGGCCGCCTCGGTGAAGATATGACAGTGATTCTGGATCCATATGAAAGTAGACTTGATAAGCTTTCCATCACATACTTGATCACCCAAAACGGAGTCCGGATGAAGTCGTGGCGGCCGTCACAAGTTGACGTTCGTGCGCAGTCCGAATCCAGCCACATATCCTTCATTCTTTAGCACCATGACGTAGTTCAATTCTCTTGCACGAGCCCGAGTGATTAGCCCTGAAGGTGGTGCTTGGGGTGAAGGTGCTGCTGGTGTAGATGTACTGGTGATGTCCTCATCATCCTCCCCTTCTTGAACTGAAGTCGTCCTCGACGGCAACTTCTCATCCTCGCCCGCATATGGTTTCAAATCTGCAACATTACAACTAGTGGAAACACCAAACTCCGCAGGCAGGTCAAGGACATAAGCGTTATCATTAATCTTGGTTAGCACTTTAAAAGGACCAACAGCACGAGGCATTAATTTAGAACGACGCAAAGTAGGAAAACGATCCTTCCTCAAATGCAACCAAACCATATCACCGGGTTCAAAAGTAACATGTTTTTTTCCTTTACTACCAGCAACTTGATACTTGGCATTACTAGCAGCAATGGTTTGTTGTGTTTGTTCATGTAGGTTAATCATATGGTCAACATGTTCAACGGCATCAATATGTGGGGCGTCCACAGCATCAAGCGAAAATAAATCAATAGGCGCCCGAGGAATATAACCATAAACAATCTGAAAAGGGCACATCTTTATAGAAGAATGTGTTGCATGATTATAAGCAAACTCAACATGAGGTAAACAATCTTCCCAACGGTTCAGATTTTTATCCAAAACAGCCCTAAGCATGGTTGACAAAGTTCTATTGACCACTTCAGTTTGTCCATCAGTTTGTGGGTGACAAGTTGTGCTAAACAGCAATTTAGTGCCTAATTTGTTCCAAATAGATCTCCAAAGTGACTTAGAAACTTAGCATCACGATCAGACACAATTGTTTTAGGAACACCATGTAAACGAATAATCTCTCTAAAGAACAATTCAGCAACATTACTAGCATCATCAGTTTTATGACAAGGAATGAAATGAGCCATTTTAGAGAACCTATCAACAACCACAAAAATGCTATCCCTCCCCTTCTTAGTTCTGGGCAATCCCAAAACAAAGTCCATAGAAATATCAAGCCAAGGTAAAGTAGGGACAGGCAAAGGCATATACAAACCATGGTTGTTCAAACGTGACTTAGCCTTTTGACATGTAGTGCATCGTGCAACCAAGCGCTCAACATCAGGACGCATCCGAGGCCAAAAGAAGTGGGCGGCCAGCACCTCAAGCGTTTTGTAAACACCAAAATGTCCCATTAGTCCGCCTCCATGAGCTTCCTGTAACAACAAAAGACGAACCGAGCTAGCTGGAATACACAGCTTGTTAGCGCGAAACAGGAACCCATTCTGCATGTGAAATTTCCTCCATGGTTTACCAGTCATACAATGTTTATAAGCATCTTTAAAATCATTATCATCGACATATTGATCTTTCATAGTGTGTAAACCAAAAATTTTAAAATCCAATTGTGACAGCATATTATATCTGCGAGACAAAGCATCAGCAATCACATTGTCCTTCCCGTTCTTGTGTTTCATGATGTAAGGAAAAGACTCAATGAATTCTACCCAATTAGCATGACGACGGTTCAGATTAGTTTGGGTACGAATATGTTTTAAAGTCTCATGATCAGAATGGATTATAAACTCACGATGCCAGAGATAGTGCTGCCACGTTTGCAAAGTACGCACTAAAGCATAAAGTTCTTTATCATAAGTAGAATATTTCAAACTAGCACCGCTTAATTTTTCACTGAAATAAGCAACCGGTTTTCCTTCTTGTAACAGAATAGCACCTAACCCAATACCACTGGCATCACATTCGAGCTCAAATATTTTACCAAAATCAGGCAATTGCAAAAGAGGAGCATGTGTTAACTTATCTTTCAAAGTAGTGAAGGCGAGCTCCTGAGAATCAGTCCAAGTAAAAGGCACACCTTTCTTTGTAAGCTCATGTAGAGGTGCTGCAATAGAGCTAAAATCTCGTATGAATCGACGGTAGAAACCTGCAAGCCCAAGAAAACTCCGAATCTGCGTAACCGTCGTCGGTGTAGGCCATTACCGAATTGCATCAATCTTGCTGCTATCCACCTCAATACCCTGTGGAGTAACAACATAACCAAGAAACGAAACACGTTGTGTACAGAAGATGCATTTTTCCATGTTAGCAAACAAGTGAGCAACACGCAACGCATTAAAAACAGCACGCAAATGTTCTAAATGCTCTTCCATAGACTTGCTGTAAATCAAGATATCATCAAAATATACAACAACAAACAAACCTATGAAAGGCCTGAGAACTTCATTCATCAAACGCATAAAAGTGCTGACAGCATTAGTCAAATCAAACGGCATAACCAACCATTCATATAAGCCAAATTTAGTTTTAAAAGCCGTTTTCCATTCATCTCTCAATTTCATTCGAATCTGATGGTAACCACTACGCAAATCAATCTTAGTAAAAATAATGACATCACTAAGCTCATCTAGCATATCATCAAGGCGTGGTATAGGATATCGATAAAGAATGGTGATGTTATTAATAGCACGACAAGCTACACACATACGCCACGATCCATCCTTTTTTGGAACAAGTAACACTGGAACGGAGCAAGGACTAAGAGACTCACGAATGTACCCTTTGTCAAGCAACGCCTGGACCTGGCGCTGAATCTCTTTCGTCTCGTCGGGATTTGTGCGGTACGGGGCGCGATTCGGAAGCTGTGCGCTGGGAATGAAGTCGATCTGGTGCTCGATGCCACGAAGTGGAGGTTGTCGCGATGGTAAATCTTTGGGAAAAACATCAGCGTACTCCTGCAAAATGTTAGCAACCGCAGGGGGAATATCCAAAGATGGTACATCATCAAGTGAAATGAGCACACTAGAACATACAAGTGCATAACAAGGTAGCTCATCAACACAAAGATCAACAAAATCAGCACGTGTAGCAAATAAAACAAGCGCACTCAACTTGATTTCAGAAGGTGATGGTACAAGTTGTTTAGCATTTTTAGCGGCTCGGGCAAGGTCATCTTTAACAATTTGTTCAGGTGTCATGGGATGTATAATTATTTTCTGACCTTTAAACATGAGAGAATAATGATTCAAACGACCATGATGCAAGCTATCAGTATCATATTGCCAAGGTCTACCAAGTAACAAAGGACATGCCTCCATAGGAATAACATCACAATAAACAAAATCAGAATAGGCACCTATGGAGAACGGAACACGCACCGACTGTGTTACTTTAATCTTTCCACCATCATTAAGCCAGTGAATATGATAGGGATGCGGATGCTTACGGGTGGGTAAGGACAACTTCTCTACCAGCGTTGTACTCGCCAAGTTGTTGCAGCTACCACTGTTAATGATGATGCGAATCGACCGCTCCTGCACAACACCCTTTGTATGGAAAAGAGTGTGTCGCTGATTTTTCTCTGGCGGGGCGACCTGTGTACTAAGAACACGCTGCACAACAAGACTTCCATACCTATCTGCGTCACTAGGAGTAGCATGGACCGCCTCATTATCTGCATGGTTAGTGGCAATCATAGTATGGTGAGGTTCATCGGAATCACTAGCAGACGAGTACTCACCATCGTCACGTATGATCAAAGCACGGGTGTTGGGGCAGTCCCGAATCATGTGCCCAAAGTCTTGGCAACAAAAACACCGAACATCTTGTGTACGTCCCGAGGAAGAAGCTATGCCTGGTGTAGGGGGTGCTGCAGGTTTCGTCGTCTTCTCACGCGGCGTAGTGCTAGGTGTAGAAGGTACTGGAGTGGAAGACGTAGAGCTGGACGACGGGCTTCTTCCTGCAAAAGGGTTAGTATATGTCTTCGAACGGCGTCCCTGCACTTCAGCTTTGCAAGCATATTGAAATAACGTGGTCATATCATTATACTCCTTATAATCAAGTATATCCTGAATTTTCCTGTTCAACCCACCACGAAATCGTGCCATAGCAGCATCATCCTGTTCAAATAAACCACAATGAATCATACCCTTTTGTAACTCTTGGTAATACTCCTCAACGGATCGTTGGCCTTGCTGGAATCGCTGCATGGTGTTAAGCAAATCTCGGGCATAATAAGAAGGAACAAAACGATGTCGCATAGCAGCTTTTAATTGAGCCCAAGTAGATGGAACAACAGTGGGATGTTTGAGTTTATATTCACGCCACCAAATTAAAGCAAACTCAGTAAATTCACTAATAGCAGCCTTAACTTGAGACGTAGCAGGTATATCATGACATGAAAATTTTTGTTCTACCTCTAACTCCCAATCAAGATATGCAGCAGGATCATACTTGCCATTAAAAGTATGAATCTTTAATTTAATCTTCGCAAATGAGTCATTAACCGGATTACGTACCACACGGCGGGCACGAGGTTGGCGGTCTCCATCCTCATATTCCGTGTCACCACCATAGCCCTTCTGCAATTCCGTGAGCGTCGCGTTCATCGTCGTGAGCGTCGTGTTCATCGCATCAAGCTGGGCCGTCAAGGTGTCAAATGTACACTTGGCGGCTGTCTGACCAAGGTCCTGCTAGTCGAGATGCTCGTTGGATGAAGAGAGCGCGGAATCAACCTTCTCGTGCAGCGTCTTTATGTCGTCTTTAAGTCCATCAAGGTCGGCCCGCATGCCTTGCCGCTTGGAGTCCATCTTGTCGTCGTCTCCTGACATGGTTAGCGCAAACACGAGAAAAACAGATCCTACGACAACAAAGGTGTGGGTGGAAAGCTCAGAAAGATGCTGCGATCAAGGTATTATCCGTTCTTACCAAGCAACAGGGGCAATCGCAGACAACAAGTAGCACCTGTGAAAGATTGGAGCAGCGATTGCCTAGAGAAACAAAAGTCTGCTCGTCGTAGGAATATGTGTAGTTCTGGGTAGGCTGCACTCAAGTCAAGGATTAGCACAATCAAAAAATAAATGCAAAGCTGAATAATAGTGCTAAACACGTAACAAAGCTGCTGGAAACAAGTGCCACCCGCGATGGATCAAGCAAAGGCAACAAGGAAGTGAGGTGCAGAAACGGAAAATCTCCCGAGCCACGTTATGCTGTGTAAACGGCGTTTTTTGGCCTCGAAACCGACTTCACCTGGCGTTACGCGGGGTGCCCCGTATAAGAAATTTTGTAAGCTTTCTGGAAAAAAAAAAGAACGCTGAAATCGGAGATCCGAGCGAAAAGTTATGGCCGTTACAAAACAGGTGTTCGTAATGACACAAAACTGCCAAACGAAAAACCGAACTTTTCAAAAACGAACTGCTCTTTCCTTTTTTTTTTTATTCTTTCCTTTGTCTTTCTTCTCAGAACTTTCCTTTTTTTATTTCCTTTTTTTGTCTTTCCTTTTTTTTCTTTCCTTTTTTTCTCTCTTTCCTCAAACAGAAACACGAAATCGAGTAGGGTTCGGTTGGATCGGCGGCGCGTGGAGTGCGGCTTGGGGAAGGAAAACGAAACCGAGTAGGGTTCGGTTGGAGGGGGGTAACGGCGTGGTAACTCGGCGTGGTTTTGTAGGGTTTGTGGTGATGCAAACGGCAGCGACGGCGCTAGTGGTGATGATGATTGCGGCGACGGTGGCGCTGGTGGCGAGGTAGGACGGCGGTGGCGGCGGCGGTGGTGGAGATGGAAAGCGGCGGAAGCACAAAGTGACCAGCAACAAATTAACGCGAAGCACACAAATTGAACAACGCAAATTATTGAAGAAAGTGCAAGGCGAAGAAAGGTTTTGGGACAATGGTCTAACCTGAATTTTTTTTGGTTTTGTGGACTGTAGGTAATGGAACAACACTCGATAAAAACTCACCGATCAACCTGGAAAGCTGATACCACTTGATAGAGCTGGAGTGCCCGATCTTTCGGTGAGTGGAGGATAATTTCGACTTGGACGGAAGTAGACCCTCACGATCCGACTACGACGAGCGAACCCGAAGCGCCAACGCAATCGCTGAACCAACTCCCTGTGGTTACCGACCTTGTTGAAGCAAGATCAGCCTGATCACGAAGATCAATTCCTGTGCACAATCGAAGAATGAACAAGAACGAGAGGCGAGCAATCTTATTATCACTCGAAGGTGGAGTTCTGAATCACGAGGACAGCAGGTATTTGTGCGACCGTGAATGTAGCTAAAAGTTAGATCTAAAACAAAACTCAAGGATGCTAATGACGGCTATAGGGTTTAATAGCACGGCCACAAGGGAGTTTGGGCCGTGCTACAACCCTAGGACGCGTCCCTAGTGGACCCAACTCGATACACGGCCCATTGGGCCAAAATAAGGTGGCGCAGCACCTTGGACAGAAAATAGTCCGAATCAAAATGACGATTGCGGCCGCCTCGGTGAAGATATGACGGTGATTCCGGATCCATCTGAAAGTAGACTTGATAAGCTTTCCATCAAGTACTTGATCGCCCAAAATGGAGTCCGGATGAAGTCGTGGCGGCCGTCACAAGTTGACGTTCGTGCGCAGTCCGAATCCAGCCACATATCCTTCATTCTTTAGCACCATGACGTAGTTCAACTCTCTTGCACGAGCCCGAGTGATTGGCCCTGAAGGTGGTGCTTGGGGTGAAGGTGCTGCTGGTGTAGATGTACTGGTGATGTCCTCATCATTACCCGACAAAAAGGAATCCTAGACATGCAAAGCTTTTTGGTTTGCTGGGTTTCTTTTGCATAAAAAGTTTACTACAAGTGAATCCTTACTTTCAGCTTTTTAGCTGAAGTTAACATACCGTAACCATCATCTATATTTGCATAAAAAATACAGCAAGCATGGTGTAAATTAAATTCAGCAACAAGTATCATAATTCATATCTCATCATCATTCGCTTTCCATTACTATGATGCAGCGCAGTGACCAAGGTTCTCTGAACCGAGAGGTACGGCGAATCGATTCGATTTTCATCCTTGCAAGGGAAACCTACCCCCACGATACGCGTATCCAAAAAGGTCACACGTGGCAAACGGTTCCTATCGTTCCCCAATTTCTGATCCGTGTCTGCCAAGACCGGGTGAGAGTCCTCAACGTGCAACCCTAGACGTATGGTGGTCCCGTGAGCAACCACATCACCCGCCAACGCCCCACTCCCGAATTGGCAACCCACAGTTCAAATTTCGGTTCACTCAAGTACTAGGTTTTACCGGGTCCCAGGGTGTGGATAGTACAGTTCAAACTTGGCCTGGCAGGGCCAACAACGTTTCGGTCCTCAAACGACACAGGCGGGGTATTACAAACCAGCAACATGAATAATATTAACAACAACATCAGACCTCGCCCGGTCTCAATTTCTTTTTCATCATGATTCATTCTCAAGTGCTTCCCATAAGTAACCAAGATCATATTTCTCGCGAGTGACAGGAAATCACCCGACTTTTACCGAAACCTATTTAAGCATGGCGGTACTAGCGACCTACACATACTAGTATAAGGATCAAGGAAACCTATGGATCATGCAACTAAGGTTTCAAACAACTCCTCAAAACTTAATGCACAAAACTTAAATAATTATCATTGCATCAGAAAAATTGGGTTATGCTCCGGGGCTTGCCTTGGAGCTCTACCGAGTTAATGTCTTCTTGGCCTTGGGCCGGCTCAACTTGCTCTTCTTCCTGGACTTGCTGCTGCTGCTCCTCTGCTACTAGCTGGTACACCACGTTCTCTGTTGCGGGCTCTACATGAATGAGATGATGCAATGCAAGTGAGAATGGATGCAAGTACAGTAAATCAATAAAAGGGGCTGCCATTAAACAAGTAGGAAGCAAGCAAGGCACGAAAGAAAAGATTGCATAAGTGATATGGTTCAGATCTGAATATACTATTTTTCTCTAAAGCATTTCCTCCATTAACTCCCCAAATGAAATTTAGTTTACCTTGACAATAAATGTGCAATGCTGTTTACAAAAGAAACATGTACTAGCATAAAGAAGCATGACAAATTGAAATAGTGCAGCACCGGCGACAAAGCACTTTTATTTGATCCCTTGCTGGCCACAACTTATTCTTGGCAAATAAATGAGATAACAGATTTATTTTTATTGAACTATGCATATTAGATAAGAAACAAGCAAGAAAGGTATGGATTAATGCAAGCACAAGTAAGCAACCCAAAAAGTGAGGCCACTGCAGTAAAATCTTGTTTTCAGCAGATAAACAGAGGCAACAGATTTAGATGCATTTTTATTCGATTTTACCTACCACATTCATAGATGAACAAAACATAGAACGTGTGATAAAAAGCATATATAAAACCTCATAAACAATTTCTGGTCAATACAAACTACAGGACTTATTCCTAGCATACAGAAAATTTTCAGTCAAGGCTCAAGATTTTTGCACCAAGGAATAAATCTTATAGCATTAAACAAGACAAGATGCAAAATAAAACATAACTGAACCGAGCAAAAGTTTCTGCGCGTGAACTCTTCACAGAGACATACACATACTCCAACACAGCCACTGCACAAGTTAAACAATTTTGGAAGCATCACCAATACTTATTTGAATAAACAAGCATACACCCAACCAATACATAGTAGAGCAAAAACGAAGAGCAAGAACAGGCATTTTACACAGTTTGATAATTTTTTCTAGATAGTACTAACAAAGACAAAGCTAGAAAGTTGGATTTGCTATTTTAGGCTTCTTCTACAATTAGTTATGCATTTTACAAGTTTCAGCCATCTTAAGCAAAATCAACAGACGCACAGGCAAAACACATTTGCTGATAGTCCCCTGAAAAAAAAAACTTCCTTAGCAGATCCACCCTTCACTTTACACTATAACCCCCAGATCTATCGGTTAGACCCCTGAAACTAATCCACCTTCAAACATAAACCCAACACTCTTATGAAAACCCCCTCACAACTTCTATTTCTTTTAACTTGAGGTCCTTTCCACCCTACAGATCGGGCACATGGACGGGCAGCCTTGACTGGCGGGTTGCCAGCAATGGCAGCGACGCCGGGGCGGAGGGAGAGGAAGGACGGCATGGGGATGTGCTCTAGGCCCTGGAGAAGCTCACCACGAACTTGGTTTGGGAGGAGGACGACTGGAGAGGTAGCAGTGGTGAGGTGGAGCGGCTGCAATGGTTGCCGGCCGGGATTTAAATTGTTTAAAGAACCAAAACTTGATGAACAAGATGACCAATTGCAAGTCCACACATAAGAGAACCCATTTTAATCAAAGTTGGCAAAGAGTTACACTTGTAATCAAAAGTTACAGAGGCCAAAAGAACGAGAAAAACCACATAATTCTCAGACTTAGGAAAAATTCTAGGTTGGCTGAAAACAATGGTTTGACCCGTACACAGATGCCAAAATGATAGAAACCATGGACGAGAAGGTGTGTGCTACATGGGCACGGACAGCATCAAAGTGGGGCGAGCAGGAGGCCAAGTGGACGAGGGTGGCAGAGGCATTCGCAGCAATATCAACAGAGGAGGCGAAAGAAGCGGCAGCGAAGGCTAAAGAAGCCTCGGAGAAGGCAAGAATTGCAAAAGAAGCAGCGGCAAGGTCAAAAGAAACGGCGGCGGCGGTGGCATCTACATGCGGAAGCCGCACCGAATGATATCATGGCACACCTTAGAATCTACTACCTCCGTCCCAAAAAGAACGCTCGTTTGGAATGCGTGCCAGTTAAAGTAGTGCACATTTGACCAAGTTTCTAGCAAATTGTACTTATATTTATGACTCTAAATAAATTTGTTAAAAAACTACATTTCAAAACGAATCTAATTATATATATTTCATATCATAAATATTTATATTTTTTTATTTGTAATTGGTCAAACTTAAGATTCTGAAGTTTTTTGGAAAACGAGAAATACATTCTTTGTGGGACGGAGGGAGTAGCTGCAACGTCGTCTGCAGCTTTAGTGAAATATATATAGGGTCATATTAATAAACCTGGACTGGTTATTTTTGTGATTTCTCTTATTTGTTCATAACATTCTAAGATAACATTCAGGTAAATATTCATATCGTTATCGTATTTAATTTAATTAAGGATGACGCTGTTCAATTTATTTTTCATCCTTGTTTATAGTTTTTAGTTTTTGGTTTCTCATCCACGTGTGATTGGCATAACTTTTTAGTTGAAACTAGTAGTAGTGCATGTGCCATGGGCACACGTGTATCTAAAAACTTCTGATATCCAAAAAAACATATTTAAAAATGAAAATATTGAAAATTCTAACAATGCAGAATACTATATTTAAAATAGACTGTACTCATAGAAACTTACAAAGTTTAATTAGGACCATTGTCACCTTAAAAATCGAAATTGTATTATTAGGAGTAAATTGAACCTAGCGACATGGTTTGAGGGTAAATTGACTCAAACAATAGTTCAATTTATTCAAACTTTGGCTATACTTGCTATAGTAATTTGGATTTTTTCCTATATAATATAGAGGGTACATATTTTTTTATATAACACAGATGATACATACTTTTTATATAATATAGATGATACATATTTTTTATATAATATAGTAGAAATTTTTTCTTTCTTGAATTTTCCTATGAACTGAAATATGATTACTTCAATAATCCCCAACAGCTAAACAACCAAACTACCGCCCGTCTGTCATTCTAGAATCTTGATACGTACGTGAACTGGCGCATGCATGTACCGACCGTAGGTCCGTAGATCGTATCAAGCCTGCAACCCTGCCCTAGAACAAGCAAACACATGAGGGCAAGTACAACGCGCTGTCGCTTGCCGTCGCCATGCAAGAAAGTTTTGCAGAAGCCCCCCGTGCGCACTCGTCGAGGCTTGGTCGTCGTCTCGTTCGTCTACGGCAGAGGCGCATGCTCCCAGGTGAGGCGACGACGCTCGACGCGCGCTGTGTGATCGGCTGCAAGTCGTCGACGGCGGCGAGGAACTGCTGCGCGGCCTCGACCCCGGTGATTTCCTCTTCAACCCCAGGCCTTTCCCTGGCCGAATCGAGCCCTCCTTTGGCCGGAATTGGGCCCTCCAGATCGCCGTCCGCCCAAGGGCTCCTCTGTTAGAATTAGATAGAAGGCAGGGGGATTCGTGTAAAACGCAGGGACCTGTTCGTAAGGCTTTAAAATGTTCCAGGGTGTGTTATGTAAACCAAATCTGTCAAATTATAAAATCCGTTAAAAATCATAGAAATATCTGAAAAATGCAAACTAAATTTTTCCAAAATCCTTGTGAAGAATGTAATCTTTTATAGAAAGAAAGTAGATATGTTTGATGCTTAGTTTTTAAATAATCAAATCTCAGTTTGGACAAATTTGTGCACAATTTGATATCTACAAATTTGTTTGACTTGATCTTTGGATATGTGGTAGCTGATGACATATTTAAGCTTCTGTAAAAAGATGGCATAAAGTTACATAGTAGGTTTTGAGTTATGAATTAATCTTGCTGTCTATACATTGTTATATCTAAGATTTATGCAAATTTATATTTTCAGTGAATAAATCCCAACTTTTTTCACTGGCTTGATAATCATTTTCTATGCATGAGATAAATAGTAGAGCTTAGTTTGACACTGCTAACATGCCCTTTTAAATAATAATATTTAAAATCAACTCTAATTTTATAGCAAAATTTGCTGATCTTTTTAAGTTGTTCTTTGGCTTGTTATCTAGTCTCAGTTAGTTATAGCCTAAGTAAATTTGTTAGGTTCAATTTCTGCTAATGTGATTTTAAAATTTGTTTTATGTCTTTGTTAAATAGAATATTAGTTTAAAATGTTCTATTGTTGATTTTAGTCTGAAACTTGCAAAGTAGCATAAAAATGGTTACAAAGATCAAGTATGCACTAGATCATCATGGTTTGTGTGTCAAAAGATGAATTAAACACCCTACAGACAGCCAAACAGACAACTCATTGTAGAAGCTGTCTGTTTAAGCTGTTTGTTAGTGTAAAAAGACAGCAAGCTATTGTCAGGTTGTACTTGCCCTGAGTAGTTGCTGATAATTAAATTAATTTGTCCCTGCCTGCAGAGACCGTGATCCGTGAACTACATGCATTTATTTAATTTATTACTGTCCGTGACACGGGTAGCTAGCTCGCTAGTCATTGAGATGATACCGATACGCAAAACATATAAACCAAGACAATATGCCGGGTGATGTCTACACGCACGTCTACTGACGGATATGCAAAGATGTATATATAATAAATCTCGGAATGGTCACCGGTTAAACTAACTACTAGTAATTAACAGGCGGTGTGGCGTCAAGAATTTGTGCGCATCTATCTTTCAAGTTTGAAAGCTACTAGCATCGTTTCCGGATCGGAGTTGCCTCGTCAACTATTGATACCTGAGAGCAGGCTGCAGTAGTGAAATAATTTCAGGCGTGTGCCATGCATGGATATGGTTGTGCTAGCTATGCTACACAAGTACAATTCGCGTGTGCAATGTGCTTCGGAATCCGATGATGCTCAACCTAGCTTAATTAGCTTGCCGACGTTGTTTCCACGGAAAGCGATCAGTGTGTCAGTTCAGGTCCACCCGGCCCCCACTTGCCGTGTCCAGTGTCCTCCTCCTGCCGTGCTCTTGTAAGCTAGCATCGCCAACCATGGAATAACGCTTGATGGAGAAGCGTGCAGGACACATGTGCGGTGCGTTACATTACACGTTGATGCAGGTCCTGTTCGCGCGCCCTGAAAGGCACGGATCGGGTTATTGCCCGCTAACGCGTTCTGGTCCAAACCCCTATCCGGCCCCAGAGCAGTGTCAGGCACGCACGACGGAGCTAGCAGAGGGATCACGCAGCTGCAGGCCGTGTGGGCTCACGTACATGCGTACGCGTCAAGCATTCAAGCTTTCAGCACGGAAAGCAGGAAGGGTCCAAGTCAGCGTACAGTAAGTAATAGTCGTCGCCATCATCCTCGGTGGTGTTTGTTCTTTTCCTTGCCGCGCCATTTCTGGGCTCGCTGCTGGTCCTCTCTGCGTGACGGGGACAGATGCATTAGGTTTCACTTTCACCGCGTCATCTGATTAGGGATTCAATTTTACCCGTGTCGTTATTAGCCTGTTAGGGGCAAAACCATACACATCATCAGTTCCAAATGCACGAGTCATGGAATCGCATCATCATCATTCATTAACCCTATATCTTGATGATCAACCTAACCTACGTGCATATATGGCCCATGCCTTTCGCTTTGTTCTCTCTCCTTGCTAGCTTTTATTTTGATATCTTTTTCGAGCCTTTATTTTCCACCTTTTCTCTTCTCCATCCTTTTGACGTTTCGAGATCGAAACAGTTGGGCGTTGATGGGAGATCTGTGCGTTGATGTGAATCCAAACCGAACCATAAGCTGACGATCCGTGCGTCCAAGCAGATGGCAACCCATGGATGTACATGCGTCGCAATTGCAAGCAGAGTCACATCGGCGATCGGCCAGTGCGTGACCGACTGACCACCGGCCGTCGTCTTCTTCCCTTTTATTTCTTCCACCCATCTACGGTAGTAGCTTTCTGCCGCATGGACGACGCATTGATGCCGGCCTTATGGCCTGTTGCGTGGGTGTAGTCCCTGTCAGTCAAACTGATGATGAGCCGCGCCTGCCTTTCGCGACCCGTCGAACACCATAACACGCTAGTCGCATGCAGGCCGGCATGGTTTGGTCTTTCGCCGTTGATATGGTTAGTCGATGGAGGATTGGAGGATGATGATGGGGACTGATGTGTTGCTAGCTAGCTGCACTGTACACTGCCCGTGTGGCCAAGTCTAACATGATTTGAATTGAAAGAGCACGCATGGAAACGGAAATGCTGGTGGTGGGCAGCCACCATAATTAGGCGCCATGGCTTAGCCGGAGTGTCGTCATTCTCTGACCCAATCTCTATCAACAAAAATGCTACTTCAGCTTTGAACAAGTCACTAATTTGCCTCTCAAGTCTAAACAGAGACTGGCCGGGATCGAGTTGTCATATGATCCCTCGGAATCGAATATACTGCACAAGCCTATCTTCAACACGTACGCCGCGTCAACACTCAACAGCAAGGGTATCTTGGAAAGGTACGTATGGGACCGACAGAGAGAGAGAGAGAGTGGGAGACAGACCGGCCAAGGCACGCCGTCCGTGGTGTCTAGGTACACGGGTTTTGTGTGCACACGACCAGAACAAGTCATGTCATCTCTTCTCTCCTCCACCCATCCATCATCGCCATGGGTCATGTGTGTACGTGTGCTATAGCTGCAATGGGCCATGCATGCACGGCTGCCTTTTTTCTACTGAGTGCTGCGTAGACTAGCTAAGCAGCGGACCGCGTGCCTACAGTATTTGATTTGAGGTGCACCTAGCTTAGCTAGCCAATCAACGCCACAACTGGTACTATATATCTCCCCATATATATGACGACTTCAATATATTGGAGCAGCGAATCAATCATGCAAGCACGCCAAAGTTTGCCACAGGGGTACGGTTGGCCTGGCCTTTTTGATTTATTTAATTTGGCCCCAAACTTGAACATCCCAATCCTTTTTCTTGTCGATTTCGTGGATTTAATCATACAAACAAATCAACAAGGTTGTCAAAGTTGCATATTCTATTTTAAATCGAATTGGAGATCTCTGGGTAATTTCCTTAACTGCTAGAATTGAGACATCATGTACAGTAGTAGTAGTTCCTACAGAGGAGAACTGAGATTAGGATATCCATGGCTTCCACATAATGAAAATTATACGATCAAGAAAATGAAGAGCTTGAGTTGCACAATAAACAATAAACCCTCACCAAACAACAACATATTTCCGTCCCGTAATATTTGTCATGTTTGAGAGTCACCGTAGTTGATTAATTCTTTCTGTTCTTGCCTCATCAGCACCTTTGAACCAGACATTGCTTTCACAAACTGTTTTCGCCTCACCTTCCAACCACTACATGTGCTCATTAGAAATAATAATAATGAAGAGGCGATGAACTAGCCTCTATCTCCATATACCTCGCTTTCATCCCGTCTGCTTCTCCAAAATGTTGACATTTGTGGCTTGTGTAGCACTGGCGTCTCATGATCATCCCAACTTCGTTTTCTAATAGCTAATACCTCCAAAACTCTTCTTCTAAAAAGTGCCGTTGAAGCTTCAAATAAAAGCAAGCTGCCACACCGGCATTGCCGCTTTCTCAATTACTCAATTCAGATGCGTGATCCGGTCTCGATCTGTTCGATCAGGGCGCATAAACAAATCTGTATGTGCATGACACAATAAAAAAGTATCATGAGCAGCAGTCACCTCTCATGGTGCTGTCGATAAGCATTACCATTTGGCAAACCCATATAATTGGTGCGTGTGTCGTCACTGAAAGAGTGCCAGCAACTAATCCAACCTTGCACAATATAATATCTCGTGGAATTAAGGAAAAAGTCTGAGACTTTGCGCAGGTGTATGCACATGCACGCACGCATGCATATAGGTCATTTTCGTTGATACCCTCAATCAAGAATATTTCTCATAACGTGCGTTCAGGTCGGTATATATACACGATGACGATGACAGTGGGGGTGTTAGGAAATTTCCTATAAATGGAGCCTTTAATTTGCTAGTTCGTACACGAATCAAAACTGATTCGCCAACTATGATGGCTGTCAGGCAGACCAATATATGTGTTCTTTTTCCCGTGGATCGCGATGAGTGGGGTGAGCTTTCAGGTCAAATTAGATGATGATCAATTAAGTTATTGTGTAGCTCAATTAGTAAAAGCTACGACCTCGACAGAAAGACTCGGGGAAAATAGTTTAGTGGGTGGGCTGCTGGCGCAGTTCAATGCATTTGAGGCAGTAGAAAATTGGTCTCATTGACATTGATCTTGTCAATAGATCAAGATAGGATTTTTTTATCTAACTAATTGAGTTTGATTCCAAAATGAATGGTCCATCATGAGGACGCGGAGATTTGGTTGGCCTGCTTTTGTGTGAAAAGGGTAAAATGGTCTGCCATTGATGTTATTCTTTTTTTTTTTTTGAAGGGCGCCATTGATGATGTTATTCTTGACCAGGATCGAGTTTTATTCCAAACATCTTTTCCCACTTTTGTTTGTCCTAATAATGATATGATTAAGTCTAAAAATGGAGGAACTTGAAGATTTGATCGGATCAGAAAAGTCTGTGTAATGATGAGATGAAAATTTTAAATAATAAAGTATCAATTATGTTTATGTTCGAATAATCCATATTTATTATATTTAAATTTGAAAACTGTCCACTGTAGTTTGACTGGTCCACCATGTGCTAAACAATTGCACGAGGCAGTTCTACCCGAGCACCACACACACACGCATATCTGTATATATTCATTTTAAGGAAACAAAAGCAGCATCATTGCTAGCTGGATTTGTTTATGGCTGGATAAGATCCACCATTTTGCCCTGACAATTTGTTTTGGTTCGGTTGGCTAGCCACCATCACACATGCACATGTCCTAGCCAATATTGAGCCCCAGGCGGCCAAGCTGATGGATCATGTCATGTGGAGTGCAGATCACAACGCACCTACTAAATATACAACTGAACACCAAAAAACAAATCCTTGTGTCCAGAAGAGTCTTCCAATCAAGAGCATCCAACACTGCTGTTTATTTTGATTCCATCGAATGACCTAGCTAAATTATTGAGTAAATTACTACAGATGCGTAGATCTATCTGATCGAGTTGAGTACGAGCTAGTAGTCTTTTAATTTTTTTTATTGATTAGATATAGTGTACAAGCTATTTGGAATTAGTTAATCCCTCTCATGGTCAGAACTGTTTGGCTTGTCATCAGAGTATCAGACACCTGCAATTCAGCAACCTATTTTTTTTTCTAGTATAAAGATTCTATTCATAGACATTATGATATGGTCAAATTCAACCCTTAGCGGGATCGATTTGAATAATACGAGAAATAAAATACAACTCAGTTTGATTACGTAGATCTTTTTTTTGAAAAGGATGATTACGTAGATCTCGAATAATAATTTGGCATATAGCAGTAGTACGAATACTATGCATTCACACCGGTGGACTGTACGAGCGAGTACTCCTACCCATCCATTCAGAGCTGTCGGGGCGTGGGTGGGCCCCGCCACGGAAACGCTTTGTCGCGGCCGTTGCGGCAGGCGCGCCATTATTGCGGTAACCGCCCGAGTAATCGGCCTGGTAATTTCCACGTGGCGTCGCCTCCTCCAGCTTTATATATCCTCAACTCTCGCCTCTCGCCTTCACCGCCATCTCTCATCTCGTTTCATTCCCCTCTCTCCCCTGGACAAGAAGACTTGGCGACATGGCCGTGCAAGCGCAGTTCGGCGGCCTCGCAGGCTTCTTGCCGCCCTATGGCGGCGGCGGCGGCGGCGGATTGGCCGAGGAGCAGATGCTAGCGCTCCTGTCGGCCGCAGCGGGCAACAAGACGGAGCAGTACAACTGCGCCGCCGCCGGCGTGGTCAGCGCCGCCCAGAGCGAGCTGACGTGCAACGGCGGCGGCGTGGTGCCGTTACCGTCGCGGAAGCGCGGCAGGGATGACGATTTGGAGCAGTACGTGGCGTCCTCGTCATCGGCTCTGCTTCCGCTCCCGGTGATGCAGCAGGCGGCGATTCCGAACAGGATGGCGGACTCCGCGGCGGCGGCGGCGTCGACGAGCGGCCGGCCGGCCAACATGTCATCGGCGGCGGACGCGCTGGCGGTGGCCGAGCTGTGCCGGCACGGCGCGGCGGAGGTGGACGCGCTGGTGCGCGCCGAGTGCGAGAGGCTGCGCGCCGGGCTGGAGCAGGCGCACAAGCGGCAGCGGCAGTCGGTGGCGCTTGCCGCGGCGGCGGGCGCGGCGCGGCTGCTGCGGGCGAAGGACGCCGAGCTGTGCGCGGCGCGCCGCCGCGCGGCGGAGCTCGAGGAGCGGCTCCGGCAGGCCGCCGCCGAGAGCCAGGCGTGGTGCGGCGTCGCGCGCAGCAACGAGGCCGTCGCGTCGGGGCTCCGCGCCGCGCTCGACACGCTCCTCCTCCGCGGCGCCGGCGCCGGCGCGTGCGCGGCGCAGCCCGCCGAGGAAGGCTTCGGCGACTCGGATGCCGGACTTGCCGCGGCGGACGACGCGGAGTCCCGCTGCTTCGTGGAGGCCGACGGCGCGGGCGCCGCCGCGGACGCCACGTCGTCCCCGGCGACGGCGAGCAAGTGGGCGTGTCGGGCGTGCGGCGGCGGGGAGGCGACGGTGCTGCTGCTGCCGTGCCGTCACCTGTGCCTCTGCAAGTCCTGCGAGCCCCGGGCGGAGGCGTGCCCCGTCTGCCTCGCCGCCAAGAACGGCGCCATCCACGTCGCCGCCAGCTGAGCCGCGCGCGTGGGCCGCCGATCGCCGTCGTCCGCGGCGCGTGCGTGCCTCTCCGGGCCTCCGGCTCCGGCGATCGCACGAACAGAGCCCGCCATCAGTTTGTTGCAGTTGAGTGATTAGCCAGATACACACACCCCATCATCAGTTGCAGCTGATTAGCCAGATACAGTGAGGAGTAGATTAGGGCCAACCAATTAACCCCGTTCGTTGTGTTCTTTGCGGGAGATTTACCGTAGGGTGAAAGTCCTGGTCTGGGTGACATGGGAATGGAGCAGCAGATTAGTATGTAGTTGATGTAAAGGATACTAACCTTTTGGTTTTACTGCTACTATAGTAGGACGTACTGTTTTTTTACTGTACAACGGCATAGTTACCGAACCGTGCATGCTCTGTTTTTTGCTCTGTTTCTTGGCGGAGTCATGGCACGGACGCAGATAAAGATACACGCATGAATGAGATGCAGAGTTGCAGCAGACTGCCTTGTCTGTACAGTGTTTGTTGCGATGCGACGCAATTGCAGCTGCAGCTGCCTGCAGCAGTCTGCGGACGCCTTTGCCATCATGCCATGTCGCCTCTCTTTTTTTTTTTTTCATTACAGGCCTGCAGACAGGTTTATTTTGCGGGACACTCACGCACTGGCGTCTGCCATTCACGCTGCTCCTGCCCGCAATGATCTGCCAAATCTGCCGGCCACGATCTGATCTGCCATTGGTGTAGCAGCTGATTAGCTGAAGAGAAAGTAATGACGACCCTGCCGGCAAGCAGCTTTTGGTACCAGCACGGCAGAGCACCGGCAGCGGCCGGGCACCGTTCCGTGCGCCGCGCCCCCCCTCCTGGTGCGGTCCGGGCAGAAAGGGGAGAAAGCGTCGTCGTGCCTTGCTGCCCTTTTACCTTTTTCCTTGCTCTGGTGGTACAGTAGCTTTCACTTTCGTCGTCGTCATCAAAGACGGAGGAGGACGAGGAGCTGCGTGACGAGCTCAGTTGACGCGGCGAAAACACTTTTTCTGTTGAGAGCTGATCGAGACTGCAGCAGCATGTCGGGTGCCAGCAGCAGGAATCTCGAGCACTTTGGGGCACACTACTTGCGTTTTGTGCGTGCGCGCGCGCTCCTCTCCCACGCACCCACTACTTGAAATCAAACTGGTTGATGATTAATTGGTACTACTTGGTACTAGGTTATTAGGAAACGCATATATTCCTCTTTTCTTCATTTCTATCTTCCTCACAAAAGTTGGTTGGCAGCACAGGCGACGGTGATGAACATACGCACTGTACGGTCGAGATATGATCGATCGATGACTGCCTGGTCCGGATCAAAACACACTTTTGGTGCGGTGTGTACCTTTTCCTCTTTTCATCATCCTTTGTCCATTCACGCGTACGAGCGTCTGCGTATTATTCTTTCCTAGGCTTGTTCCAGGTGGCTGCTTTACCACTGCACTCTCTCTAGTAGTACTTGCTTTTTTCTACTACTACCACTACTTACCAGTATATAGGAAGTATCTTTCTTCCACTAGCTAGTGGGTCATTGCATATTATTGCAGCAGCCTGGCTTTAGGAAAAAGTGGCAAATAAATTTCATCACATCCTACACTCTGGTCGTGTTTATCCACCCCTGCCATGGTGTATTAGAGCGCATGGTGCAGCTGCAGGTGCATGCACCCCACCCCACCCCGCGTCTCTGTTTCCTCGACTGCACCTCGACGGGTGGCGCTGATCAACGAGGACGAAAATAAAGGAGCAAAAGTGTGTGCATGCAGCGCCAGGGGCCGGCAGCGGCAACCAGGGAAACAAATGGGAGTTTTTTTTTTTTGGGAGTTTGTGTGTGGCCATGTGCAATCAAACGCGCGCTACTCCCACCGTCGTGCTCGTACAAACTCTTCTCATCATCTCCGTGCTGCTACCGGAAAATGGACGTGCTAGACAGGCCATGTGCTCTGCGTCCGTGTACTGCGTACGTACGTATAATGTACGTGCATGCCGCGTCCCTGCGCGCGCACGTGCCCACCG
Organism: Urochloa ruziziensis; assembly: GCA_015476505.1. Lineage (NCBI taxonomy): Eukaryota > Viridiplantae > Streptophyta > Magnoliopsida > Poales > Poaceae > Urochloa > Urochloa ruziziensis. The sequence goes on along the minus strand of CM027120.1, from coordinate 41,157,846 downwards.
TGTGCACGGCAGGAACTACAGTAGCTGTACGCACGTGCCCACCGTGTGTACGTCGTCGTCTATGGATTGGCCAAATGGCACGCGTACGTACGTACGGCCAGTACTGGAGCTAGTCATCGATGCGCACAGTAGGAAAAAGCCGGATGACGATGCATGTCTCTACGTACGTACTCCCTCCGGTTCAGTATTAGAAGTCGTTTTGGACAAGGTTTGAGTCAAACATTGAGAATATAAATCATGAATAACATTTAAATCATTGAGTTTGGAAATGTGAAAATCACACATAAATAGATTGGTCTTGAAAATTATTTTCATAAAAATATACATATACAGATTCAAGAAATATTTTTATAGAAAAAAGAAGTCCAAGTTTTGCTTTGGTGACCGTGTCGCTGTACTAAACGACTTCTAATACTAAACCGGAGGGAGTACATGCATGCGGTGGAACCGTGAAAGTACGTATACTATACGTTGTGTGCATGCGTACAGATTAGGGGACGGATAATTTTGTCGCGGCCTTCACGCGACTGATTGACGAGTTTTGTACGGATTCAATCGTGGCGCATGGGCTTAACTTCCTTGCTAGCTCGGTTGTCTGTTCAATTTAGAAACGGTCTGTCGAAAATATAATCGACGCTTCTCGATGGGCTCGGTGGAACTTCCAACTGCGTGTAACAAATATGCAGTTTGATCGAGCTGCACGTGTCCGACGTTCCATCGTGAGGTTATTAATAACTGGTTAAGACCGAGAAAACCAATAGTATCTCATTTAGGTTTTTGGTCTTTTTTTTTCCGGTGAGCAAGTATCTCTTTTCTTCTATTGCGAGCTGGCAGGTGTAAGTTATCCAAGCTCTATTCTATATATGTGTTTAATCTATACTGTGAGGATCCAAAACAATCGGTAAAAAACTGCTTTTCTAAAACCTCTCGTACCCCTCACAGCGTCCCCACTTGACAGGGTTCCACCTAAACCCACCTAAAATGTTTGGCCATCAACCAATTCAAATGAAGGCCCTGTGGGCGTCCGTGGCCGATCCAACGCATGAGGGATAGTTTAGGCGGCATTATTTCAGGAAAACCGAAAAATTTCACTCACCACCGCCCAATCTACCCGCCCCCTGCACCCACCGCGCCATAGATGGAATTGTTAGGTGATTTACCGCGCCATAGATGCAATTGTTAGGTGATTTCGAACCGAAATCGTTCTTTCCATAATCTTTATTTCCATAACAGCCACAATACATCATATCGATTACTTACCATAGTCGTGGGCGTCCAGGTTCATCTCCTTAGCCCTCCTGCCCCCTATATAAGGCGCCCCTCCTTATTCTCAAAGCACACAATCTCTCCCTTCATTCTCATCATCTATTCAAGACTACTGATTTCTTTGCAAGGGCGTCGGCGTCGAGCGCGGCGCAAGGGTGGCCACGACGCTCGTCGTGTCCAAGCTCGCCAGGTAGAAGCGGAACGTGCTCCGCGTTGTGACGGTGTCCGGTGCCGTCGAGTGCGTGGCGTCGTTGCTCCACGACACCGGCGACGAGGAGAGCAACCTTCTCGGCCTCCCCGTCATCAAAAAGCTGGCTGCGGTGCCGAGTTGCTCATGGATACATGTATCGTGAATATTTTCCTTCTGTTTCCGCCGGAGGCCCAAGCTTTCGATGTATGAATATATAATTTTTAATATGAGATGCTATTGAATAATTTTAATATGCGATCTAAAGGCAATCCGAGTGCTTTTCAAGGCAATCCGAGTAGTTTACAAGTATACGACTAATTTCCATATCGAGAAGAGTCCTTGCAGCACTATACTCTTGTTCTTCACGCCTGGTACGACTCTGTCTGGAGAGGACATATATACTTTCAATGTTCGAGTAAGCCAATCGAGTGCGTTTTCGAGTTCTTGATCAGTCTTGGACGGCGGGCAGGGTTACAAGGTTGGTTTCGAGTAGAATCCTAACCAATTACTACTCGGAGAGTGCTTTTCAAGGCAATCCGAGTAGTTTACAAGTCATACGACTAATTTCCATATCGAGAAGAGTCCTTGCAGTACTCTACTCTTGTTCTTCACGCCTGGTACGACTCTGTCTAGAGAGGACATATATACTTTCAATGTTCGAGTAAGCCAATCGAGTGCGTTTTCGAGTTCTTGATCAGTCTTGGACGGCGGGCAGGGTTACAAGGTTGGTTTCGAGTAGAATCCTAACCAATTACTACTCGGAGAGTGCTTTTCAAGGCAATCCGAGTAGTTTACAAGTCATACGACTAATTTCAATATCGAGAAGAGTCCTTGCAGTACTCTACTCTTGTTCATTCACGCCTGGTACGACTCTGTCTGGAGAGAATCCATGTGTCCCTGTGGGCCCATGGTCGTACCTCCAACAAGCCCCCAAGCGCTTCATCGTCGAGTATCATCAACCGAGTGCTTGCCAAGCCAATCGAGTGCTTTTTCGAGTTCTTGATCAGTCTTGGACAGGTCTTGGTTGTCACGAGGCCATGAGGTGCTTAAGCCCCGTTTATTCTGATTAAATCAGTAGTCTTCAAAATATTATATGGTGTGCGATAAGAATCGCAATCCATATGGAGTAGCCCCTGAGCCTTAAGTTGAATCGAAGAATCAGGTTGAGGATCTACAGAATCTTGAATCTTCATCTGGTTCTTGAAATGTGCAATTTTACACGGCCAGCTACGTTTCCTTTTACACGCCCAGCAAAGTTTCCTATCAACGTACTCCTTGCATGAAATACACGGCCAGCAAAGTTTCCTTTTACAAGGCTAGCAAAGTTTCTTTTGAATGAGCTCCTTGCATGAAATTACACCTTTCCACAAAAAACATTCACGACTTCGGTTCCTCTTGAGAGGGTCCCTGCCCAGCCTTATATTCACGGCGGGCAGGAGGTTGGTTTCGAGTAGAATCCTAACCAATTACTACTCGGAGAGTGCTTTTCAAGGCAATCCGAGTAGTTTACAAGTCATACGACTAATTTCCATATCGAGAAGAGTCCTTGCAGTACTCTACTCTTGTTCTTCACGCCTATTCTGATTAAATCAGTAGTCTTCAAAATATTATATGGTGTGCGATAAGAATCGCACTCCATATGGAGTAGCCCCCGAGCTTTAAGTTGAATCGAAGAATCAGGTTGAGGGTCCACAGAATCTTGGTTACAAGGTTGGTTTCGAGTAGAATCCTAACCAATTACTACTCGGAGAGTGCTTTTCAAGGCAATCAGAGTAGTTTACAAGTCATACGACTAATTTCCACATCGAGAAGAGTCCTTGCAGTACTCTACTCTTGTTCTTCACGCCTGGTACGACTCTGTCTGGAGAGAATCCATGTGTCCCTTATATTCACGGCGGGCAGGGTTACAAGGTTGGTTTCGAGTAGAATCCTAACCAATTACTATTCGGAGAGTGCTTTTCAAGGCAATCCGAGTAGTTTACAAGTCATACGACTAATTTCCATATCGAGAAGAGTCCTTGCAGTACTCTACTCTTGTTCTTCATGCCTGGTACGACTCTGTCTGGAGAGAATCCATGTGTCCCTTATATTCACGGCGGGTAGGGTTACAAGGTTGGTTTCGAGTAGAACCCTAACCAATTACTACTCGGAGAGTGCTTTTCAAGGCAATCCGAGTAGTTTACAATTCATACGACTAATTTCCATATTGTGGCAGAACCGCTCAAATTAATCCGGCTTAAGTGCGCTAACCTTCCATTGGTCATCACGCAATTAAATCGGAGTGATCTGACAGTCTGTCGGGTCAAGCCCGATGCAACCACGAACAGTTATCTCGATCGAAACGAATCATGCAAATACTCACTCGAAGGTGAGTCCCAGAGATTACAACAATCCACGAATAATCAAAGGCCCCACTTGAGGTAATTTATTACAAACCGAGTTTAATGCATAAAGTAACCATTGTCTCAGAGTTTTGAAAAGCAGCGGAATTAAACTAATTATTCGAAAGCGGTAGTGACATCACGTGAAGCCTGTCGTGACATCACTCAGAAGCTTCCTCGTCCCAAACAACCGTCCAACCAGGAGGAAGGGTGGTTGGCCAGGTAAGACCTGCAACCATCTCCTCAAGGGCACTACCTGAAAAACAATTCAACAAGCAAGGCTGAGTATACTAATACTCAGCAAGACTTAACCGTCGGGTGATAGCTACATCACCAACTTCTAGACATGCAAGGCTTTTGGCTGGTGGTTTTATTTGCCAAAGAGCGACTAAAAGTGGGTCCTTGTTTTCAATGTTTTAGCATCAAGTTCTAGTTCGAATTAACCATTCTAGGTAAGCAACCTGTACTAATCAAACAAGTGGAGCAAGCAATTAAACAGACATCAAGTTTCTGTCCATCGTCATGTTCCACTTCTTACTCAATGCGGCACAGAGGTTAAGTAGTCTCATTAGCTGCGAGAAACAGACAGTTCGAACCGATTTTAACCTTGCAAGGTGGATACTAAACACACGGAAAAGCATCAACCCCGAGGGTCGACACTAACCAGGCCGTTCCCATGTCATCCTGGTTTGTTAATCCGAGCCTACTCCCCTTGGACACAAGCCTTAGCCGGACATACATCGCGGTCGTAACCGGCCGGCCTCGGTCTTGAGCCACGTGTCAGCGACAGGGGGATAAATCCCAGAGAAAGCAGGGCGAGGCCACTCCCCATTCCGAACAGGTACTAAACTTACCGGTCCCATGCCCAAACAAGTGCTTAGTGCTTTCAAACACTTAACCAGCAGTACCGTACCATTCGGCCTTAACCAATTTTTGCATACACGGACGGGGCATCTACATGACAAAAATCCCCGCCCGTCATCCTTATGATTCCAACATAAGTAAGACAGTTGATCCCTATATCTCGCGAGTGACAGGAAATCACTCGACTTTTACCGTGTCCTTAAAGCATAGCAACTATCGACCTAACATACTAGTATTGCAAAGCATAGGTTCCTAGGATCATGCAACTAAGGTTTCAATCAATGCCTGAAACGTAAATGCACAAACATAGAGTACAAAACATAGTTGCAAGATTTGAAACATGGGACATGCTCCGGGGCTTGCCTTCGGGCACGTTGTTAGCCTGGGACTCCTCTGCAGCGGGGTTTGGGTCTTGCTCGACCTGGACGGCGTTCACTTCACCTTCCGCTTGGCCTTCTCCTCCAACGGGGACAAGTTCGTAGTCGCCGTCAGCGAGGACTTGCTCTACACGAATGCACATGCAATAAGAGTACGATCTTTTATCGAGTCATCATCATTGCATAATGATAAACCCGGGGTGTACTTAGTGACACATTCACCTGGACAATTTTGGTCTGACCTTCCCTTTCTTTAATTAAATTGGTAGTTACTCACAAAAGCATTTGTGGTTGGTTGATGGTGATTGTGTACACATATAAAATTATTTAACTTTGACTTCACCACCAAACAGCAAGTGTGTGTGTGGGGTGGGTTTAGTTTATTTAATAACTTTTAAAGAAAAGACTTATTCTTAATTTCTCTCTTGTAAGCAATGAAACTTTCACAAATTATTCTGGCAGTTCGGAACTTCAATTAATTGTGAGAAAATTACAGTGGGTTCTTGGTGTGTTGCCAGATTTACTGACCAAAATTTAGATCAAAAAGATTTATACAGCATCTAGGAAAAATCACACAAGCTTATCACACTAGCATTAAGAATAAATCCTAATAAATCATACTAACAGCAATTAATCTTAACAAAATTTCCAGAGCTACTCTTAGCTAACACAAGTTATCATGCCAAGCATTAGCTTCAAAAGATCAAAGGATCATCCTAGAAAATTAACTTTGTTTTCAGCTGCTTAAAACAGCCGAGCATGATGTTAATTAACTAAAAGCATGTTAGCCAAAGAAAACTAGGCTCTACTATTTACCAGCCATGCATCAAGTTAGCACAGAGCTACTGCAAAAAGATTGAGCTCAGAAGCTGCACAGATTAATTATTAAAATTGTTTAACTAAACATGCACAGTCTTACTAAACAATTAATAACTCATCATCTATTGTGTAACTTTGTGCCAACTTTTTACAGAAGACTAAGCATTTCACCAGCTACAACATATCCAAAAATTAGCACAAACAAGACAGTATATTTCAAACTGTGCACAAATTTAAGTTTGAACAGATTTGAATTTAATTTAAAAACTACACAGAAAACACCTATACAAGCTTTCTAGAAAAGGTAGAGCACAGCACCCGGAGTACAACAAAATTGGGTTTGCATTTTTCTGATTTTTCTACGATTTTTAACTGATTTTTGAAGTTTCAGGATTTGAATTCTAGATCTGAAGTTTCTTTTTGCAGTTTAGCCCCTGGAACTTTGCAGATACAACCCTAGAAAGAACTGAAGGTTCGCAATGTGGCCCTCAAGGACGGCCGGCGGCGCTGCGACCAAATTCCGGCGAGGTGGCGGCGGGATTCGGTCGGGAAAGAGCACGGGGAGGTCAAGGGGCTCACCACGGGCTTGTTTTGTGCAGGAACCGGGGGTGGAAGTCGGACGGCGGGGGCGCGCCGTGGAGCAGGACGGCGGCGGCTCTGGCCTGCGGCGCTCCAGCGAAGCTAGGGCCGGAGAGGGGCAGTGCGGGGTTGGGTGAGCTGCGGGGCTGCTACAAGATCGCGCTGGTGATGTTGGGTGGCGGCGGGGCTGAGCGGAGGGCGGAGCTCGCTGGCGACGGCCTGGCGGCGTCAATGGCGAGCGGCGGAGGGGGAGCTCGCGAGGGTGCCGCGCCTTTTATAGGCGAGGAGGGGGTGGGAAGCTTCGGGGCTAAGCCTCCGGCCGGCAACACGGTCTGCTGGCAGAGGAGCAGCGCGGCTGCACGCGGCGGACGGCAGCCAGGCGCGCGCGCGCGTGCGTGCTGCCGCGGCGGCGGAGGCAGAGCTCGCTCCCTGCGGCGTCGCGCATTTATGGCGAGCGGCGCGTGCAGGAGCTGCGGCGAGGCGGCTTGGCAGCGCGGTCGGCAGCGTGGCGGCTTGGCAGCCACGGCCGGTCGCGGCGCCGGGCGCAGCTAGGCCGGCAAGCTTCGCGGCGCAGGCGGCGGGACTGGCGCGCGCGCGGGCGTGTGTCGCGTGGGCCCGCTTGGGTGGGGAGGGCGCGGCGCAATAACGCCCGGTCGGCCCCGGCATTTGCGTCAGGCGACGGGCGCCGAGTGCCAGCGGCGGTCGGCTGGAACGCGAGCGCCGGCGCGCGTTCGACATTTCGTCGAGCACCTACCGAGCACATGTTTGAACTGATTTTTCTCCAAAAATTTGAACTAAACTTCAAAATCTCCAAATACAAAAGTTGTGTCCCGTAGTGTAGGCTACAACTTTTGTAAAGGTCGACCATAGAAAAAGTCTATAGATCAACGGGAAAATTGAAGAGAAAACAGCATGAACTCGAGTGCCAGCCTGCGGTGAACTTCTGTGTTTGACTAACTTTGACTGAGATTTAAGGTGACTTCCACTCAAAATCTTGGAATGAGCCAATTGACAAAAATGTGTCCCATGAAAAACTGAACAACTTTTGTATTGGCCGATTTTCAAGTTCTTAAGTGAAATTTTAAATTCGAACCATGCCAACCGAGAAAGGTCAAAAATTCACCGAGGAACTTTGTGATTTCATGCATGAACCCTTAAGTGAAAACCTTGGTGGGTTTAGCCTAGGCCTAACTAAGCTAAGACAAGAAGATTAGCAGACAATTAGCTTCATTAAACACCTAGGTTGTCACAGCCTACCCCCCTTAAACAGAATCTCGACCCGAGATTCGAGTGTAGAAAGAACTAGTGTGTACAAAGGAACTTACGATCATGAAGTAGAAGAAAACCCGGGAATTTGGTGTTCAGATAATTCTCCGTTTCCCATGTAGCTTCTTCTTCTGTGTGATGATTCCACTGTATCTTGTACATCTTAATGATCTTCCTTCTGGTTCCCCTTTCTTTGCGGTCGAGGATCCGGAGAGGGTGTTCCACGAGAGCCAGGTCTGGTTCTACCCATGCCAAGTCTTGGTCGACAATTTCAACCTCTGGAACTCGAACACACTTCTTAAGTTGGGATACGTGGAAAACATTGTGGACAGCTGACAGCCTCTCGGGAAGTTGTACTCGGTATGCTACGGGTCCACAGACTTCTATGATCTCATAGGGCCCAATGTAACGAGGTGCCAATTTTCCTTTTACTCCGAACCTTTGTACTCCCTTGGTGGGGGAAACTCGAAGATAGACGTGATCTCCGACGAAGAACTGTAGGGGTTTCTTTCTCTTGTCAAAATAACTTTTCTGTCTAGATTGAGCAGCTTTAAGGTTGGCCTGTATTACCTTCACTTTCTCCTCTGCCTCGGTCACTAGGTCAGTGCCTAACATCGGTCTCTCACCGGTTTGGGACCAACTCAATGGAGTTCGACATCTCCTGCCATACAGTGCCTCAAAAGGTGCCATTTTCAAACTCGCTTGGTAGCTGTTGTTATATGAAAACTCAGCGAGGGGTAAACATTTGTCCCAATTTTTGTCGAAGTGCAGCACACACGCTCTCAACATGTCTTCAACTATTTGGTTAACCCTTTCAGTCTGGCCGTCTGTTTGCGGGTGGTATGCAGAACTGTGGATTAACTTGGTTCCCAATGACTCATGTAGTCGTTTCCAAAAGCGAGCCATAAATTGCGGGCCTCTGTCTGATATGATGGTCTTGGGCGTCCCGTGCAAGCGAAGAATTTGGTCAAAGTAGATATCCGCATAATGTTTGGCTTGATAGGTGGTATTGACCGGAATAAAATGGGCGGTTTTGGTAAGCCGATCAACAATAACCCATATAGAATCATGCTTCCGGGAAGTGAGGGGCAATCCTGAGATGAAATCCATACTTATGTCCTCCCATTTCCAGGATGGTATTGGAAGGGGTTGTAGCGTTCCAGCTACTCTAAGGTGACTGGCCTTAATTCTCTGGCACGTGTCGCATTCTGAGACGTATGTGGCAATGTCCCTCTTCATTCTTGTCCACCAGAAGTTTTGTTTCAAATCTTGGTACATTTTGCTGCCTCCCGGGTGAATGGAAAATTTAGAGAGGTGAGCCTCATCTAAAATTTCTTTTCGGAGTTCCAAATTTTTAGGTACTACTAGACGTTCCCCAAAATGTACGACCTCTTTCTGATCCACTCGGAAACAACGATACTTCTCATCTCCTGCAGAAAGCCTCTCTTTAATGATCTTAATGCATTTATCTTGGGATTGAGCGGCAGCGATCTTGTCGTAGAGAGTGGGTTCTAAGGAAATGTTATTTAACGAGCCATGAGGAACAATCTCCAGACTAAGTTTCCTCATTTCTGCGCATAAAGTCTGGTTGTAGGTTTCTGCGGTGAGACAGTTACAATGTGCCTTCCGACTCAACGCGTCGGCTACAACGTTGGCTTTACCCGGATGGTAGAGTATCTCCAAGTCATAATCCTTAACCAATTCCAACCATCTACGTTGCCTCAAATTCAGATCGGACTGAGTAAGGATATATTTGAGACTTTTGTGATCGGTGTACACCTTACACTGTGCTCCCATGAGGTGGTGCCTCCAAAGTTTTAGAGCATGAATCACGGCTGCTAACTCGAGATCGTGAGTAGGGTAATTTAGCTCATGTGGACGAAGTGCCCGCGAAGCATAAGCAATGACTCTGTTATCTTGCATGAGAACACATCCTAACCCTGTGCCTGAAGCATCGCAGTAGACGTCATAAGGCTTCGTGTTGTCCGGCTGTGCCAGAACGGGGGCAGAAGTAAGGAGTTGCCTTAAGGTGTGGAAAGCTTCTTCGCATTTCTCCGTCCACTTGAACTTAGCTCCCTTCTTGAGCAGTTCAGTCATAGGCTTAGCTATCTTGGAGAAGTCAGGAATAAAGCGACGATAGTACCCTGCCAGACCAAGGAAACTGCGGATTTGATGAACTGAGGCGGGAGTTTCCCAATCCATGACTTCTTGTACTTTCCCGGGGTCCACTGAAATGCCATCATCAGAAATTGTGTGCCCGAGAAACTTGACACTATTGAGCCAGAACTCACACTTCGAGAACTTGGCGTAAAGCTGATGATCTCTAAGTGTTTGCAGAACAATGCGAAGATGCTCAGCATGTTCTTCCTCATTTTTGGAGTAGATCAGAATGTCGTCGATGAAGACCACGACAAATTTGTCAAGATAGGGCATGAAGACTGAATTCATGAGATACATGAAATAAGCGGGTGCATTTGTGAGCCCGAAAGACATGACCAGGTATTCGTATAGACCATACCTAGTAGAGAATGCTGTTTTCGGAATATCACAAGGACGGATCTTGATTTGATGGTACCCGGAACGAAGATCGATTTTTGAGAAGATTTTAGCACCAGCTAGCTGATCGAAAAGAATATCAATGCGGGGTAAGGGGTATTTGTTCTTGACGGTCACCGCATTGAGGGGGCGATAGTCCACACATAACCTCAAGCTTTTATCCTTCTTTTTAGCAAAGAGGGCCGAACATCCCCAAGGTGAGGTGCTAGGTCGAATAAAACCTTTCTCAAGCAATTCGTGCAATTGTGTTTTCAATTCTGCCAACTCTATGGGTGACATTCTATACGGTCGCTTGGATATAGGAGCGGTACCAGGTTGCAGCTCAATAACGAACTCAATGTCTCGGTCAGGCGGCATGCCTGGCAAGTCCTCCGGAAAGACATCGGGGAATTCACAAACCACTGGGATATCCTCAACTCTAGGCTCCGCCAGTGAGCACAGATGAGAACTTGTGTAGACTTTGTGTGGCAGGTATAGATCGGTGTGGCCTAAGAGTGGTGAGTGTATTTCCACTACCCTCTCGGGAATATCAAGTATGACCCGGTGTTTAGTCATCCAATCCATTCCCAGAATGATATCCATCCCTTCCAACTTCACGTTTATCAAGTGGGTCTTAAAATTTTTACTGCCCAACATTATTGGTACTTGCTGTGCAATTAAGTTGGTTGAAATTTTTCCACCCGGACTGGTGATCAAGTAGGGTGTGGCAGTACCAGAAAGATTCAACCCACATCTTTCGCTGAACTTCGCACTTATAAAACTATGCGTTGCACCGGAATCAAAAAGTATAACTGCAGGTTGATTGTGGACAGAAAAAGTACCCGTCATCACTGGTGCTTCCTCAGGGAGGTCCGTGAGAGTGGTGAAGTTGATCCTCCCTTGACGGACTTGCACTGTCGGCCTCCTTCCTTTGCCTTGATTTTGTGCCCTTCCCTGGTTTCGCTGCTTGTTCTGAGGGCACTCCTTGTAGTAGTGGCCAGTCTGTCCGCACTTGAAACAAGCATTCCCGTTGCTCGGACGGGTTGATACCGGGTAGTTATTGCGGGGAGCAGCAGGCGGGGGTGGAGCGGGGAAACGACTCGGTGCCGGCTGTGGTGGCCTGATAACCCAACGTCCTTGTTGCCCGGGTTTCTGGGGGTTGGGAGTAGGGTTGCTCTGCACAATCTTATACCTCTGATTCTGGGAACTGCCCTGAGTCATGGGTGCCTTCCTCTTCTTCTCGGCCTGAACGGCAGCCATGGCATCCTCCTGGGTGATGGCCAGGTTCACAAGTTCATTGTACGTGGCAGTCCTGGTGGTGTTCAGGCGCTCCCTGAGCTTGGCACTAAGGCCTCTGCGGAAACGCTCCATCTTTTTCTGATCCGTGTCAGCATGAGAGCCTGCATATTGGCAGAGATTGTTGAAGGTCTGGGCATACTGGGACACAGACCTGTTGCCCTGGGTGAGAGCCAGGAACTCATTAAGCTTTCTCTCAATCAAACCCTCAGGAATATGGTGAGCTCTGAAGGCGGTCTTGAAACCAGCCCAAGTTATCACAGTGTTTTCTGGAAGGGTAGCCAGGTGATTTTCCCACCAGATGAGGGCGGGTCCTCTGAGTAACTGGGCAGCAAACCTAGCCTTGCTCTCCTCAGAGCATGGTAGGGCAAGTACCGAGAACTTTGATTCCACAGCACGAATCCAAGCATCAGCATTCAGTGGTTCGGTTGCTTCATGGAAGGTCGGCGGCTGAGTACTCAGAAAGTGTTCATAGCGAGCAACATGGGGCTGAGCATCATGGTGTCCCCCTGGGCGCTGCTGCATCAACTGACGCTGCACGTCTAGCATCTCCCGCATCATTTCAGTTTGGGTGACGAAAAACGCCTCCATTGGATTCTGCGGGGGCTGCGGCAGTGGTTGCTGAGTGTTTTGGGCGCCACTGTTTTGCCCATTGGTGAAGTTGGTACGGCGGGTTGAGTCAACCATCTGCAAAAATTTATTTACTCATCAGCCACATGACGTTGAACTCGAATACAAGGTAGACAAGGCAATCATGTGCGAGAACAGTAAACATCCATTGCAGAAATTTCTGATCAGCAAGGCTGTCATGGGAGAAAATTCATATCTCCCTGGTTACTCATCCAAAATTCGTAAATTTTTGCCAGTAGCTAGTAAATTTAATGACCTACAACCTTCGTTTATAACCCCAGGTCAGATTCGCACTCTAGCTAGGGCGAAAAATTCGAAGTTCGCCCCTCTGTCTTTGCTGTTTTCAGAGTGGCCGAGGCTCACTAAAACATACATAACTCTCTCAATTCTCAACCAATCGAGCTGAAATTTTACGAGCTTCATCATTATGAAATTCCATACAACTTTGGTATTCAACATTCAGCCCAGAAATGAAAGATGCATGCATAAAAAAAAATTCAAACCAGATTCAGCTGCCGAGTTTAGCTGTTACAACCACATCGAATCGACTAACTCTAGGGTCAACTCCTACCCTAAGTTACATCACGGTCGAACTGCACAAAAGACATACTCGACTCAAAGCTAGCCTATCACATCACTGTCCAAAAGTAGGCTACGCTGAGGAGTAACACTGCCAACAACCTAGAAGTCGTCGAGGTTGTTAACCGAATCCACACTCTCGACAGGGGAACCGGGAACTGGGGGTGGAGGTGTCATGCCACTAAGGGTATCCACTCCGGACATACCCTGCACCTCCTCGGGATCTATCTCTATCTCCATGGGCTCCTCCTCCTCCTCGTCTACCATCTCCACGTCCTGCTCCAGAGGAACCTGCTGCTGAAGTATCCCTATGTGCTGGTGAGCGTCCTCAACGTCAAGGTGGAGGTCGTGAACCTCGTCCTCTAGCTCTCCAACACGGTCCAGGAGCCCAACCCGCTCATTGTGAAGCGAGTCTATCTCCTCCTGCATCTCGGCTATCTGTGCCAAGTGAGCCTCTCGCTCCTGCTGAAAGGTGGTGACCTGTCCAAGCAAGTCTCCAATCTGAGCCTGGAAGTTGGCCATAGCCATGTCTGTGTCGGCAGCCTCCATGGTGAGAGTAGTGTAGTCGTACTGAAGCTGTCGGAGGGACTGGTAAGAAGCCATACCAAACTCGGCTGTGTTACCAAGCCCTCCCTGGAGCAGTGCTCGAAGTCGGTCAAACGCGTTCACATACCGTGCTAGTCCCTCAGCGGTAGGGACAGCACCAGCCCACTCCACAACTGTCCTCACGTGAGCTCGACGCCCTGACCAAGACGGGTCGTCCGGCTGTGAGGTAGGAAGCCACCCAAGTGGGGAGGTCATCACCCCCACGGGGCGAAAGTCACAAAAGACGTTCAACACCTGCAAAGCAGCTGACTCCACGGTGTCGGCTAGCCGATGGCCCGTCACCTCAGCGTCGAACAGAGGCCACTCGGGGTGGTGAGGGTGAGGTGGCACGTAGACCCTGGTGAAGCAACGAGGCACACCGTCCTCGAGGAACTCGCGGCACGAGTAGAGGGGTGGTGAGGCGTAGCCGGCAGTGCTCAGAGCGTCCTGCAAGATAGAGGGAAAACCCTCCCAAGCGAGGCACTCCGAGTGGAGGAAGCCGTCTGAGCCAAGCACAAAGTGAACGGCAGCAGCCATCTGTAGAAGAGGAATCAAGGAACCGAGTAAGAACTGTGCGGAAGGGAAAAAGGAGATCGGGACAGCAGTAGAAAAACAGGTGCAACTCAAAAACTACCTAACCAAAAGCTCCCAAATTTTACCAGGTTGTTCTCAAGGTTATTAATCACAAGTTTGGTATTCAGGGGTTGCTTTGGTTTTGAGTTTAAGATAGGTGAAACTTCCAATTTCTAACTTGCTGTCTACCAGATTTTTCCAGCAAACAGATCGCTCTTGTTTTGATCATAACTCCAATTTTACTTATCCAAAAATCTTGAGATTTTTACAGCAGCTTGCTTAGGAAATTATGAACAATTTTTATTTAAGGTGCCTAGCCATCTAAAATGTTTTAATGACCCGAAAAAAATTCGGACCAGCAAGAAACACAGTTTTGGACAGACTTTTGGAAGTTTGTGAGACTTACGATTTTCATTTCCTTTTTGCCTCCAGTTAACTTATCAATTTTTTTTTTTAAGGTGATTAACATGATGCAAAGAACTAAAATCGTCCTCACAATTACCAAGAAGCCTTGGTGTACGTAGTTAGTTGCCGGTGGCGAGGCACGATATACGTCTCTCCCTATAATAGCTAGTCGTCACTAAGACCATCGTAACCTGAACGAACGGAGTTAGCGTACCTGCAAGAAAACCATGAACCTTCCGTGCCAGCACGCCACGGAAGCGTCCCCATTCATTACCGTTCATTTATAAAAACGGCACCCATGCGTTCAACACTGCATGGACAGTGCATCTAATCTAGGCCGTACGCTCCTTTTGAATAGAGCATACAACCCTTCGCATAACTCGTGATGCGGCATCATGCACATGTCTCGAACATGGCGAACCACCAGGATGATAGGCTCATTTGAATTAGAACCATACCATCAAGACCTTGCTCACATATAAAACATGTGGCGACTCATACACAACCGTAATGATAGGTTCCTTGGAATGGATATCCTATCACCCTTCGTGCACGCGGGGCACGGAAACCAGCGCACGTATAAAACACGTGGGCAAGGGTGTGCTGGGCAAGTTAGTCAGATATACCATATTTAGCAAGCCACCTGAAACAACCCAAAATTCCCTCTAGGGCTTTACGGTCTAGTTAATCCTTAGCGATCCAACGAGTTTTCACAGAATACTAGTTGGTCAAGTTTTATTGTAAAACAAGTGTAACGGGACCGTGCGAACCTCTGGTGCACAACCTTTCGCTCTGATACCAGCTGTGGCAGAACCGCTCAAATTAATCCGGCTTAAGTGCGCTAACCTTCCATTGGTCATCACGCAATTAAATCGGAGTGATCTGACAGTCTGTCGGGTCAAGCCCGATGCAACCACGAACAGTTATCTCGATCGAAACGAATCATGCAAATACTCACTCGAAGGTGAGTCCCAGAGATTACAACAATCCACGAATAATTAAAGGCCCCACTTGAGGTAATTTATTACAAACCGAGTTTAATGCATAAAGTAACCATTGTCTCAGAGTTTTGAAAAGCAGCGGAATTAAACTAATTATTCGAAAGCGGTAGTGACATCACGTGAAGCCTGTCGTGACATCACTCAGAAGCTTCCTCGTCCCAAACAACCGTCCAACCAGGAGGAAGGGTGGTTGGCCAGGTAAGACCTGCAACCATCTCCTCAAGGGCACTACCTGAAAAACAATTCAACAAGCAAGGCTGAGTATACTAATACTCAGCAAGACTTAACCGTCGGGTGATAGCTACATCACCAACTTCTAGACATGCAAGGCTTTTGGCTGGTGGTTTTATTTGCCAAAGAGCGACTAAAAGTGGGTCCTTGTTTTCAATGTTTTAGCATCAAGTTCTAGTTCGAATTAACCATTCTAGGTAAGCAACCTGTACTAATCAAACAAGTGGAGCAAGCAATTAAACAGACATCAAGTTTCTGTCCATCGTCATGTTCCACTTCTTACTCAATGCGGCACAGAGGTTAAGTAGTCTCATTAGCTGCGAGAAACAGACAGTTCGAACCGATTTTAACCTTGCAAGGTGGATACTAAACACACGGAAAAGCATCAACCCCGAGGGTCGACACTAACCAGGCCGTTCCCATGTCATCCTGGTTTGTTAATCCGAGCCTACTCCCCTTGGACACAAGCCTTAGCCGGACATACATCGCGGTCGTAACCGGCCGGCCTCGGTCTTGAGCCACGTGTCAGCGACAGGGGGATAAATCCCAGAGAAAGCAGGGCGAGGCCACTCCCCATTCCGAACAGGTACTAAACTTACCGGTCCCATGCCCAAACAAGTGCTTAGTGCTTTCAAACACTTAACCAGCAGTACCGTACCATTCGGCCTTAACCAATTTTTGCATACACGGACGGGGCATCTACATGACAAAAATCCCCGCCCGTCATCCTTATGATTCCAACATAAGTAAGACAGTTGATCCCTATATCTCGCGAGTGACAGGAAATCACTCGACTTTTACCGTGTCCTTAAAGCATAGCAACTATCGACCTAACATACTAGTATTGCAAAGCATAGGTTCCTAGGATCATGCAACTAAGGTTTCAATCAATGCCTGAAACGTAAATGCACAAACATAGAGTACAAAACATAGTTGCAAGATTTGAAACATGGGACATGCTCCGGGGCTTGCCTTCGGGCACGTTGTTAGCCTGGGACTCCTCTGCAGCGGGGTTTGGGTCTTGCTCGACCTGGACGGCGTTCACTTCACCTTCCGCTTGGCCTTCTCCTCCAACGGGGACAAGTTCGTAGTCGCCGTCAGCGAGGACTTGCTCTACACGAATGCACATGCAATAAGAGTACGATCTTTTATCGAGTCATCATCATTGCATAATGATAAACCCGGGGTGTACTTAGTGACACATTCACCTGGACAATTTTGGTCTGACCTTCCCTTTCTTTGATTAAATTGGTAGTTACTCACAAAAGCATTTGGGGTTGGTTGATGGTGATTGTGTACACATATAAAATTATTTAACTTTGACTTCACCACCAAACAGCAAGTGTGTGTGTGGGGTGGGTTTAGTTTATTTAATAACTTTTAAAGAAAAGACTTATTCTTAATTCCTCTCTTGTAAGCAATGAAACTTTCACAAATTATTCTGGCAGTTCGGAACTTCAATTAATTGTGAGAAAATTACAGTGGGTTCTTGGTGTGTTGCCAGATTTACTGACCAAAATTTAGATCAAAAAGATTTATACAGCATCTAGGAAAAATCACACAAGCTTATCACACTAGCATTAAGAATAAATCCTAATAAATCATACTAACAGCAATTAATCTTAACAAAATTTCCAGAGCTACTCTTAGCTAACACAAGTTATCATGCCAAGCATTAGCTTCAAAAGATCAAAGGATCATCCTAGAAAATTAACTTTGTTTTCAGCTGCTTAAAACAGCCGAGCATGATGTTAATTAACTAAAAGCATGTTAGCCAAAGAAAACTAGGCTCTACTATTTACCAGCCATGCATCAAGTTAGCACAGAGCTACTGCAAAAAGATTGAGCTCAGAAGCTGCACAGATTAATTATTAAAATTGTTTAACTAAACATGCACAGTCTTACTAAACAATTAATAACTCATAATCTATTGTGTAACTTTGTGCCAACTTTTTACAGAAGACTAAGCATTTCACCAGCTACAACATATCCAAAAATTAGCACAAACAAGACAGTATATTTCAAACTGTGCACAAATTTAAGTTTGAACAGATTTGAATTTAATTTAAAAACTACACAGAAAACACCTATACAAGCTTTCTAGAAAAGGTAGAGCACAGCACCCGGAGTACAACAAAATTGGGTTTGCATTTTTCTGATTTTTCTACGATTTTTAACTGATTTTTGAAGTTTCAGGATTTGAATTCTAGATCTGAAGTTTCTTTTTGCAGTTTAGCCCCTGGAACTTTGCAGATACAACCCTAGAAAGAACTGAAGGTTCGCAATGTGGCCCTCAAGGACGGCCGGCGGCGCTGCGACCAAATTCCGGCGAGGTGGCGGCGGGATTCGGTCGGGAAAGAGCACGGGGAGGTCAAGGGGCTCACCACGGGCTTGTTTTGTGCAGGAACCGGGGGTGGAAGTCGGACGGCGGGGGCGCGCCGTGGAGCAGGACGGCGGCGGCTCTGGCCTGCGGCGCTCCAGCGAAGCTAGGGCCGGAGAGGGGCAGTGCGGGGTTGGGTGAGCTGCGGGGCTGCTACAAGATCGCGCTGGTGATGTTGGGTGGCGGCGGGGCTGAGCGGAGGGCGGAGCTCGCTGGCGACGGCCTGGCGGCGTCAATGGCGAGCGGCGGAGGGGGAGCTCGCGAGGGTGCCGCGCCTTTTATAGGCGAGGAGGGGGTGGGAAGCTTCGGGGCTAAGCCTCCGGCCGGCAACACGGTCTGCTGGCAGAGGAGCAGCGCGGCTGCACGCGGCGGACGGCAGCCAGGCGCGCGCGCGCGTGCGTGCTGCCGCGGCGGCGGAGGCAGAGCTCGCTCCCTGCGGCGTCGCGCATTTATGGCGAGCGGCGCGTGCAGGAGCTGCGGCGAGGCGGCTTGGCAGCGCGGTCGGCAGCGTGGCGGCTTGGCAGCCACGGCCGGTCGCGGCGCCGGGCGCAGCTAGGCCGGCAAGCTTCGCGGCGCAGGCGGCGGGACTGGCGCGCGCGCGGGCGTGTGTCGCGTGGGCCCGCTTGGGTGGGGAGGGCGCGGCGCAATAACGCCCGGTCGGCCCCGGCATTTGCGTCAGGCGACGGGCGCCGAGTGCCAGCGGCGGTCGGCTGGAACGCGAGCGCCGGCGCGCGTTCGACATTTCGTCGAGCACCTACCGAGCACATGTTTGAACTGATTTTTCTCCAAAAATTTGAACTAAACTTCAAAATCTCCAAATACAAAAGTTGTGTCCCGTAGTGTAGGCTACAACTTTTGTAAAGGTCGACCATAGAAAAAGTCTATAGATCAACGGGAAAATTGAAGAGAAAACAGCATGAACTCGAGTGCCAGCCTGCGGTGAACTTCTGTGTTTGACTAACTTTGACTGAGATTTAAGGTGACTTCCACTCAAAATCTTGGAATGAGCCAATTGACAAAAATGTGTCCCATGAAAAACTGAACAACTTTTGTATTGGCCGATTTTCAAGTTCTTAAGTGAAATTTTAAATTCGAACCATGCCAACCGAGAAAGGTCAAAAATTCACCGAGGAACTTTGTGATTTCATGCATGAACCCTTAAGTGAAAACCTTGGTGGGTTTAGCCTAGGCCTAACTAAGCTAAGACAAGAAGATTAGCAGACAATTAGCTTCATTAAACACCTAGGTTGTCACACATATCAAGAAGTGTCCTTGCAGTACTCTACTCTTGTTCTTCACGCCTGGTACGACTCTGTCTGGAGAGAATCCATGTGTCCCTGTGGGCCCATGGTCGTACCTCCAACAAGCCCCCAAGCGCTTCATCGTCGAGTATCATCAACCGAGTGCTTGCCAAGCCAAAGTAGTGCTTTTTTGAGTTCTTGATCAGTCTTGGACAGGTCTTGGTTGTCACGAGGCCATGAGGTGCTTAAGCCCCGTTTATTCTGATTAAATCAGTAGTCTTCAAAATATTATATGGTGTGCGATAAGAATCGCACTCCATATGGAGTAGAGGTTTGAAGTTACTACTCGCCTTGTGGAGTAGACTCTGTAGTACATTCAAATAAGTACTCAGAGATTTTGAAATCACTACTCTTATTATGGAGTAGACTCTGTAGTACTTTCAAATAAGGACTCAAAGATTTGAAATCACTACTCTTCTTGCCGAGTAGACTCTGTAGTACTTTCAAATAAGTACTCAAAGATTTGAAATTACCACCCCGTCCTGTCACCGGCCGCCGCCGAGCACCATCACACCGATCACCGGCCATCCCATTCTCGAGGTCGTCACCGCAGCGTGAAGGACCGAAACGGCGACCAGAGAGGGGGTGAGTGAATGGGAGCCGATAAAAATTCTTTCCAACCGATCCGGCTATTTTCCCAAATCAACTCCGAAACCTCCGAAAGCGATCTTGCCAAGATCACGTAGCCACTGTCAAGCTACTGACCCTAGGAACAAGAAATACGCAGCGGAACTCGAATCAATCGAAACGAACACAAAATGACCCGAAACAAGACTCGATCCAACTGTGGCAGAACCACCCCAATTATGTCAGCTCAAGTGCATTGTCCCTTAGCTAATGCAAGCAGTACAGCACACTCGCACTTCAACTGACATAACCGTGTAGTTGCTGTCGGGTAACTCCCGATTACACCACTGATCACATCATCGAAACCAATACGAGGCATGTCTCACTTCACAATGAGCACAGATGAATAACGAGTCACAAATTTTACAACACAGTACACGTGGATTTAATTTACAAAACAAGTCATTATAAAAGTTATTACAACACAGAGTTTGAAAAGCACAGCGGAATTTAAAACAGTATGAGTCTACGTCGATAGAAACATGATAATGCACAAGTAGCCCAGCTGGCATTATCAATCCCTCGGCTCCACACCCGCAGGAGCCGGAACAAACTCAAGGTGATAACCATCAGGAATACCAAAAGGAAACGTCTCTGCCACCTGCTCGGCTATTCTAGCATCTTCCTCATCTGTACAAATTAATCCACAAGCAAGGTTGAGTTCTAAAACTCAGCAAGTCTTACCCGACTCTAGGATATCCTTAGAAAAAGACTCCTAGTATGCAAAGCTTTTGGCTGGGTTGTTGTTTTGCAAAAAAATAAGCAACTAAAAGTAGATCCTTGCTTTCAAGTTTTAGCATCCAAATTAATGTTGAGCTATTTATTCTAGATAAGCATTTGTAAATAAAACTTTTCCAAGAGAGCAAGCACTTGATTAAGTCAATACAGCATGTATATATTCCATCATCATCATATTCACTTTCTTATCTAGCGATGCTGCCCAGTGATCAAGAGCTCAATACCGTGAGTACGGCGAATCGATTCGGTTTTATCCCTTGCAAGGTTAACCTACCCACACGGCACAAACGAGCCCCGTCGAGCTGCTCATGCCAGCCGTTCCTTCAGCCAACACTAAATACTTGACCTACCCTGCTACCCTCAAGTACAAGTCCCCACCGATACCAACGACGGGTCAGCCATGAGTTACTCTAACCGGTACATGAATAAGCAGTCAGGCGTAGTTCAACATACCAGTGCTAGCTAAAGTACATAAGTTACCAGTTTCAACTACTTCTTACTCCCAGCATGTGAGGTAGTACAATTCAATCTTGATCCCAGAGCTAACAACGAACGGGCCTTAACTGGCACAGACGGAGCTACAACATTCCCTTCTTTTCCATACCAACATTCTCCGCCCGGCCTAACTTTCTTTTCCAGTCTAGATGACAGGTTAACATAATTCTGAAAGAAACTACTTAGCATCTCGCGAGTAACAGGCAATTACTCGACTTCTACCGTTTAACCAGCCTAGCAATTCTATCGACCTACACATACTAGAAAACTCTGGGTTTTCCTATGGATCATGCAACTAGGTTTTTAATCAACTCCTATGAAAACTTAAATGCATAAGGTAAATACTTTGTAAAGTAAATAAATTAAAGTGTGGCTGCGTTAAAAAGGTTATGCACTCCGGTGCTTGCCTTCGCTGGCCTTGGGCCCTTCCGAGTCTTGGCTCGGGTCTTGATCTGCTTCAACTGCAAGGACCTCGGGCTCTGGCTGCTCTGCCTCTGATTCAGGCACCAAGTTATATACCCCGTCAGCTAGTACGTTCTCTACATGAAATGCACATGTGTGAGTTTGGAATAACAGCGAGAAAAGATACAAAATTCCACATGCAGCAATTCAATTATACAGCTTAATTACAAAAGAAGATATGCACATGAAATCACATGAAATGTTGCAAAAACCATTTTTAACATTTTATAGAGTAAGTGCATATCTCTTTAAACAAGATTAACTCATCACTAAGAAAGAATTATAACAACAGATCCAATCTTTACTGAGTTCATCAAAACAGTTTGGAAAACATTTTATTAACAAAACTATATATATAAAACCATTTAAACACACATATAAAGGGTTATTTAGCAACTAATTATACAAACAAATCTACACAGTTTATCTAGCAGCACAAAAACTGCTCTGAGCAGCTTTTAACTCAAGATTACCACTGAAAATTTTTCAACACTTAAATCTAACAGAAACTATTTATTTTGAAAAAGACAAAAAGGCTATAAATCTACTAAAACAACAAACAGTAATAAAATTAAGCACAAAATTACAAAACTTCACAGAAACACTTTCTACACACTAACACAGATTTACCATGATTTATTGAGCTCAAAAACATATTCACAACTATTTTAACAGCACAAACAAGCTAAGCATGGAGAAAAGCTTAACTTAAACTACACAGATATCCTGCAACCCAAAATTTTACTGTGCTCACAAAAACACATTTCTGAGCTACTGTGATTTTCTCAAAATTTTTGGACATGCAGAACTATTTATTTTGACAGAAAGCTAATAAATTAATAAAAACTTCTACACAGAAAACTGCACATAAACAACATGATTTTATATTTTTCTGCTGTAGCCAAAGATGCAACAGGTACAACAAAATTGGTTTCACAATTTTCTCACACCCCTACGATTTACTATGCATTTTACAAGATCTGTGATCTATCTCGGTTTAATTAACGAAAAAGATTAAACTGATTTTGCAGATAAGCCCCTGGATCTAAAAGATTCATTACCAACCGGTCCTTTCTTTACGAAACAGCCCCTGAATCTTACGAAAACCCCCCTGAATCTTTTCCACCTCAACACTTAAACCCTGCAATCTTTCACATAACCCCCTGGGAAGAAATCGTCTTCTAATTTAACACCCCTGGGCTATTCCCCCACTGCACAGAGCTCCCGCCGGCGATTGACCGGCCAGGGATCGCCGGAGGTACGCCGGAAGTCCCGCCGGAGAAGCTTCCCACCCTCAGGACCTCAAGCCGCACCACCTGGGCAAGAAAACTCGAGGATTAACACTGGTAGAGGGAAGCTACACGGGCGGCGGCGGCCGGCCGGGAACTTCGCCGGCGCAACGGATCACCGGTGCTCGGAGTCCACGAGAAGATGGTGCACGGCTTCAGGAGATCAAGGAGGATCCATTTGTGCGGTTTGGAGAGGCGGAGGAGGATGGGAAGGTGGAATTCCACGATAGGTGGGGCGACGGCAATGGCGGCCGGGAAAAACTCTGATTGCCGGCGCTGGAGACGACGGCGGGAGCTGAGGCGGAGCGGGTCGAGGGCTGGAGAGGCGAAAGGTCGTGGAGTTAACTGGGGCGGGAGTGATTGGAGAGAGTAAGAGGTTGACCACGGTGAATTGACCACTCGAGACTAGTCTTTACGGCGGATTTTCACCGCGCTTTTGGAACGGCTTGACGCCGCCGAGCTTGCCAGCTGCTCTTGCATGCTTTGATGGCGTAGGTGGCGGTGTGGTGGCTGTGACAGGCGTCTAAGGGGAGCTGGGAGAGCGGCGCGGGCCGGCTCGGCGCCAGCGCATGGGCATGGTCGATTTCCCCCCCCCCCCTGCTGTCGAAGTCTGAATCGAACTTTCGATTTTCGCTCGCTCGAGACCTACAGTGACCGCCGAAGCTCAACCAAAATTTGATTCAAACTC